>OU612046.1:80039205-80639205 GCA_914767935.1 Coremacera marginata
GGCCTCGGATCCATTAAGGTGAAGAGGCTGAACCAACAATAGCTGAGAGCAGGAGGAAGCTGCACGTTGTGCAAATCAACTTTCATCACTGTAAGGCAGCTACCGACTACTTGATGCTGTGCATGTTCGAGAACGTAGATGTGGCCCTAATACAGAAACCTTGGATCACCAACAACAAGATCCAAGGCCTAGGGTCGAAACAGTACAACCTGTTTCACTCTACAAATGAAGGTAAGTTCAGGAGCTGTATACCTGCGAGAAAATCCATTAATATGTTTTTCTCGCTAGATTCAGCAACGAAGACGTAGTGGCAACCAGCGTGCAAACAAGGTCAGCAAAACTAATCCTCTGTTCGGCGTATATGCGTTATGAAGAGACGAACCCACCAGTGCAAGCAGTCCGCGAATTGGCAGAACACGCTAACACAAGCAGGGCATTCCTGGTCATCGGTTGTGATGCAAACGCCCACCACTCGCAATGGGGCAGTAAAGACATCAACAAAAGAAGTGAGTCTATTTTTGAATTTATCCTTACCACAGACCTAGTTCTATGCAATAGGGGCAATAGGCCAACTTTTCAGAATAGAGTCAGGGAAGAGATAATAGATCTTACTTTAGCTAGTAGCTCGGAACAGGTTACAGTCGATAACTGGGAGGAATCACAAAAGGAGTCGTTTTCCGACCACTTTAGGACTCTCTTTACTATTGACTACGACCCCCAAATAAGGAAACAATTTAGGAACCCATTGAAAACTAACTGGGAAAGGTATTCAGTCTGGATTAGCCGAAATATAGCGGACCCAGACACAGAATACCTCCCAAACGCTGCATCCATTGACAATGCAGTTGAGTTTATAACGGGAAAAATTAACCAGGCTTTCAAGAAGTTTTGCCCAAAGTCTCGAAGTCGGAAACCTACAAATGCGAGTTGGTGGACCAGTGACCTCAAAAAGAGGCAATCAGAGGTTAGGAAACTTCACCGGAAGGCCATGTCAAGCAAATTTGAGCAAAACTGGACAATATACAGATCCATATTAAATGCCTATACTAGGGAACTAAGAATAGCTAAGCGAACATCTTGGACAAATTTCTGCGAGTCCATTGAGGATACCAATGAAGCCGCCAGACTTCGAAAAACGCTATCCAAAGACCCATCGGTCCCGGGATATCTTAAGAGGTCCGACGGATCCTGGACAGAATCCAGCCAAGAAACGCTTTCGTTACTTATGGAAACTCATTTTCCAGGTTGTAAAGAGCCGGATCAAAACGGAGCTAACAGCAACTTGGACATGACAATACCATAACCTTTACAAGAACTCCCCAACATTATTACTAGGTCAACTGTAGAGTGGTCGATTGGGTCTATCAAGCCCTACAAATCTGCAGGGCCAGATGGAATCCTACCGGCCATGATGCAACATGCCCTTCCTGGCATCATGCCCTGGCTCATAGCAATTTTTACCGGTTGCCTCAGGACAGGATATGTTCCAAAAATCTGTAGAGAAGTGCGAGTTGTTTTCATTCCTAAACCAATACATTCAGCACCAAAGGATTACAGGCCAATTAGTCTCTCATCGTTCTTGATGAAAACGCTTGAGATAAGATTAGATCTGCATATAAGAGAATCTTTGAATGATACTAACCTGTGTAGTGCGCAACACGCATACCTTAAGGGTAAATCAGTGGAAACGGCACTGCATAAGGTGGTTTCAGTCGTAGAAAGAACCCTTCATCACAAAGAATATACCTTAGTAACGTTTTTAGATATCGAAGGTGCATTTAACAATGTAAACACAGATTCTATAAAAAATGCTTTAGTAAACAAAGGAGTCAACAGTGAAATAACCCAGTGGATCTATAAAATGCTCAATAGCAGACGGATAAACTCACAAATGGGAATGAGCGTGGTAAGGAAAGAGGTCACAAGAGGTACTGATATGGCTGATTGTGGTTGACAAGATTCTCACTTCACTCAAAACTGGAGGAACAAAAGTCGTCCGACCGAAAAAAGACCGAACTCGTTCTGTTCACAAGAAGAAGAAAAATAGATAGTTTCACATTACCGAAAGTCAACGAATTAACTCTGAAGCTTTCCACGGAAGCCAAATACCTTGGAATTATCCTTGATAACAAGCTGAGCTGGAAGCGCAACACAGAGGAAAGAAGGAAAAAAGCACTGTGCGCTTTATACGCATGTCAGAGAGCATTTGGAAGGAAATGGGGACTGCAACCGCACATAATACACTGGATGTATACAGCGATCGTGAGACCCATTCTTACCTACGGCTCTCTCATGGACTATAGCGCACAAAAAGAACTACCTTAGCTCCCTACCAGGAGTACAAAGGTTAGCGTGCATATGAGTAACAGGAGCCATGAGATCTACGCCACAGGCGGGTCTGGAAATGATACTAAATCTTCTCTCCATAGAAGAGTTCTTTAAGTGTTCGGCGACCAAAAGCTCGATTCGCCTTAACGAATCACAAGCCTGGAAGAAGAACACATTCGGACATGCATCTATTCTTAATCTCTTTGGAGCCGAGGAATCAAAAAGAGCAACCGACTATGTCATACCCAGTGTGAGATTCGGTACAGAATACACCACATCCATCCCCAGCAGACAAGAATGGGAAGAAACGGCTGTAGAATGCTACGGCAATCTCCAATTTTATACTGATGGTTCCAAAATGGAAAACGGAACTGGATCGGGTGTATACTGTGAAACGCTGCAAATCAAACAGTGTTACAAACTCCCTGATTGTTGTAGCGTTTTTCAGTCAGAAATATATGCTATTGAAAAAGCTGCACAGGTCAGTTACAGGAAAAATCTTATCCCCACAAGGGTAGTCATTTTTGTGGACAGCTAAGCGACCATCAAAGCATTGAACAGTAAAACAACGAAGGCTCGAACAGTGCAAAACTGTAAACTGGCACTGAACAGCATCTGCAATACCCATAATGTCACTCTCTGCTGGGTTCCCGGACATAGCAATATTGAAGGTAACGACGCAGCAAATGAACTGGCAAGGCGTGGTGTAACCGCAAGTACAAACAGGGCTGATACAGAGATGCACATTCCAATAGGCGTCGTCAAAACGAGTATAGATCTTAAAGCCAGAGGTGACTGCAACATATCTCGAAAGCTTTGGCCGGAACTAAATGAAAAGAGAACTAAAAGCCTTCTGCTTTTGGTCAAGCGGGGAATCAGGATTCTTGTTGGAGTTCTAACAGGACATTGCCCCATTGGGGTAATGGCTAATAGAATGGGCATAGCAGCGCCAGAATTTTGTCGGAGCTGCAAGGATCCGGAAGAAACAGAAACAATAATTCACCTCCTATGTGAATGTCCAAATCTACAGAATCGTCGACTCCGATATATGGGGAACAGATTTTTCACAGACTTGGAAGAGTTTATGAACACACCACTGCTAGACATCTGGAGGTTCATAAAAAGGATGGTTTGAGAATGGTTTGAGGAATAAATAGGAACAATGGTTTTAAAATGGTACCACAAACATAAAAAGGGATTCGCAATGGACCTACAGGCCCCCGCGGAAGCGCCGGTAACGGTGCACTACCCTACTTACCTAACCTATGTATAGATATTTATCTGTTTGACTGTATATGTGTATTTTGTTCCTGCAAAGCTCTACTGTTCACATGATTTCAATTCAAAACTATAATTCACATATGGTTTTCCATCAATTCTTCGTTTAATATTCTGTTCTGTCTTTCTATTCCGATCAAGACCAAACATTGGTTGTATAAAGCGTACGCCTGGGTTCATGGATGAATGTATAAATACTAATGATTTACTTTTTTACATAACAATGAATTTTCATTAATTTTTTATAATTTTTTGGTACAGTAGAGATCTACAACGTACATGTAGAAAAGCTTAATGTATATGTAGAAACCCTAAAGCTACATCCGCATATAAGAAACCTGCATGCCGAGTCTAGATCTACACTATCTAAACATACGAGCAGAAAAGCTAGACAAAGGTTATGGGTGCAAAATCCCGGTCAAAACATGTAGAAAAGCTGCATATACGCGTAGCTTTTCTGATTTTGTTTTCACTATGTACAAATCGAAGCGATTTCAATACAAATTGTTCGCATATTTCCGAGGCAAAGGAACAAAACAGTATTTGATTAATGGTTTCGCTTTTGAGCCTTGAAGTCATACACACTTATTCTCTTTACCCTCCGATGAGTGAGAAGGTCCCTAGGGACCTTTTTGCCTTTTCAAACTGAAATTACTCCTACTTCGGCCACTACAACCCCCCCCCCCCCCAAAGTTACTCTGTATTCCAAGAGTATTTTGTTGCGCATCTTTTGGAAAAAAAAAATCAAGCCGATCGGATCATAACTTTAGGAGTTATTGAGGTTTTAGTGAGAATAGTACGCGGACGTGTGAATAGGTCCGTATGGACCTTGTACTGAATTTCACTAATAAATGCATGTTTTTGGGCATCATTATAATTTTTTTATTGTTTCAACACATAATTTACTTGTTCTGAACACAAAGACCTAAACTCAAAGACATTAGGGATGATGGTAAAAACAAAAAATTCTAAGAAAAATTCGAAGACATGAACTTTATTGCTTTCAAGGAAAGGCACAATATTCTAATTTTATACTACTAGCAATAAACCAGTTCTTAGAATTTTTTGTTCTTAGTATTTTGTTCTTAGTATTTTTTGTTCTTAGTATTTTTGTTCTCAGAATTTTTTCTTAGAATTTTTTGTTTTTATCATCATCCCTAATGTCTTTGAGTTTAGGTAGACGTACGAAAGAGTATAAAAGAAGTTGTAGTTTCGTAAACCAAATCAGTCAAAGTTTAGACAGCGAAGAGTAAAATCGTGTGTGATAGAAACAAAAATATAAATATAACAGATGCAAGTAATTTGGACGTTGCTGAAATTGTTGTGCGCCGTAGTACACGTTACCAGCAAATGACTGCGGATGAAATGCGTGCAGCTGATAGTAGATGGACGAAGACATGGATGAAGAAATTGATATTGCTGCAATTGATAATTATGAAGTTGAGGATGATGAAGATCGCACATACCAACCTGCTGAAGAGTCAGATGCCGAAACTGAAGGATACGTCGAGCTAAATGAAGATACTGATGACGACGATGATGAAGAGGAAGAAAATGATGGACAGGAAACGAATGAAAGTTACTATATTGGTAAAGATGGCACCCAATGGAGTAAAAAAGCACCACCAACATCACGCACTCGTAGTCATAACGTGGTCGACTTCACAAGAAAGAAACCAGGACCAACAGGAAATATACACGACCCCTATACAATAATGCGTTCAATCATGACAGAGGAAATAATACACTTAGTGCTACGTGAAACAAATCGTAAAGGCAGGCAGGGAGGTATACAAAGCTGCGTTGTCGTACGATCGCTTCATGTGTATAAAGCAATTTATTCGATTCGACAATGGAAATACTCGACAACAGCGACTCATCAACAGCAAAACTGCGGCTATTAACGATATTTGGCAAATGTTGCAACATAACTTGGCAGCAGCTTACACTCCTCATGAAGCACTAACAGTTGATGAGCAGTTGTTCCCTCACAGAGGCCGCACCCGCTTCACACAATATATTCCGTCAAAGCCAGCTAAGTATGGTTTGAAAGTATGGTGGTTATGCGACTCACAGAGTTATTATCCTGTGAAGGGAATGGTATATTCTGGAAAACTGCCAAACCAACAACGGGAGATAAACCAAGGGCAGAACGTAGTGCTGGATCTTGTGGAAAAATATTTAGACGCTGGCCGTACTATATACGCGGATAATTTCTTTACCACTCTTGACTTGGCGCGTATTTTGTTGAGGAGGAAGACCGCATATGTTGGTACAGTGCGCTACAACAAAACATTCATTCCACAGGAGTTCAAGAAGAACCCGAAGCGCACCATCAATAGTACATTATTTGGGTTCAACGAAGGGGATATAGCGTTATGCTCATACGTGCCGAAAAAAAATAAAGTGGTGAACGTGCTCTCCACAATACACTACACCTGCCTCGTTGACGAGCAAACCGAGAAGCGGAAGCCCTATGCCATATTAGATTACAACGCCAACAAATGCGGCGTTGATACCATGGATCAAATGCTAGGCACTTACAGCTGCAAAAGAGCAACACACCGATGGCCGTTGGCCATGTTTTATAATATGCTGGACGTCGCTGCATTTGCTGCTTTTACGATTTACAACGAAATGAAGCCTATAAAAAGGAGTGACAGACGGCGGTCGTTCTTGTTACTGCTAACGAAACAATTGGCCACTCCAAATATCAAAGAACGTGCCCTGAACAACCATATAACCTCATATCCAAGGATACGCAATGTGATGGAAGCATTCAATGTCAGGGTAAGAAAAACATCTTCAAATTCAAGAATAGATTATATATTTATTTGTTTTTTATTTTTCTTTTTATTTCAGGTATTACCAAGACCGATGGAAGGCAATGCACCGTCGTTTGCGGCTAGGTCAAGTAGACCGTCATGTCGCCTTTGCCGTTCTGAGTACGGGCGGCAGCGGAAAACGCGGGCACACTGCTTCGGCTGCGGCAACGCTGTTTGCGGAGAACATAGCACACTTTTACATCGCTGCAACACTTGCGCACAGGGCGGCGGACAAGAAGTACACCCTCAACAACAATAATTTTTAAACTTTTTTATAATAGTCTTAAGAAGATTCAAGCAAAAAAAAAAATTAAAAAAATTTAAAAAATTATTTTTGTATGTAGAATTTAGTTATAAACAATAAAAACAAAAAAAAAATTAAAAAAAAAAAATTTTTTATATGAAAAAAACATGATTTACAAAAAAGGTCCGTAGGGACCTTTTCACACGGCCGTGAAGTTCAGAACTGTCACTCATCGGAGGGTTAATAGTTTGATTCTAAACAACTTTGTTTTTATGTATATTACTATTATTATTTTTTTTTTATGTATTAATTACTATGTATATTACTAACTTAATAATAATAAAATATGGTAAGAAGTACAAAAAAGTACAAAGAACCATAAATTATAAAATATTTTGCATACGTTTTAACAAATAAAAGTATTTTGCATGTAAAAATTGTGTTGGCAGACCTAAAGCGATATATGCATTTGTGTTAACTTATATTCTAGCTTCTATTATACATAGAATGATGAACTAAAAACCATAAGATTAGGCGCACTTTGGCCCTAAATCTGACATATGAAATAACTTCTTCATATTATAAAAAATTATTACATTTTTGTGTTCAAAACGTAAAATCTTGAGTAAGACTTCAAGAATTTTTTTTATAGAAAGCAGTAAATTGTAGTCATAAATTTTTTTTTTTCTAGAATACAGTATAACTGTTGTTGGTTCTGGAGATATATGCAATTAAGTGGAACCAACCTTTTTCTTTGGTAGAAAAAACTACAGTGGGCAATATCTTGAAAACGGAGTGACAGAAAAACAAAAGAAAAATATTTTTGGAATTAGCGACCAATTTTACATCAGAAGTAAAAAAAGTGGCTTTCATTGTACAAACAGCTTTGCTTAATTTGTAAACGAGTATTATTAAACGCGTACTGCGTAAGGGGTAAATTAACTTTGTCATTTTGCTTGTAACGCCAATAAGTAGTCGTGGCAGGCATAGAAAAGTTCTTGAGTCAATTTCCGTGTGTCCGCCTGTCGACACGATTATACTCGTAGCCGTAATTTTAAAGCTATCGCAATGAAATTCCTAATATAAGCTTATTTTTAAAAAACAGAGATCAAGTCCAAGAATGAGCCAAATCAAATGAAAACCACGCCTACCTCCCATACAAAGTGGCTTAATTTTAACCGTAAAATCTCTTAAAAATCCACAAAAATTAAAGATACCAAAAAAAAGATATTTTGCACGAAGCTTTGTTCTTCAATATAAATTCTGACTATGAAATTTGGAAAAATCGGATAAGAACCACGCCTCCCACACAAAGTGGCCTAATATTAACCTTCAAATTTCTTAAAAATCTGCTCAAATTACAGAAATGTCTTGGAATTTTGTACATAGGCCTTAATATATTATATAGACCATCACTATGATATTTGGCAAAATCAGATGAAAACCACGCCTACCTCCCATACAAATTGGATTTTTTTGAAACGTAAAATCTATAAAAAATCTACTAAAATTAAAGAAGTGTCTTGAAATTTTACACATAAGCTTTGATATTTAACATGAAACATCTCTATGATATTTGGCAAAATCGAATGAAAACCACGCCCACCTCCCCTACAAATTGACGCCATTAAAATAGAAAATCTTTCGTAAATATATAAAACTGAACCGAACTGAACCCATACATATATTCTTCGGTATAATGTGGAGTCTTTAGACTAGAAAAGTGGGTGTGGCATTTTACTTTTAATCGAACTTCTGGTACACCGTGCGTCTGACTTCAACCAAATTTTGCACACATAATCCTTGGTAATTTGAGCAGTCTTTAGTTTATAAAATTGAGCGGTAATAGACAGGGGCGTGGCACTCTGTTTTTAAACAAGCTTCATCTTCACCGTTTGTCCGTATCCAACAAAATTTTGTACATTTATTTTTTAGTATAGTGAGAAATCTTAAGCCTACAGAAGTGAGTAGGATTGGACAAGGGGTGTGACCATTTAATTCTAATCGAACTCCCTTTACACCGTTAGTCCGACTTGAACCAAATTTTGCACACATATTATTTGGCATAAGGATCAGTCGTTAGTTTATAAAAGTAGATAAAAAAGAGGCGATACCAAACGGCAGGCGTGGCACTTTATTTTTAATCTATTTCCGTCCACATCGTTTCTCCGATCTTATCCAAATGTCGCAAATATATTCTTTAGTATAATGAGAAATTTTAAGCCTACAAAAGTGGGTGAGATTGGACAATAAGCGTGTGAATTTAATTCTAATCGAACTCCCTCTAATACCATTCGTACGATTTGAACCAAATTTTGGAAAATCCTTACCATAAGGAGCAGTCCGTAGTTTATAAAAGTGGGTGGAGTTAGACAGAGGACATGATACTTTAATTTTAATGAAACTCCTTCCACACTGTTTTTCTGACTTCAACCAAATTTTGCAAATACATTCTTTGAAAAAATGAGTAGGGATAGTTTAAGAAATTGGGCGGAATTAGATGGGGTCGTGCCACTTTAATTTTAATCGGACTCCTTCTATAGCCTTTGTCCGACCTCTTTCAAATTTTCCAGAATTCTTTCAAATTTACCATTGGTATGAATGTGCACACACTAACCAAATTTTGCACATATAGTTCTTAACATAATTAGCAGTCTACAAATTACTCTATGTGGCAGCTACACAGCTTAATTAAATTAAGCGTATGTTACGAATATTTTCGCAGAGTTTTTTTTTTATTTATTTATTTATTCAAATCAATGTATATATTTGTACCAAAAATATTTGTACAGCGCCATGAAGGCTTTATAGAGGCTTTTGGGCAACTAAACGTAAGTTCAAATACTTATTTTGTAGCTTAAAATTGTTTCTGAAAGTTCTTCTAATATAAATTGAATTTTTTTGTTAGTAGCGTATCTATTTTTTCTAAGAGATGTAATTTAAAATCATTTGTAAAAGTTGAAATTGTATTTTTTTTTAATTGGAAATATAGCTTATTGTATTGATGAGGTCCCGAATACTCTATTCTTTGTTTGGTGAGTTCCAAACGACCTTTTGTTGTTCTCAGATTTGTCGCGTTTCTTGTATTGAAGTTACTTCGACTTACAGAAAAATTTAAAATGTGGTATCCGATATCTCGCAGATTTTTAAACAAATCTGAAGAATCTTGTTCGAAAAATCCCTGTAGATACCTAATGTTGGATGTCTGTTATGTAAGTTGATGACCGCTTTAATTCACTACTCCAATTTGACGCGTAAACAATTAGGAGATACGAAAGATGACTCTAAACCAAGGCTTGGTATATCATAATCATAATCAAAGGTTATAAATAAACATTTTTTAGACGGCTAAAAACTTCGAATATACTTCAATACGGCAATTTTTTTTTTTGTTTAGGTGCCAAGATCAAGCATACCTGATTGATTTCAACGATGTTGTTTCAAAAAACAAAAAATTAAACAACCTTAAAAAGTTTTATAGTAGTTATTAAACTTTGAGAATATTCTCCACAAATAGTCTTTGAGTTAAAGCATTTTTCATAGTTGTATACGTATAAGTTGCAATGACCTAATAAATGAATATAGCTTTAAGTCATTACGTGCATTAAACTTTGTATTTATTAGAAAACTTTCTTATGTTCTTAGCATTCGTATGAAAAATTGGTAATGTTTTCGTTACATATTTTGTCCGTTCCCCTAAGAAAAACTATGGCGATTTCATGTTCACAATTTCTTTACAAGTCGATTCTGCTCGATTCTTGAGGAGAGATATTAACAAGTGTTGTTTTTGTAGACGATAACGTTGACATTGTTACTACTTTTATGCAACGAAGTAAATAATATTTATGTTTTGTAATAGTTTGCGTCACGAATACAAATAAAAACACGCACACTTTTGACTCACCTGAAGTGCTTAACTCTTGATTTATTACTATTTCCCTACATAATTTCAAGAAAGTGTGGGGATTCGCTTGGACGTAGTGGTTGGTCAATTAATATACATAAGAACAGCAAAGAGTCTATTTGCAGAATATGCAATGATCCGACATGTGCTCGCTATTGTACATGGTCTCCACAGTGCCGGATTTTGGTTGAGTAACTAGGGGCCTACACGAGAGGTACAGCAGAGTTGTTGAGTTGTTATTTCGAACTTACAAACTAAGCAAAGATTATACTGCAAATAATCCTTACGCTGTGGCGGCCGTGGTGCAGTGGGTAGAGTGTGTGGCCCGTACGCCAGAGAACACGGTTCGAATCCCACCTGACACAGAAAGTTTCTTCAATTGAATCAATATTTCTGTTCGGCCGTCACCTCTCTGCAGACAATGGCAAACCTCAGAGAGTAAAAACTGCCATGAAAAGCTTCTTGAAAGCATAAGCCGTTTGGAGTCGGCATGAAACGTACAGTTCTAATTAGCGTTGCCACCATGTCTCATTTAAAGACATCTTTAAAGAGATCTCTCTTTTCTTCGAGATCTTTTTTTATCTTTTCTGAAAACTAAAAGTCCTTTTATTGTTAGAGACACAAATATCTACTTATAAATAAAAAAATTTACTAGAAATGTACACAAACAAATTAGCGTGAAAAGTGTCCACACGATTTGCAAATTAAAACCCCCTTTAAACAATCTTTCAAACGGTCAGTTTGATTGAACATGTTGAATCGTCTGAAAGCGGCTTATAGCTACATGATTCTCTAACAAAATTCGCTAACAAAATTCTTTATACATTTCCTAATGCCTTAGATCTGTCAAATCCAATATATTGGCGCGCTGCTGAAACGAAGGAAAATATGATCTAGAGAAACATATTGAATCTAAAAAGCATAAACAAATACTTCACGCAGCCGCTGGTTCTGCAAATATGAACACGTTTATAAAAACCCTTGAGATTCAGAATCAAGTAAGTGCTATGAAATTAACGTTAGCGATTCATACTGTTAAACATCAAATGAGCTTTAAGTCAACGGACTGCACATCCAATATATGTTAAAAAAAATTGTTTAATGATTCTGAAAAAGCTAACAAAATGTCATCTGCAAGAACCAAATCAACTGCTTTAGCAAAAAATTTTATAGCACCATTTTCGATTCAAATTTGCTCAGATGCGTTATCGGAAACTTCATATATTTTGATTTTAACTGACAAGTTAAAATTTTTGGACAAGTTAGCAAATGAGAAATCAGAAACAATTGCCAATTATATTATGAATTACCTGAACAAATTTAATTTACTGAATAAATGTGTTGTTTTTCAGCCGATAGTTGTAGCACTAATTTTGGCGGAATCTCAAGAAGGAGCAAGAATAATGCTTACACTATACTAAAGCAGTATCTAAACGAGCACTTAATCGGTATCGGATGCCTGGTACATATTGTTCACAATGCAGTCCAACACGGTATAGACAGTTTGCCATTTGATATTGAATCTATCTTGCTTAAAATTTACAACTATTTTTCAATTTACACAATTCAAGTTGAAAATTGAAAGGAATTTCGCTTCGATGCTGAAGTCGAATACAAAAAACTTCTGAAACACTCTAGAACACGATGGTTGTCTATGGTACCAGCAGTACAAAGAATTTTAAAACTGTATCCAGCACTAAAGCCGTCTTTTTTATAATTAGATAATTATCCTACTTTGCAGAAAAATGTTTTTTAGTCTGAATTAATCGAAGCGTATTTATTTGTAGTCCATTCTTTTTGCTTTTTATTATTTTATGACAAAATAACGGCTATGGAAAATGAAAAAATTTCTCTTAAATAACAATGACTATTATATCCGGATTGTTAGATTCCATAATGGAAAGGGTTAGAAAATCATTTTTGCCTCTGAAAGTAAAATATATATTAAAAATTTTAATAGAAAGGGGTTATGAAATTGAAGCCAAAATTTTAAAAAGTAATATATTCACTACTTACAAAATACCTTATGATTATTTAAAAGTGTGGTCCAAAGAATTTTAAAATTTTTCAGTGTTCGAATGGATAAATTTAAATAAAATACCTGAATGAAATGACATTGAAAATTGTGTTGAATATGTTAAGTTACGAAAAAAGATAGTATTAATGACGTTAAGTGTTTTGATCAATATGTTAATTTAAAGAACTTTTTTTAGAGAAAATTTAAATAACAAGGGCTTTAAACAATTATTTGCTTATCAAAAACGGGTAAATTTCTTTCAAAGTTGTTCGAGTAGCGAATTTTTTTCAGAAAATTAAAAATTTGTCAGTTCATTTTTTTTTTGCCTGCACAAAACGCTAACGTGGAAAGATTTTTTTCACTAATGGGCTTGCAGTGGGCAAAGATAATAAGATAGGAAACTTAAAAAACATAACCTCAAAAAAGGTTTGCATGTATTTGTGAACCGAAAAATGCAACCCTGAACGCCACTCTTGTTCTTCATCGGCCGCAAACTCTAAAAGAAATCACTTTGCAACCCCTTCAAATAATGCATATCATCAGTTTTTTATTACATAAATATTTAGGTTGGGTTGCAAAAACCTGTTTGCAAGCTAAACTGATTATTGCATCCCATTATTTTGGTTAATATATGCTTTCAAAATTTGCCAATTTCTTCAGTTGTTGTATTTGTCAATATTTTTGAAAAATTTTACTTTCACAAACCCACGTTAGTTTACACCATGGTGTAAGAAACCAGGTGAAAGCGTTTTTTTCACCTCTCACAAAAATTGTACCCGCATCTGTCAAGAACAGCAGAAATAAATGGCTGCGTTGAGCAGGTACATCCATGTTTCAATCATTGGCTGCATTCAGAGGAAAATTTTCTACGTAGCTGTTGAACAACTTTCGGGCTGAATGGTATGTTGCATAAAGTGCTCGCACAACACGTTCCCTGAGCGGTCGCCATCTTATGTAGCGAAAATATTTTATGCTACTTCAGTTGAGCGGCTTACGCTTACTTTATTTTGACAGATAAATATACCAAATATTAAATATATTAATTACTAAATTATTAAATTGCTTAGTAGTGCTTTTAATTAAAACTATTTGTTTGAAACGTGTGCACACAGAACATAAAAAAAATAAATTTGATACAAAAAGCACTTATTGTCGAACAGCTGTTTGCCGTTTGACGTTTCGAAAAAAAAATAGTTCAGCAGAAAGTATTACTTTACGCTGCAGCCACACGAGTTACATATACAAACACATATGTCAAAGCAGACAGCAACACTACACCTGATAAATTCGAGGAATTTATAGAACAAATAAAGAATATATAAAATTAAATAAGAACAGTTAAAGCGAAAACCGATACAGCAAAAAACCTAAGTGTGTGAACTGAATTAAACTGCAGTTCACAAAACCTGTATTGCAAAACTAAGAATATAAAAACGCATAATCAGCATTAAGATTTTAAGTACCTACTAAGTTTATTAAATGAAAATTGTTAAGAGTCAGTCTACGTTAAGCAATAAATAAATTCAGTTCAGTCTCTCCGTGAAATCAATTTGTTTCTTTTTTAAAAACGCATTAAGCCGAACAAATAATAAAACTGGCGCAGTCGGTACTCCTTTAGTAAAACTGAAAGGAGCGTGAAACGAAAACCGTAAAATTATAACACCTAACTAAATTCTGTGATTCCTTAATCAGCCCAGAAAGTTGACGGAGAACCCTCTAGAATATAAATTAAATAAAATTAAATAAGTGCAGTGAATACACACAAAGAAAATTGGTGTATGAACCACAATATTAAATACAAAGCGCAGCTAACAAGTGATAACACTCAACTGAAAATCTGCGAAGTGCAGCAAGTGTGCAAGAAAAAAAAAAAAAAAATTTTTTTTTTGCAGACAAGCCACTATCAAACAACAAGATTCGGCAAGCAAGACAAAGAAGATTTGACGAGAGAAGAATGGAACAAGAAATGGCCCCCGTTGACCTAGTGGAGCAGCTAGCGAGAAGGGAGCAACAACTCGAACAATTAAGGCTAGCTTACGTAGATCTCCAACAGAGACAGCAGCAGGACCAGCACAAACTAGACAGAACATTAAAAAATATCAACCATCTTCCGATATTTACAGGACAAGGAGACGTGTCTATTAACTCATTCTTCAGCAGCATAGAATACTTAATATCAACACTCGAAGACGAAAGGCATAAAAAAGAAGCAGTGAGAAGCATATATTACAAAACCATCCAAGGCGAAGCAAAAAACGCCATAATCAATATTCCCGAACCAGACAATTGGAGACTCATCAAGGAAACACTCAAACTGAGGTACAGACCGGATACACAGCCTCATCAAATCTATAAGCAAATTGCCAACTTAAAAGTAAATACAGTAAGTGAATTAGTTATTACAATACAAAATATTAAGTATAAAACTGACGAATTAATTGTATATTATAATGGTGAACATGGCATAGACTTAACAAACATAGATAGCTTGTTAGTAAACACTATTAAAGAAGTAACACAAGGGACATTACTAGACAAAATTTACGAACATAAACAATTAAAAGACATCTTATTTATAATGAATCAAAGAAGATTTGAAGATACGTGCATAAGACCAGAGTATAAGAGATATATGAAGGAAGAAAGATATAGAAATCAATATCATAATAAACAAAATTTTAATAATCCAAATAGGAAATATCACAATAGACAATATCAAGAACAAAATAACGAGAACCCTAGTTTTCATAGACGTGAAGAACAAAACGGTTTAAATAATAATAGGGATCATTTTAATAATTCAGGACGCTACAGATTCCAAAATAATAACCCCTCAGGGCACTCCCAACGGTTACAGCAAACAGGGTATCCTAGACCAAACTCCAACCAAGTTCGTTTGAATCCATTTAGACAAAACCAAGCGGAACCCATGGAGGTTGATAATATTGAAAGAAGTTATAATAATCCTCGAATGGCAGGACACCCTAATCATAGGTTTAGCCAAAATCGCTTAAACTTTGATAGGCAAAGCCCAGAAGGACCTGAAATAAACTATGAGAATGAAATTAATAATACCATTTTTTTTACGAAGCAGCCTCGGAGTGTCTACCGAAAATAAAATTGAATATTGAGGAAAAAATATACGTTGCATTAGTAGACACGGGAGCAAACTTTAGTCTAATAAGTAGTGACATAAACGACTTTACAAAAATTAAATTAAAACAACCAATAACATTTAGTACATTAACAAACAAAAACTCAATTAATTATGAAGTACACACAGAAGGACCTGACGAATTTAATTTACCTGACAATGCAAGGGTTAGATGGAAGGTAACATCATTCAGAGGTAGAATGTATGACTTCATAATAGGCATGGACATATTAAATTTTTTGAATGCTCAAATAAATATTGAAGAAAGAACGATAATGCTTAATAAAAAAGAGTGTAATTTTCTAAATAACCCTTACGATTTTAAACAAATTCATTCTCTAGAAACTAGCGATTTAGATATAGAAAGGTTAAAACTAGACCATTTAAATGCAGAAGAATTTAGAGAAGTAACTAAACTCTTGAAGCGATTTAATAAACTTTTATTTAAAGAAGGTGATAGATTAACAAACACTACTGAAGTCCAACACGAAATAAAAACTTCAACACAACAGCAGATTAATTCAAAATTATACCGATATCCACCCCAACATGAAATGGAGGTTAGGAAACAAATTAAAGAAATGGAAGAACAGGGCATTATTCAAAAAAGCCAATCCAGATACTCAAGCCCATTAATAGTGGTACCGAAAAAGGTGGACAACTCTGGTGAAAAAAAGTATCGGTTAGTTATTGATTACAGAAAACTTAATGAGGTGACAATAGATGATAAATTCCCACTGCCAAATATTGACTCTATATTAGACAAACTAGGTAGAGCTCAGTATTTCACTACGTTAGATCTGGCGAAAGGTTACCATCAGATCTTAGTAAAACAGGAAGATAGAGAAAAAACGGCATTTGTTACACCCCATGGACTGTATGAATTCATAAGAATGCCGTTTGGCCTCAAAAATGCACCAGCCACGTTCCAACGGCTGATGAACGAAATTTTGAGAGATCATATAAACAAGACCTGCGTCGTCTATTTAGATGACATTCTTATATTTAGTACGTCATTAACTGAACACATTAAGGCAATAGGAGATATCTTTAAAGTTCTCGAAAGCAAAAATCTAAAAATACAAATTGATAAGTGTAATTTTTTAAAAAAGGAAACGGAATTTTTAGGGCACATCTTAACAAAAGATGGAATGAAGCCTAACCCGAACAAAATCGAAATTATTCAAAATTTAGAGTTACCAAAAACTGAAAAACAAATAAAGAGCTTTTTGGGTCTAACAGGGTATTATCGAAAATTCGTAAAAGATTATGCCAAAATTGCGCAACCAATTACTAAATATTTGAAAAAGGATACAAAAATCAATGTTAAGGATCCAACTTACATTGAAGCCTTCGAAAAATTAAAAATATTAGTTAGCACACATCCCATTTTACGCTATCCTGATTTTAAAAAACAGTTTACATTAACGACAGATGCATCCAACTACGCGATTGGTGCAGTATTGTCACAAGAAGGGCACCCAGTATGTTATGCCTCGAGAACATTAAACAATCACGAAAAGAACTATTCTGCGACGGATAAAGAATTTTTGGCAATAATGTGGAGCGTAAATTACTTCAGGCCTTACATTTATGGCAGAAAATTTAAAATTTTTACCGATCACCAGCCAATTAAATATTTACATTCGAAATACAGAGGAAAAGATATGTCACCCAGACACCAGAGGTGGTTATTAAAATTAGGCGAGTATCAATTTGAGATTGAATACTTAAAAGGTAAAGAAAACAGGGTGGCAGATTTTTTGAGTAGAATACAAAACAGTGAAGACATAACTCTAGAAAAAGAAGGGGATAAAGACATAGATATTTTATCAGTTAATAATATAGAAGACGACGTATCAATGGCAACGGTACACTCAGCTGAAGAAGATTTAGGCGATCATTTCTTTATAAAAGAAGAAATTGTAAATAAATACAAAACGCAAATAATCCTGACAAATAACAAAATCGAGGAATTTAAACAAATACATGGAAAAAGAATTATTTTTATCGCAGAAAGGGACTTTGATCAAATGGGAGAAATTTTTAGAAGATATATTTCAAAAGGAAAAATAGGGATATTTTCGGAATTATCTGAGCACAGCTATAATGAAGTACAGGAAAAATTAATTAATATGTATTCAAACGATAAACAAATTTCATTCACTAAATGTACAATGTGGGCACAGGATATGGAGACAGAGGTTGAAGCAGTAAAACAAATAGCATTCTACCATGTTAGAGAAAGTCTACATTCAGGAATCACTGAAACGTACAATAAAATAAAATATAAAATATATTTCCCAAAACTTATGGAATTAATCCAAGTAGTAATAAATCAATGCGACATTTGCCAACAAGTAAAGTATGAAAGGCACCCAATTAAAAATAAATTTTACTTAACAGAAACCCCATCAGACAAAAACCAAGTTATACATATTGATACCTACGTAATCAAAGGATTTCACTTTTTAACAGCAATAGATAAGTTTTCTAAATTTGGAACTGGGTATCCACTGAGTAATAGAAA
Source organism: Coremacera marginata (assembly GCA_914767935.1). Lineage (NCBI taxonomy): Eukaryota > Metazoa > Arthropoda > Insecta > Diptera > Sciomyzidae > Coremacera > Coremacera marginata. The sequence continues at coordinate 80,057,486 of OU612046.1, forward strand.
TCACATAACTTTAATAGAAAAATTAGAAGAACATATAACTAAAATTGGAAAACCAGAAAAAATTATAGCAGACAATGAGTTTAACACATTAAGGTTAAAAGAGTTTCTAACAGAGCAAGGGATTGAATTGCATTTAACCAAACCCAACAGTCACACTGGGAATGCCGATATAGAGAGATTTCACAACACACTTGCAGAAAAATTTAGGGTTTTATATCAAATCTACAAAAATTTACCCATACAGCAATTGATCCAACGTGCAATTAGAAACTATAATGAAAGATATCATTCTAGCATAAAATGTACACCAAAAGAAGTTCAAGAAGGACGAAAAGATTTAGAAAAAATTAAACAAAATTTAGAAGAATGCAAAAGAAGAAATATTGATAAACTTAATTTGAACAGAGAAGATTATAGGGAAACAAGAAAGGAAGGATTTATTAAAAACTATAAGGCCGTCAGACATAAAGAACAGCCTAAATACAAAAAAGGACCTTTGAACAACATTCATCCATGTAATATTAAAAGACAATATAAATTTACAGATAATGGCAATCCTTCTACTGATAATGACAAGTACACCGGTAACTGTAGGAGAAATGACAATAACTGAATTAACGGAGCAAACAGGATTTACAGATATTCAACTGGGACTATAGGAAATAGTAAAAGAAACAGACATAATAATTCATATAATCAACGTAGGAGACTTCGAAAATATAGTAAACGAAATGACAGACAACATTATATTAACGAAAACTATGCATAAAGATGTACTTCAGCAAGAACTATTAGAAGTTCGAAATAAAATATTAACACTGGTTCCAAAAACCAACAGAAAAAAACGCGGACTGATAAATGCAATAGGAAGCATGTCAAAATGGCTATTTGGAACGATGGACGACTACGACAGACAGGACATTCATAATCATCTTTTACAAACAAACGAGTCAGTTCACCAACAAATTCAAGTTAACGATTATTTTAATTCAGCTATAAATCAATTAAAAGAAATTGTAAAAAGTGATAGGCAAGAAATAGAGAAAGGCCTAAATTCTATAAATAAATATATTGATAAAGAACATGAGCAAAATATATATCTACAGCATTTATCAAAAATACAATTGTTAAAAAATAAAATTGATCATATACAAGATAATATAGTTTCAGCTAAATATGGAATAATCCATCCAAATATTTTAACAAGTAGAGACATTTTAAAGTATGACATAGATTATAATAAGCTTAAGTATATTCAATTAGGAACAGCAATTTTTAACGATACATACCTAATATTTGGCATTAAGATACCTAAGCTGTTTGTACATGTAAACATAAGGAATATAATACCAATACCAAATAAAGAGCGTAACGAGATTGATTCTGAAATTGAAAAAATATTCACTTACGAAAATAAAACTTATAGATTCGAGGAAAGCAAACAATTGGGACAATTAAATCCTAGTACTCATTGTATAATAAAAGAAAATTGTAAACTAGTTGAAAGTAAAGATTTTGAAGTAATACCAATAGACATGAAAACAGTAATTATAAAGAATGCAATAAACGTATCAGTTCAGCATACCTGTAACAATAATAAAACTGTTGTAAATGGAAATTATATAGTACAATTTAATAACTGCTCAATTCATATTAAAGATTATTATTTTTCTAATTTTATTGAAAAAGATGAAACAAAAGTTCTAACAATTAAATATGAAAATATTAAAAATTTCACAAAAAAGATAACTTTCAGTGATATAATTGAAGAAAACAAAAACAATATTTTGAAAATAAATAAATTGAAATATCATAGTAATGTATCCTATGGATGTAGTTTTATCTTAGCTGTAATAATAAGTATCACTTTAATTATTGTATTAATAAAAAATGAATATGTAACAATAAAACTAAACAAAAGAATTCAGGAGAATTCGAATCTAAAGGGGGGGGTAGTTACATATACAAACACATATGTCAAAGCAGACAGCAACACTACACCTGATAAATTCGAGGAATTTATAGAACAAATAAAGAATATATAAAATTAAATAAGAACAGTTAAAGCGAAAACCGATACAGCAAAAAACCTAAGTGTGTGAACTGAATTAAACTGCAGTTCACAAAAACTGTATTGCAAAACTAAGAATATAAAAACGCATAATCAGCATTAAGATTTTAAGTACCTACTAAGTTTATTAAATGAAAATTGTTAAGAGTCAGTCTACGTTAAGCAATAAATAAATTCAGTTCAGTCTCTCCGTGAAATCAATTTGTTTCTTTTTTAAAAACGCATTAAGCCGAACAAATAATAAAACTCACGTGATAGTACTGGCAGGCCAGCAACGAATATGTATTGACTACGAAAATTTTTCGAAATAATCTACAAATCTACGCTGCGGCCACACGTGATGGTAAATGTTCATTTGAATATTGTCGTCAAAGGCAAAGGTTCGACCACTTTATTTTTTCGGTTGCTTTTATTCAGTGATGCTTTCTAAGCCAACACAGTACGAAACTTAAATGGGATAAAAATGGGGAACTAATTATTTTGTAAAATCTGTTTATCAATATTTTCCAAAATGAAATGCAACTTATTCATATGATATTTTATGTTTTAAATAAGGGCAATTAAAATAATTGCATATATTTCACTACAAGACATGAAAGAAAAGTGCATACTTAAAGTTCGAATATTTTAGGGAGAAAATACAACTCTGTTTCCTTACTTCGATTTCGCACTGGCTGTGATTGAAGAGGTGATTGAAGAGGTTGGTAAATTGTCAAAGCGACGAATTTACAAGGAATTGCAAAGGAAGAAAAATTTTTATGTTTCCAAGTTGCAAGTAGTGCGGTCGCGTGTGTTAAATTTGTGATAGTTTGAGCGAAAATATTATTATAACAGTCTAATAACAACTTTAAAATGTGAAAGAAGTCTTAAATTGGCAAAAAAAAAACCTGTAAAAATTTTAACCTAAAGTCGACTGCGAAACATGAAGCCCGCCTTATTCTGGTTTCTACTTCATTCCTCTCCGAGTCGGCCCTACCTTATAATCCTGCCATGACTTTATGCTACTTCGCTACCTTAGTGCTCTTTCGGATAGAATGCAGCCATTATAAGGTTATCCAGATATTTGACATACCCTTATTTTATGTAAACAAAAGACACAGATATTATCGTAGACGTAGAGTTTTTGCTTTGCTAAATTTTTTGATAAATTTATTTCAATCTTAGGTTTAATAAATGGGAATTAATATTTCAGAAATTATGAATTTTTTATTTTTCCCAAGTAAAGAGCTTATATATATCTTAAATTAATTTGAAAATTTAAAATTTTAACAAACAAAATATATTTTTAATGGGTAAAAAGTATAAAATTAGTTCAATAAATAATTTGAATTTACTATGATGTTTAAAGAATCAATAGAGTTTTCATAGCACAATGACCATGCGCATTCTCTGTATATGTAAACCTGCGTAGTAGTAATACACATTTTTGTAGCTACATTCTGGCTCTACAGCACATCTCTATAATACATCTGTATTGTTTGTTGTATTTATCTTGCTGAAGATAAACAAAAACAATAACAAACGATAAAAATTAAAACAGCTGATATATATTTATAACATAAATGTAAATTTTACATACGTATTAATACCAACAACAATCTGAACAACCCAATAATAATTGAATAATGGGTGCAACATGTTGTGTCTCTGAACAGGTATCAGTTTACGTTCCTTTTTTTATTTCTTTGAACACAATTGTTTTAAAAGTGATCAAATAGGGGAAAAATTGTGTTTTCTCGTTGTATTTTGCGTTATTTATTTCATTTGTTATATACGTAAAAGCACTTTTTCTAAAAAAGCCAAATTTTAAACTGGAAATACTCAATGCGTTGAGCAAATGTATCAAACATATAAAGTGCGGCGAAAGACAGACATTTTCACATGTTGTGATTAGACACTGATGTTTTTCGTTCAGCAGACACACACTAACCGGTTGCACAAAAGTTGTACCTGCTGAGCCAATAAAATTTGGCACTAATCAACAGTTGCTCTCTTCCTGTCAGAATTTTTGACAGACGCGGGGCAATTTATAGTGTGGTGAAAAATTCGCTTCCACCTGGTTTTCTTACACCATGGTTTACACAAGCCCCCGCTATTCGAGGTGAGATAAGAAAAAAGAACGCTCTTCTTCTTGTTTTGCATTTTTCTGCTGAAACTTCGTTTTTAAACAAGAAAAATAGTGCATGGATTGAGCACATTCATGTTTTAATCTTTAAGTTGTGTTACAGGGATCTGTTTAACACCCAAATAGTTGCATGCAAGCTCTTATTTTACTTTTTATCGCCAAGCAAAGTTTGAATATTTTCACATAGTAAATGGATTTTTATTTTCAACACTACCGATTTGTGAAAGTGTTATGCCATCAGAGTTGCCAACTCTGATTGTTTTCTTAAGAATGGATGGCATAAATATTGCGCTGGTACGAAATGGCATATGTTTATCTCTAAGCTTTATAAAATTGCATTGATCATGTATTTGCGTAAAATATTAAGATTGATTTAATGAAACTTTAGATGAAGTAGAAGCAGGGTTCGTATTTGCTCTCATGAAGTATCATAAATATGAGGGAATTTTTAGTTAAAAAAAAAACCTGCTCATATTCATTTTCATGAAGTGCTGACCACATTCTTTTCTTCATGAACTGTAGAAGTAACTGCATAATCAAAGAATGCTTTAGTATTATATTTTTATTGACACGCTGCTTAACATACATACACACAAAAAATTGAAGACATTTCGATGCCTTGAAGTGATTGTTAGGAAAAACTCTCAAGTGAAGAGCATGATTACACTTCTCCTCATCAATATTATTCAATTCACGAACGGCTCACTTTGCTTTCTTCATTCGTGAAGAAAAAAAACATGACACAAACTCTCTTTCGTTATATTTTCAGAGTTAATCATTCATTCTTAACAGTTTTCGTTCATAAATTGCGCTTCTCAAAAAAACTAACTTGAAGAGCGCTCTCTGCATTTCATTCATTTAATGTTTCTCGTTCGCGAATTTTGGCAATGCCAAATTCAATTTATTACAACTTTTGCACTAGCTCAAAAAAGATCCTAAATAGGAAAAAAAAATAACGAAAAACATTCATAGCTCCTCCGGGGTGTACCATAGAGGGGTGAAATGTGTGACCAGGTCCTATTATTTTTTCACCACCAATTTTTCTTCTCAACGTACCCACCTTTCTCTGTCACCCTCTTGGGGGTCCCCCTACAAAAACATAAAAAAGATAAATGTCGAAAGTGGTTTATATCGTCCGTAACTGGACCCCTAGACGTGTCAAAGGTATCAGATGGTCCTATTATTTTTTGGTCCCTAATATTTCTTTTGAACACACCTACCCCTATCTGCCACCCTTCTCTGGGTTCTAATGCAAAAAACACAAAAAGTGTCGATTAGTATTCATATCTCTCCCGAATTGACCCCTAGAGTAGTGAAATGTATGAGCTGGTACTATTATTTTTAGCCCCTCAACATTCTTCTGAACACCACCCCATCTGCCACCCATTATGTGCTTATAGATCAACTAAAATTTTGCATCAAATAAAAACAAGCGATTTAAAAATTCACGAGCGATAATAAATCCAGCACATTGCACATAGGGGCCGCTAGTATGGGAGGCTTGGCCAAAATTGATTTTGTAAAAAATAGGATATTTAAAAAATGTTGGTGCAGTCATAATAAGGAGAATATTACTAAACGGATCAGATTTTCCGTTTAGTAAGTACAGTGGTTGCAACTTACCCCTTTTTGGATATTTGAAGTATATTTTTATGCAGTGCAAACATTAAGCAACTTCAAAAGTATCTATTTTCAGTTACGAATGTGCTATTGGAAAAAGGGTATACTTTTCGTGAAAAATACAGTTTTACGTAGCCATTGTGATCAAAATGGGCTTTATCACTAAAAATGGTTTTCTTCACCAAATTGTGATCAACTTTATAGTGTTCCAACACCCAATCAGAGAACACTCGACGCTGCGTATGGTCTACTGGCTTTAGTTCTTGAGTCAACCTTGTAAGCATGCAGATGTAGACTTTTTGCCAAAATACGCTGCAACAAGCTCCTTCTAATGCCCAATCCCTGACCACGATGACAAATTGACGTTGTTGGGTTATCTGTAACACTGACCGCAGCCATAGCTATGATTTTCTCCGAACAGGGATGACCCACCTTTTTGCTTCAAGGATTGCCAGAGACTCTTCGCCTGAAATCGTCAAAAGGCTTTTCAAAAGTCGTCATTTGGGTCTTAAAATCACAATTTGCCCGTCCCAAAAACCATAATTTAACTCCTTTACTGTACAGAGATTACAATTTTTACCTAAAGTAAAAAAAAAATAGAATTATACGGGCAAATCTTCATTTATAAAAAATCTTTATTTTAAAAATATGAGATCTATGTTAGGTCTTTGTTACTCGAACTTTCTATCAGTTGACTTGTAATTTTAGCTTTGTTCTTTTATTTTCAACTTCTTCGTAAAATTGTGTTGTTATACAAAACAATATTGAACAGTGGGAGTAAGAAATTTTTTTTTCAGTTTTAAATAAAATAAACAAACAAAAACAAAAAATTAATATATCATTGATTTCATGTTAAATCGCCCACGTTTCTGACATCACTATCCTGGTTGCCACTTTGGTACAATTGTACCAAAATTGGTGGATTTATTTTTACTTGATACGTTCTTTTTGATTTGGTACATTTTGTTAGAACTAACAAATTTCTCAGCTTTCTACAAAAATCAAAATTTGGTAGCACTGTTGACGCAATGTTTGAAGAATTTATTAAACATTTTACAATTATATTTTATAGTGATGCTCCTTTCCATCCAAAGACTGATTACAAAAGGAAGTTTCGTCTGGAATGGCAAGCACAATTTTCTTGGGAACAAAACAAAAATGAGAGTGCATTTTTTATCGTTTGCGAGAAAGCTTTAGTGAACCACCCGTAATACTTGAACAGACTTGCAAAGAACACTTTGCATTGCGAAAATAGTGCAAAAAAAAGTCAGATCACGATGATTATACATGAAAGCCGAAGTAGTAGTCGAAGATATTTTGATACACAAACACGAAGTATTAAAAATAGGTTCCTTTCTTTGATTGAATCAGTCCATTCAGAGGCAGAGTCTATTTATCAAGTCATCAAATTACACATTTTTTTTTTAATTGTTTTAAGAAACTTGGTACATTTTTTTTTTTATTTAGTACACTTTTTTTAGTATTTAGTACTCTGGGTTGATAGTTCTCCTGAATCGTACTATATCTGCATACTTTTTTTTATTTTTAAAATATCAAAATATCTTAAATAATACAATTAGTGCATGTATTCAAACAGCTGTAACTTCGGAATCGTAATTCTTACAAAAAAAACTTGCATACATTTTAGAAAACTTGAATGGGCATTTTTTGAGGTGTCCTGTTTTTTTGATTCATTTTATGAAATTGTCTTCAACTTTTTTAGGCTGAAGTTTTTTGTCAAGTTGTTTTAGTAAATTTTTCACGTTTTAAATATAGTATCGTTATAACACATCAATTTTTAAGGCTCACACAAAATTTTTGGTTAAAAATCGAACGATTCCTATTTTAAACGAATTTTTAAAATAATGCCTACAAAAGATTTCTTACTTTTATGATTTCGTACCTGAAACACACAAAAAGTTTTTAATACTAATTGTATTTTTTGGTGAAATAGAAAAAAAAATCAATCTAAAATGAAAGTGCTGGCTTTGAAAGTGAATAACTCGATCATGTTACAAGGAATTGCATTGTCCGTCAAAGGACAGCACAAAAAATACCCATTCAAGTTCTCTTAAATAAATGCAAGTTTTTTTTCTGTACGACTTACGGTTTCGTAGTTACAGCTATTTGAGCACATGCACTCATTGTATTTTTGGAGATATGTTTCAATTTTTTATAGTGTATTACTTAAAAACGAAACTGTTTCCGCAAAAACAAAAAACACAGTTATTTTCACGAGCACTACTAACCTACAAAGTTAAGAAGAAATCGGAATCACAAAGGTCCGATTTTGCTCAAAAATAGTCGAATTGATATGAAATCTTTGATATATTAGTCATTTGTGCTCTGAAATCGTCATTTGAGATCTTAAATCATTCAATCGTCATTTTGATCTAAAATTGTCAAAATGACAATGCCATCGTCCATCTGGTAATGCTATCCACAGCAGAGCCAATGATCTCAAATTTATTGATTGATTGAATTTATTGATTAAATTGACCACAGTATTGCGAGACGGAGCGCTATGATGACCGAGAAGTGTGTGAACCGTCTCTAGGCTTGGCGAACCGTCTCCGCAAAATTTTCATTTTTTTTGAAGTGGATTTTCACAATTGGTGCAAAGCAATTTTTCATGCTTTCTCATGTTTTTAGAATTATGATTAATTTATGGTTGCTGAGAACAAATCCATAGTTAATCAAAATTTTTAAAGTTCAAAATTTTTTTCTACACTAGGAAAAAAATTGTCCCAAAACTTTAAAAACACAGGAAATACAAATCTTTTCATCTTCTAAGCGAATTGAGGTATCTCAGTATTTTTATTTCTTCTATTGACTAAAAAATAAAACAGCTCTTACATTTCAAAATTAAATTTGAATAGACGTACAGGAAGCTAAGGAACTAATTTTTGAAGGTAGGCTTCTGAAGAAAAAATTAGAAAATTATTAGAAAAAAGTTTCGAAAAAAAAATGTATTATAACATGCAGTTTTATATGAGTATCTATAAATTAAAAGCATAGTTAAATTTTTGGTACCATTCATCGATATTTATATAATTATCTAATAAATGTAACACTATGAAATGTGAAATATATTTTTTTCAACTATTTTTGAGTTCTGACACGCCTTAATGATGAAATCTTCGGATCTAATATGATACGGCTAATATATTGAAGAGATTCTTGTTTGGCCGTTTTCGAGAAATCTTGCAGGTATTTATGTACCTCACTTGGCGTTTTGAATGTGGCAATTCCTTTTTCGTGTGACTCTTTTCTTTTTCTCTCACTGAAATTTTCTACTGAAATTTAATAAAATTTTAGACAAAAAAAAACCCAAGTGAGGTGATCGCTTGCGTTTTACAAAATACGGCCATTAGACTTTTGCGAGCTTTTTTTTGCATATCCATTCGAAGTTGGAAAAACGGGTAAAAGCAGTGTTTCGAAAAAGCACAGTCACCTCTTACATTAAAAAAATCACTTCTTTTAAGTGTTGAAAGTACAAAGACCGTTTATGTCATTAATGAAAAAAAAAACTATATTTTCATAACTTGCAAAAAAATTTTAATCTCATAAGAATAACAAAAAAAAAAATAATAATAAATTTAAAAAACTCGAAAAAACCCGTCAACTTTCAAAAGCTCACTTTGAGTTGACCGCTTAAATTCAACTGCATCTGTCGTTAGATAAACAAAACATCTAACGCGGTATTTAATATAAACATAATTGCAAATGCAATTATGCTTTTGTCGTCGCTTCCATTTGAAATCCAAACAAATGGAATATTTTAATGATAATTATAAATGATCATTATCAATGATCATTAATAATTATCTTTCCAATAAGAGTTTCCCTTTGATTTCCAATAGAAGTTACTTGACTTCTATTGTACAATATTATGATTAGTTTTTAAGATTCACTTAAATTTTGATTTTTGATTTCCAATAGAAGTTACTTGACTTCTATTGTACAATATTAAGATTAGTTTTTAAGATTCACTCAAAGACTCCGGTCTTAAATAAAAGATCGATATTAAAATACTTAAATAACCAAGAGTTTTATTTCGAGTATTTGAATATAAGTGGCGACGAGGATGGGATGATAAATAAAAAATATCATCTAAAAGAACTTTAGTGCAAAAAGCTTAAAACTTAAAATTTTTTTTTAATAAGACTTAAGTAAAAAATAAGTTTAACTAAAGTAACAAAGAACTTTATGCTAGTGAATTAGCATAATAATAAAACTTAAGTAAAAAATAAGTTTAACTAAAGTGACAAAGAACTTTATGCTAGTGAAATAGCATAATAATAAAACTTAAGTAAAAAATAAGTTTAACTAAAGTGACAAAGAACTTTATGCTAGTGCAAATAGCATAACAATAAAACTTTAAAAATAGGCATAAAGTGCCGACTTCTAAACTTTAATTATAAACTTCAATATATTCAAAACAGTAAATGTTGCTGAAGAGCCCAAAGAAATATAATTGATTCATGACGAATACAGAGGAATTTGCAACAAGTTCAACAACCATTGGCACACATCGGGTCAAAAAGGAAACCACATCAATACAACAGGAACAAGGACAAATGATCGTATTTATTAAATTATTCACTATTTTATTATATTACAATTGAAATTTATTTAATATAAAATAGAAAATTTTTTAAGAGCACTTTATTAAATATATATAATTTAAGAATAAGAAACTAAAAGTGCATAAATAACTTAAACGAAAAATAATCTTGCGATTCCTTAATCAGGACCCTCCAAGATATAACAGTGAATAATAAACAATAAAAGAAGAAAAATAAAAAACCCAGAAAAATAAATTATAACAACTTATACAAATAAATAAAATTCTAAATAATCTTGCGAATCCAAACTTCGGGAAAAGTTGGACACTCCAGGATATTAATAAAACAATTTATAATAATAAAAAATTTTTTTAATTAAAATAGCAGCCTTAACGTTATCTGAATGCTTAAGAGAAGCAAGAAGTGTACCTGTATTTACTGGGGAAGGAAGCTATAGTCTTAGTAATTATTTGAGGAATATAAATAATGTCCTTCAATTGACAGAAGCTGCTCATCATGCCCCTATACAAAAAATTTTGGCAAATAAGCTTCAAGGAAATGCTTTAAGGAAAATTGAAGCACTCAGTTATCAATCTTGGGATCAAATTCAAATAAAATTAAGACAGGAATTTGGTGTAAAAGAAAGTTACTTTCATCTTAGACAGGAAGCAATGAATGTAAAAGCCAATACTTTAGAGGAGTTACATTACAAGTTAGAAAAAATATTTGGGTCTATGAATAGGAAATATAATATGGAAATCGAAAAAAATAAAGACTTCAAACCAGAGAATAATCAAAGGATTATTTTTTAACCTTTTTGCCAATTCATACTAAGGCATTATTAATTCAAAATAAAATTGATTGCTTATATAAAGCTCATGATTATTTTATTGAAAATAATTTAATGAAGGATATTGTTCTTAGGGGACAAAATAATTATTCCAACAAAAAGCCAAATAATTATCAGAAATATTCTGGATATAGAGGGGAAACAAGGAACATGCAAAATAATAATAACCAATTGGGTAATAGATATCAGAATAGAAATACATCAAATAATCAAAATTTAGATAATATACACCAGTCAAGAAATTTTCAAAATACCAATAACTTACAAACACGACCGGTAGTCATCGACTACCCGTGACAGAATTAACTTTTAATAATGATCCAGTACAATGTTTAATTGATACTGGATCAGCCACCACCTTAGGTGATTATAGAGTTTTTGGAAAACTAAAGAGTTTAAGAAATTTAGGAAAACCAATTAGATTAAACACTCTAACTGGTTTTACTCAAGTAACTCAGGAAGTTATAATAAAATTACCCTCGGAATTTAATGATATAAATAAGACGATGTCGATAAAAATTACGGATTTTAAAGATAAACCATTTGATGGCATAATTGGCAATAATATTTTAAAACCAATTGGTGCTATTATAGATTTGTTAAATAACAAATTAATAGTTAACAATAAAGAAATACTTTTAAATAAAGGAGAAAATGCTCCAATAAATTATGACGAAATTAGGTGCATGGAAATTGAAAATTTTGATATAAAAGGGCTTATTGGAGATAATTTAAATAAAGAGGAAGTAAATGAATTAGCCAAGTTCTTAAATAATAACAAGAAAACTTTTTATATTAAGGGACAACACTTAACAGCAACAACTTGCATAAAGCATAAAATAGTAACAACAACGCAAAATCCAATATATTCAAAAAATTATAGGTATCCTCAAATTCACGAACAAGAAATAGAGGCACAAATGACTGAAATGTTGTCAGAAGGAATAATAAGGCATAGTAAATCACCTTATAGCTCCCCACTGTGGATTGTTCCAAAAAAATCGGATAATTCAGAAGAAAAAAAAATGGCGTGTTGTCATTGATTATAGAAATTTAAATAAAGTAACCATAGACGATAAATTTCCCATGCCAAATATTGAATCTTTGTTTGATAAATTAGGTCGTTCACAATATTTTTCTACTTTGGATTTAGCCAAAGGTTTTCACCAAATTTTAATGGATGAAAACGATATAGAGAAAACAGCATTTTCAACACGAATGGGACATTTCGAGTATATTCGAATGCCATTTGGTCTTTAGAATGCTCCCGCTACTTTTCAGCGTATGATGAACTTTGTTTTACGTGATTTTGTTAATAAATCATGTGTTATATACATGGACGACATTCTTGTTTTTTCAACATCATTAATTGAACATTTTGAGATTCTAAAGGGAATATTTATGAAACTTAATGAACATAATTTAAAGGTACAGTTAAGTAAGTGCCAATTCTTGTCCAAGCACACGGAATTTCTAGGACACATTATAACATAGGATGGTATTAAACCAAATCCTTCAAAAATAAAGGCAATAAATAAACTGAACTTGCCAAAAACAGTAAAAGAAATTAAATCATTTCTCGGGTTAACCGGTTACTATAGGAAATTCATTAAAAACCATTCAATGATAGCTAATCCTTTAGTAAAATATTTGAAGAAAGGTGCTAAATTAAATAATATTTGCGATGACGTAGAATATAAAGAAGCATTTGAAAAGTTAAAGAAACTTATAACGTCATATCCAATTTTAGCATATCCAAATTTTAGTAAAATATTTGTACTAACTACATTGCAATAGGAGCTGTTCTTAGCCAAGAAAATAAACCAATATGTTATGCGAGCAGAACATTAAATGGTCACGAAAGGAATTATTCTACAATTGAAAAAGAACTATTAGCCATTGTGTGGGCTATAAAGTATTTTAGATCTTATTTGTATGGAAGGAAATTTCTAGTTCAAACAGATCACCAACCATTAAAATGGTTGTTTCAATTAAAAGATCCAAATCAAAGAGTAATTAGATGGAGGATTATGTTAGGAGAGTATGAATTTGATGTAGAGTATTTAAGGGGCAAAGACAATAAAGTTGCGGATTTTCTTAGTCGAATAGAAAATAATGATAATGACACAGATGATTTATATTTAAAAAACTTGTTTGAACTTACTGATGACGATATGGAAACTATCCATTCTGGTGTAGAAAATTTAAATGATCATTTTCCTATTAGCGAAGGTATCGTTAACAAATATAAAACACAAATAAGAATAGTCCGGAAAAAAGGTGTAGAAGTAGAGTATAAACTACGAATTTATAAAATTGTTTATATTGAGGAAGCAGATTTAACAAAGGAACATTATTTAAATGACATATTTCGCACTAATATAAGGAAAGGAAAAATAGGGATTTACTCTGAACTAGACGACAGGAAATATAATGTCGTTCAACAAAAATTAATACATCTATTCGGGAATGACAATAATATCAAATTTGTTATATGTTGCAAATTAGCCATTGACTTAACAGATGAAAATCAAGTTTTTGAAATTATTGAAAAAATTCATAGTGATACAAATCACGAAGGTGTTTTAGAAAATTTCGAAGAAATAAAACATAAATATTTTTATCCAAATTTAGTTAAATACATAAATAAATATATTAACAATTGCCAAACATGAGCTGAAAATAAATATGATAGGAAACCTTTTAAAAAATATTTCAACCACACAGAAACTCCAACCAGACCAAATATGATTGTACACTTGGATATATTTCAGATTCATAAAATATATTTTTTAACAACTATTGATAAATTTTCGAAATTAGGATCAGTTCATAAATTGAGTGATAAAAATATGATAACAGTTAGAACAAAATTAGAGGAACGACTTGCATTGTTAGGAAAACCAGAATTATTGATTATGGATTACGAATTTAACAACTCGCTTATTAAACTTTTTTGTAGGGAAAAGAATATAACTCCACATTTCACAACACCGAATTCACATACTGGTAATTCGGATATCGAAAGATTACATTCAACTCTTTTGGAACACATACGAATACTTAAACGACAGGATGAAGAAATAAATATTGAAGAATTAGTAATAAAGGCTGTGGGTTTTTATAATAATACAGTTCATTCAACCACAAAATTTAAGCCGATAGACTTTATTAATTATCAAAATATTAATTTAGAAAAAGTAAGAAAGACAATGCAAGAAACAAAAATCAAAGCAATTAGCCGAATAAACTCTAAGCGGGAAGGCGTTCCTAACTTTAACAGGCCCAATTTATATATAAAAAATCCGAAAGCTCTAAGACAAAAGACTAACAAAAGATTTACCTAATAATATAATCTAATATGGATGTTGCTGATGACATCAGTTCAGGGATTGATAGAAATCAACAAAATTGAAACCGAAGGAGGTTATGGTGTCATTGAAGGCGAGGAAATTGCCATAATGCAAAATTATTCAAAACTCTTGCACGTTTATAATTTAGAAGAAATAAGCAACACTATCAATAAGGTTAAAATAGGAATTGCAAGAGATTTCAGTTTAAATAATGGTTGGATAATCTTAAATCTACAACATAAGGTAGATGATTTATTGCATGCGTTAGCAACACTAAATGTGCATAGTAGAGGGAAAAGGGCTTTAATAAATATAGGAGGTAGAGTCATAAAATGGATTTTTGGCAACATGGATGATGAAGACAAAGAAATGATTGATAATCATTTCAAAACAGTAGACATAAATCAAAAAAAACATTATAACTAACCTAAATAAACAAATAAAAATTAATTATGATATGCAAAAATATTTGCAAGATATAAATTTAATAATCACATCTCATAAAACAATATTTAATGAGACATATGCTAAGGAAATAAGGAATAATATAGAATTAACAAAATATAATAATTATTTGCATATAATTAATCAAGTAAAAGAAAAAATTGAGAAAATTCAAGAAAATATACTCGTATCAAAATATAATATCATGAACAGATTTATACTTACGAATGAAGAAATCGATTTTTACAAAATTGATAATTTAAAATTAAAAAACATAAAATGCAACATTGGTCTAGTATCCAATAATTTAATAATTTTCGCTGTTTTGATACCAAATTATTTAGAAACTTTTTTCAAAACCAACACAATTTTACCAATCCCAAACAAAAATAAAATGCAAATTAATATTGAAATGACAAAAGTTGTGACTGTTTATGATACATCGTATATTGTTAATGAAGAAAATACTTTACTTAAAATGGAAAAGTTAACAGTTGTATTAGAAATTTATTAAAAAACAATTATAATGAATGTACAAAGAGTATTTTTAAGAAAGTTTTGATAAAAGAAATAGATATTGGAAATGTAATGGCAATAAATGTTAAAACAAATCTGACAAGTACATGTAACAATTATACTTACCTTTTAAATGGAAATTATTTTATAAAATTTGATAAATGTGAAATAAAAATTGACGAATTCTTTTTAAAACGTTTTGAAAGTAAATTAAATATTATTATACCAAATTTTAACGTAATATCAGAAAATACAACGGAAATTTTAAAATTGCTAGAATTAAAAAACTTACAGGAAATTGAGCAGATTTTTGATTCCAAAAAAACCACCACAGAACACCTCATCGTCTCTAATTAAAGCTATTGAACAAAAGCTGGAGACACAAAATTCACTGTTGGATATGCGTTTTAAAAAGCAAACAGAGCTTATCACCACAGAAATAAACAAAAAACTCTCCTTAGCAATAAAAGAGAGTGAGGACAGAATTCTAAGTGAGTTGCGTCAAAATGTAAATGAAGTACGCTCCGGTCTGCTGAGTATAACTGATAGAGTTTCTAAGCTGGAAAATGTCACCGCAGGGATCGGGGTGTTTAATGAGGATGTTGAACTGCTTAAATTTGAGGTTGAGAATTTAAAACTGCAACTGGCTAAGCATGACAATAATGCTGTTGCCTGCGTCCTGAGATTGAACGGGGTCCCATACTACGATGTTGAGAATCTTCGTGAAATCTTAGACAACATATGCAACTCAGTTAAAATTCAACCACCACAAATTAATAGTATATACCGCGTTAAACCATCTAAGCCGCAAAATTCCGTAAATGACTCTACGATCATCATAAAATTTCATACGCCTTCAGGTAGAAACTTTGTTCTAAGCTCGGTATCAAAATTCAGACTTGAGAGCAAGGATCTCTTACGCTTACATCACGCAGGTTTTCAATCCAACAAAGCCATCTACGTAAATGAAGGTCTCACAAAATTGAATAACAACATTTTACTGGCAGCACTTCGCTTCAAAAAATAACAAAAGTTTTCAGCAGTCTTTTCCCGTCGAGGCATCGTTCATATTAAAATCAAATCAAATGATGTTGCCATGCCCATTGACACGATGAAAAAGCTCAGCGACGCTGCTGGATCTGTTAATGAAGAGCAACCCAATAGCTTTCGAGAAAACGGTGATGACAACAGCATCAAAAATCTTCCTGAGGTATTCTTCAAAAATCGTGAAAATGTCAATGCGTTTCGCTATTCTGAACAGTACTCTTCAATCATAAACTCACCGCCGATGAAATCTCTTGCTCTCTGATGCCGAGATGCTCACGTTTGGTTGCACTTGTTGTTTCTTTTTATTTCCTGCTTATGCTTACTATTTTTATTATCTTTTTTATTTTTAAAAGGTTTTATTATATAGCCACTTTTAATAGAAACGCTGTAAAAATCCGTACAAATGTTTTTATTTTTGTTATTCATTTCAATGGACACTATAAATATGCGTGTGTTGCTTTTGCTGGAAATTTATTAAATTCAATAATATTTAATAATGTATTCATCAAATAGTCATCGGGGAAGCTCCAAAGACAATACCAATACGATAGTTCGTATTTTAAGCAAGCAAAGGGTTGGTTTAAGGGTGTGTCACATAAACGCTCAAAGTTTGAATAATAAAATCGACGAATTCAGAAATGTTTTTGAGAACTCAGGCTTGGATGTTATATGCGTTTCGGAAACTTGGTTTAATCCATGCGTAAATGATAGTATTTTCAAAGTTAGCGGTTACAAGGTTATTCCGAGCGGACAGAGCAAGGCATGCTGGAGGTGTTGCAGTGTTTGTAAGGGAGGGTATATTATGTAATTTGGTTAGTAAATCTAGTCCGGATGAAAAAGTCGAGTTTCTTTTTCTTGAACTGGTACACGAGTCAAGAAAACTTCTCATTGGTAGCGTTTACAGACCTAATTGCAATATAGATACTGCGGTTTTTTTTTATAGAATTGAGTCCCTAATACTACCATATTCCGACATAATTGTTTGTGGTGATTTCAACAGCAACATATTAGAAGATTCTCGTCTCGTCGATGATATGAATTCTATTGGACTTTGTTCATCCAACACATCTATGCCGACACACTTTTCAAAAAATAAGAATACTTTGCTTGACCTTTTCTTCGTGAATGACACTAGTAAAATCAGACTTTATGATCAGCTATCCGCTTCCATGTTTTCAAAACATGATCTTATTTTCCTTACTTACGATTTCAATCATGTTTCACAGGAGCAAATATTCAACTTTCGTGACTTCAAGAACGTAGACTCTTTGTCCTTGTTTTCGGAAGTCGAAAATGTAAACTGGTCTGCTATACTCTCCATGCCACAAGTAAATAACCAAGTGATGTTTTTCGAAAATAATATTAAATATCTTTTCAATAAGTATGTTCCCCTTAAAACAAAAAATTCAAACATTCACAGCCAATTTGGTTTTCAAATAGTATAAAAACTATTATTGAGAAACGTAATGCGGCGTTTAATAGGTGGAAGCGTTTTAGGACGCCGGAATCACATGAGCGCTTTAAATGTTTAAGAAGGGAACTTGTACGGACGGTAGCAACTGCCAAACAGAAACACTACGAATATAAGTTAGCAGTGAATAGCAAGCAGAAGTGGCAATTGGTGCGTCAAATTGGCTTAGGGAAAAGTGTCGCGCGTGCTAAAGGAAATGTAGATGCTAATGAGCTCAACAAAAAGTTTTCTGAAACGCCAATGTCCACTCCAAGCCTTAATTATTACAACAATGTCCGCCGTAGCTTTGATTCATTCTCTAGTCTTAGTTTTTCTTGTGTAAATCACTCTGAAGTTTTAGAGAGCTTCTTAGTTATGAAGTCGAATGCAATGGGCATGGATGAAATGCATCCAATTTTCATCAAGCTGCTGCTTCCTAAGCTTCTGCCATTCATAACTCATATCTTCAACTCTATATTAACTACATCAGAATTTCCCCTAAGCTGGAAAAAAGCTAAAATTGTCCCAATTCCCAAATCGGGCAATGATTTTCGACCAATCGCAATTTTGCCCTATTTTTCGAAAGTTTTCGAATTTATTGTAAATAAACAAATTAATATCTTCATAAGGCAAAACTCTCTACTGACTGAATGTCAGTCTGGTTTTAGGGAAAAACGGGGCTGCGTTACAGCCTTACTTGAAGTAGCTGAAGACATTAGATTTAACATTGACTCCGACAAGGTAACTCTTCTAGTACTTCTAGATCACTCTAAAGCTTTTGATACTGTTGATCACAAAATGTTAGGTACAAAACTGGATAAACTTTTTAATTTTTCTTCAGCCGCTACAAAACTTCATATGTCATACCTCGAAGATAGATCACAGGCAGTAAATATAAACGATACTTATTCAAACCTTCTACCAGTTCCCAGAGGCGTACCGCAGGGTTCCATTCTAGGTCCTCTTCTTTTCTCTTTTTATATCAACGACCTTCCGCAAGTCCTGCAACATTGCAAGATACACTTGTATGCAGATGATGTGCAATTATATATAAGTTGTCAACCAAATGACATTCAACAGTGTTTCAATATGCTTAACGCAGACTTACTTCGCGTTAGTGAATGGGCGTCGGCCAATGGTCTGGACTTGAACCCAAAAAAATCTAAATGCTTACCTATATCTAGAAAAACTGTTGTGTTGCCTGATTCTGGAATCTTTATTAGTGGCTCCAGAATTGAGATGGTGAAATCAGCGAAGAATTTGGGCATTACTTTTAATAGTACCCTGACATGGTCAAATCACATACATGAACTTATTGGAAAAACCTATGGTATGTTGCGTAATCTTTGGGCCACGCAAAACTTCACCCCTCTTAATATAAGAATGCTTCTAGCTAAGACCTATTTGGTGCCAGCATTACTATACGGCTGCGAAATCTTTGCAGTTTGCGATTCTGCGAGCTGGCGTAAACTGAACGTTCTTTATAACAATATTGCACGCTATGTTTTTAGTTTGAAGCGCTCCGACCACGTCACGCTATATGCAAGAAAAATTTTCAAAGTTTCCTTTGGATCGCTTATAAATATCAGAGTGCTGTTAATGTTGCATAAAATAATAACTACTAAAGAGCCTGTATATTTGTTTCAAAGACTACGTTTTCTTCGATCAAATCGAGGAAACAGTCTTGTTCAACCACTTTATACGTGTCTAACCTCTGAGCGTCAATTTTTTGTCCATTCCATTCGTCTTTGGAACTCACTCCCCCATAACATTCAGAAAATAAAAAGTGCAACGCAGTTCAAAAGCAATATAATAAACTATTTTGTCATGCGTCCATAATATTAACTTAAATTTGAACATAAACTTCAATTTTAAATGCTTCGTTCACATTTGTACACTTTTACTCGTATCTCATTCAAATTATTCTTTTTTAATACTTCATGTAATGTTTGAAAACGGGTCTAATTGTTCATTATTATTTTTATTTAACTCAATTCATCTTTAATTTTTTATGTGTAGTTCACATTTTTTAATTTTATTAGAGTAATTCAACTAGGCTAAGTTTTTTATCCATTTATATTGTCATTTATCTATTTAACCATGTTAATAGTGCTTGCCATAAGATTTAAATCTTGTTAGCACTAAAGTCCTATGATTAAAAAAAAAAAAAAAAAAAAAAAATAAAAATTATAATATTTATATTGTTTTACTGTATTGTTTAATAATTATTATAATAATTTGTCTTATTTTAAAGTATATAAGACATTTCCGAAGAATTCGAAGGGACTCGAATTTTAAGGAGGAGCGAGTTACATATAACGCTTCCCACGCACCTAAAGATGATCCAATGGATCCATCTCCACTTTCATTGTTGCCTTAAGCAACATTTATTCAGCTGCATCCTTTTGATGTAATTAAATCTTTCTAAAATTGATCAAATTGCACTCAAAGCTTCACTTTGAGTTGACCGCTTAAATTCAGCTGCATCTGTCGTTAGATAAACAAAACATCTAACGCGGTATTTAATATAAACATAATTGCAAATGCAATTATGCTTTTGTCGTCGCTTCCATTTGAAATCCAAACAAATGGAATATTTTAATGATAATTATAAATGATCATTATCAATGATCATTAATAATTATCTTTCCAATAAGAGTTTCCCTTTGATTTCCAATAGAAGTTACTTGGCTTCTATTGTACAATATTAAGATTAGTTTTTAAGATTCACTCAAAGACTCCGGTCTTAAATAAAAGATCGATATTAAAACACTTAAATAACCAAGAGTTTTATTTCGAGTATTTGAATATAAGTTGCTTGCGTGCATGTGTACCGTTTAAAGCTTCTCACTGAAAGAAATAGAACGTTAAGCCATTTTGAAAGCTTCCTGAAAGCCTTATGTACTGCGAAATCACAATCAAATGTTTTTACTATTTCTTTTATATATTGTTATTAATAAATGTTTTTTATATTAATATTGCAAATGTAATTATATATATTATTATTACGCAAGCGCATTTTTTGTGATGACTATCAAATCCATACTGTATCCTGTATGCGATCCTCTTAGGTAAGCAAACATTTTCATTTAAGGAATGAATTTAGAAAGAGTACAAAACATTATTTATTACATTTGTGAATTGCACTTACCTTATTCCTGCCACTAATTTTTTCATTTAATATCAACAAAATTTAAAATTAGTACTAAATATATATTACCTAGTAACATTTTTCTGGGCATTTTTAATAAAGCTTAGAGGAAATTTACCGTTACACAAAATAAATATAAAACTGCTCCATTTGTCTGCTCCCATACAAAATAAAAAAAACTAGTAAGGATGGAGCTTCGGCAGGGTACCGAAACTAAAATACCTCCCCGCTGCCATATTGGAGTATATTCGAAGTCTTTAGCCACGACATACACGATGACATTCAGTTTCATCATAGAGATGGCTCATATCATAGAGATCATATCATATCAATATCATAGAGATGGCTCATATTATATATCAAAGCTTAAGTGCAAAATTTCAAGACATTTCTTTAATTTTTGTGGATATTTAAGACATTTTATGGTTAATATAAAGTCACTTGGTATGGGATGTAGGCGTGGTTTTCATCCGATCAACCGTGGATTTCATTTTTCAACTTGATCTTTCTTTTTTAAAAATAAACTTATATATTGAATTTCATCGCGATAGCTTTAAAATTGCGGCTGTAATCGTGTCGACAGACGGACAGACAGACGGACACACGGAAATCGACTCTGGAGGTGATGCTTACCAAAAATATATACATTTTTCTATACCTGCCACGCCTCCTTTTTGACGTTACAAACGGAATGACAAAGTTAATATATCCCTTACGCAGTACGCGTTGGGGTATAATAAACTACTATAAACTTGAAAACTATGACAACAATGCTGGCTAACATGAATAAAAATGCGTTTCTTAAGTATCAAATGTAAACAAATATAATAGAACTACGCATCGCTTGCTTATTTTATTCTTTTCCATGTACAAACACAAATTAACTGTTTTGAAATCCAGCGAACAAAGCGACGTGACCCTATTTGCTTCGAGCCCGCCTGCAGACTGAAAGCTTTTTTGTAGCGGAAGAATTTATATACGTATACATTTTTTAAAAAGCTCTTAGCTCGCTAGCTAATTATGTTCGTAGCTGATGTAAAGAAAAACACTCGCCATATTAGAAAACCGGATAAACGGCTTAGGAGTTTTCTGACGTTTTTTAAAATATTTGTACTAGAGCGCTTTCTGGTGTTCAAGATAGAACAGTATATAAGTAATAAACACTCACCGTATCCGAAAAACTCTCTATACCAATTTTCATGCAAATCAGATAAACGGCTAAGGAATTTAGCGACCTTTTTAAGATATTTGTGCTACAGCGCCCTCTGGTACTCAAAATAGAACAGAGTAGATAAGTCAAATAAAAACCCACCGTATCCGTAAGCCGGATGCACGGTTTCGGAGATAAACTTTCGTCCGCATAACACATTTTCATAACGCATTCACCAGCTTACTCCCCAAGTCAAGCATTCCTAAAGAAGTTTTACTTCAAAAACAAAAAGGTCATCTTAGTTAATTAATCCCGAATCTCTTACTTAATCCCGAAGCTTCAAAACTTTGTAATTTTCTTTTAAATTTTCATTTATAAGTTTCTTTCTACCCAAAAAAATTCACAAAACTCATGATATTTTCTGGGAAATAAGCCGAAACCCTTAAAAGTGAAATGTGATACAGAAAGTCTTCTGCAATTAAACTCAAGTGCGGCAACATAAATTATGTACGAGTATAAATGTGCCTACTGAACAACATTTGCTAAAATGAAAAAATGAGCATTTTATCAACAATGCAAATAAATTGATGTCGTTTTTTAACTGGTGTTATAAACAGAAAAAACCACCACATCTATAAAAAGAAGCCATTTTATGAAGCAATTGTTGCAAACTGAAATAATCCCCAGTACCACTTAAAATGATGACATTTTTATATTCAACTTTATAACAGAGTTAAAAGTATTTATGTGGTTATGACTGGGATTCGTAGCTTGAACGGTTGAAAAATTAAGGAAAGATACCGGAAACATACGATGAAACATACCGGACAATTTAATTTTTTATGCTACAAATTTCTAAAAGTGTTATTAACACATTTTTAACGCCTTTAAAAAAAATGTTTTAATACCATAAAAACATGGAAGCTTCATTCAATATTTTTTATTCAAGAACTCAAAACAACCTTGGTTAAAGCAGGTCAGCTAAATATATTTCAAATTAAGTTACAACTAGGTTAAAACAAATTGATCTAAGTCGATCCCAGAATTGAATAAGGAAAGGAAACCATTATAAAAATAAACCTTCATACTAATACCAGAACTAGGCATGCACACAGGGGGATTTTGGGGGTTAAGACCCCCCAAAATTAACGAATAAAAACACCATAAATAATATATAACATATCTAAATCGATTTAAATCTTAATCTATACTATATACTAATATATAAATTTGAAGTGCAAATTTTTGTTTCCAGGTAAACTCCAAAAAGTATTGGATCGAATTTATGAAACAAGTTTTAAAATGTCACGTGTTTGCAACAGCACAGTACAAAGCTTTTTTCATTTTGAAATTATAATAATAATTAGGCTTTAGTGGGCTGATGTTTAACACGTTTTTTATTTGCTTCACTAAAAGTGTTAAAAAATTTAATTTTTGATTGGTTTGAAGGCCTATGCCTTGCAGAAAAACCAATTCGTAGTGAGTGGCTGTTTAATATTTTGAGAACTGGATAAAGTAGAACAAAAATTTCAAACAATCAATGTACGCGTTTCGCTTTTATTCACAATTAAGTAAAAATATGAATTTAAAAAATTTGCTCAAAATTCTTTGGAAAAAACATTGATGACTTTTTTTATGATTCTCATGGCCTATTCATTTTCCTTCGTTTTTTGCTCAACAACTGGATTACAAATCCACAAATATATTTTTTTTTTTTATAAACTTTATTTTGCATGAAAATAAAAATTGCGATTCGTATTACAGCTATTCTTACACAGAAAATATGACATTTTTATATGTTATCTATGCATAAAAACAAAATTTAGAACATTTTCAATTATTGTCAACATCCATTCTCATTGGTTGACGTTTGTGGTTCTGATGATCTTCTTTTATTCGTAGGTTGTTCATATTCATGTTCTGAGTATGCATCATCATCCGAGATAGGCATAATATTCAAGGGCATGTTTTGTTTAGTGTGTTCAGCTTGGCGTGTTCGGTATGATGTTGCGCTGACATTTTGCTCAGTGAGTTTTTTACGCTTCATAAATTACGTCAAAAACTCTGAATTTTTTTGTGATAGTCCCATCTTAGCCACAATGTTATCCATTTCCATTTGTGTTAGCGGTTGTGGTGCATTATTTTCAATATCGGGTGTCCAATCAGCATCATTCAAATTGGTCGGATTGGTGAAAGCAGTTTCGGCTTGCAGGGACACAGTGTATTGGTATTAGCAGCGCGTTTAACTGGAAGTGTGGAAGTAAAAGCAGCAATGTATACTTTTGTTTTCAATTGTTTTCTGTTTAATCCATGACGATAATTTATGCATGCGTAGCACCTGGATTCATCATGTCCAGTTAGTTCTTCCACCCAAATTACTGGCTTCATAAAAGACAACTTTGCACCTTTTCCATGTATCCACATTATTAGGGTATTATAACAACTTTTGCATACTGTGTTTGGCTTAAAATTTGCACCACTTAAGTCTGCTTTATCAAAATAATGACAATACGCTGTTTTGAATTCCTCAGTAAACAACTTTTTTCGATCCTGTTTGTCTATTTTTGGGACGATATGACCACAAACGTAACAAAAATAATCCAATTTTGGGCACTTGCTATTTTCTATATTGAGATATATTATATGTTTTGTTCTTATTCACTTTTATAAACCGGAGAAAAATTCACTTGTACTTTTCGCGTTCGTCGACACTTGTTGAATGACAAAAATCGATCAGTGAACACCTATAAATACTACGCACTTTTCAATATTTTAATGACAGGTACTTATGAATGGACAAATCCACGTATCCAACGGAAAAACACACATCATTAAAAAAGAGCACGTCGCTTTTTTCCCCTTTAATTGACTAAACGGAGTACCTACCATAAAATACAAGAATAGGAATTCAGCGTCCACGCACATTTATATTCGTTTATTAGTTTGCTAACGCAATCATAAAAACGTAATAACCTTTTGTTTAATACTTATTTCTTTTTTAATTCTGAGAATCATAAAAAAGTCATCAACGTTTTTCCCAAAGAATTTTGTACATATCTCGAGCAAATTTTTGTAATTCATACCTTTACTTAATTGTGAATAAAATCGAAACGCGTACATCGATTTTCATGATCTATGTCTCATTTTGTTCATAGGTTATGTGACTTTACGTGAAAGTAATAGGACTTCACACTTTTTTCCGTTTTGGATTTTTTATGAATTTAAGAAAAAAAAAATTTTCATTGTTAGGCAAAAAATATTTTTTTTCTTCATACATTTATTTAAATATAACTGCGAAACTGTTGCTTATGTAGGGAAACGTTATATGAACGGATTAATCATGGAATTGTAATTTTTAATTTTTTTAAATCTGTTTCAGCTAAATCGGATTAGTGGTTCTCGAGTTATGTCAAACAAAAGAGCCTAAAACGTGAAAAATTCCCCTATACGATACTTACTAACTTGAAGTCGATATTAAATTATTATGAATTGAATCAATGAGCTGAAAAATGTTGCACTGTGTTATTGTATGTTAGTGCGTATGGTAACGACGCTATCTATCTTTATCTAGTTATCTTTCTATAGATATAAAAATGGATTAAGGTATGTGTGTATATCACGTATAGACTCCAAAACCACCAAACCAAACTTTATGAAATTTTTAGGGATACTGAAACAACATTCTGGAAGTGTTCCTGTGAAGTTTGGTGTTGATTGGACAAAGGAGCGTGGTACCTCCCAGACAACCGAAATTGGCTCTATCGCCCACAAACCAAAAAAAATGCTAAATATCAGACGGTTTTAATGATATAATATAAAAATTTGGTAATTATGTTCAGATGGTTACTTTCGGTGACTGTACAAAAAATGGGCGTGGTCACACTTTATCTACGTCCACTTATCAGCAATCATTTTAATTGCTGAGATGTTCAAGTTTTGATAGTGAATCTTGGTATGCAGGTGCTATGGATACAAATGGCAGTCACTATCTAAATATAAACGTTGTCACGCCCACTTTAACAGCCCACAAATCAGTAAAAATGCTTTATCTCAGGCGGCTTTTGCCGTAGAAGACTAAGATTTGATAAATTAGTTTATATGATTACTCTCGGCCAATGTACAAAAAATGGGCATGGCCGCACTATATCTACGCCCGCTTTATCGAAATCATGCTTATTCCTGAGTTGTACACGTTTTGATAGTGAATCTTGGTATGCAGGTACTATAGGTCCAATTGGCAGCCACTATGAATATATAAATGTTGTTACGCCCACTTTTACCGCCCACAAATCAGTAAAAATGCTTTATATCAGACGGCTTTTGCCGTAGATGACTAAGATTTGGTAATTTAATTCGTATGGTAACTGTCGGCCAATGTTCAAAAAATGCTCATGGCTGTACTATATATACGCTCACTTTATCGATATCATGCTTATTACTGAGTTGTACACGTTTTGATAGTCAATCTTGGTATACAGGTGCCATGGGTCCAAGTGGCAGTCATTATGTAATTATAAACGTTGTTACGCCCACTTTTACCGCCCACAGATCAATAAAACTACTTTAGATCAGACGGCTCTTGCTGTAGAAAACTAAGATTTGGTAATTTAGTTCGTATGGTTACAGTCGAACCAAATTTTTCGAAATCGTGCTTATTCCTGAGTTGTACACGTTTTGATAGTAACACTTGATATGCAGGTGCTCTAAAAGGCAGTCAATATATATATATAAAATTTGCCACGCCTACTTGTACCATCCACAAAAAAACAAAACGAAATGGCCAATTTCAGCCCTTTGACCTCATCGCTATATCTGTGCCCACTCTTCAGAAATAATTTTATTTAATGTATTTATTTACTTATTTATTAATGTACTTTAGTTTATTACAATTTAAAAATAATAATTAAGTAAGCACTAGCTGCCAGGGCTATCGGTTAGAAATAATTTAATTCCTGAGATGTGAACGTTTTGATAGTCAAACTTGGTATGTAGGTGCAATGGGTCAAAGTGGCGGTCACTTCATATATAAATATTGCCACGCCTACTTTTAACGCCCACAAATTCATAAAAAGAATATATATCAGACTTTTTTTACAGTAAAAGACTTAAACTTGGTAGATTAGTTCATATCATTACTGCCAGAACTCTTAAAAAAATGGGCGACTTTTCAGAAATCATTGTAATTTCTGAGTTGTACGCATTTTGACAGTGAAACTTGGTATGTAGGTGCAATGGGACCACGTGGCGGTCACTATATATATAAATGTTGCCATGCCTACTTTTTCTGCTCATCTATCTATCTGTAAAAAATGTATGTATGTATACTAAGGCTCCTCAAAAAAAAAAAGGTGTTCGAGTCTGTTCCTCAAAATAATGCTTTATGTTATGATGATTCCCCAAATATTTCGACTGTAGTGATAGCCATCCGCGAGCTGGAATGGTTTGAAATAAAAAAAAAAAAAACAAAAACGGAATGGCCATTTCAGCCCTTGAAAAGACTTTGATCGAGCTTCTGAACACAAATGAAAATGTTTGAACACAAACGATCGAGAACTGGATCATCAAGTTTTATGCCGACTCCAAACGATTTATGTTCTCAAGAAGCTTTTCATGCCAGTTTTTACTCTCTGAGGTTTGCCATTGTTTGCATAGAGATGACGGCCGAACAGAAAAATTAATTCAATTAAAATAACTTTCTGTGTCAGGTGGAATTCGAACCTGGGTTCTATGGCATACAAGCCTCGCAGCTCAACCAGTATGCCACGGAATGGTTTGAAATATGCTCTCAAAATCGAGCTTTTTATAAAAATATTTACTGGTGTGGTAGTAAAAAATAACAAACAGTCAGAAATAATAGTAATGAAAAAGTTCTTCCAATCTGCACCAATAAATTTTTAATTTTTACAGTCGGACCAGAGCTAATGCGGATTTTCATAAATTTTTTAACTTTTTTTATATTATTTTCACTAAAATTCAAATTAAAATTTGTTTTTCTTTTGTTATGACATGTTACTTTTTGTCAAATAAATTATCTATTGATGATTAAATATAGTGTAAGGTGAAGAGCTAAATTGAATGAAATTTCAAAATATTTACACATTTTTTACATTTTACAATTTATTTGACTAAAAGTAGTATAGGAAAAAATTCGTTTGAATTTTAGTGAAAATAATATGAAAAAAGTTAAACCAATCCATAAAAATCCCCGTTGGTCCAACGTAAGAAATTTAAGATTTTTTGATGCAAAAGATTTTTTTTCATTACTCTTATTTCTGATCGTTTGGCTTTTTCTAACTACCATACCAGCCAATATTTTTAGTCGAAATATTTTGGGGATCATCATTATATAAGCCATGGATTATTTTTAAGAACCGGACTGAACAATTTCTTTTCCTAAAGAGCGTGAAGTGGCTTAATGTATATACGTATTTGGGTATATGTGTATATCACGCAAAGACTTCGAAACCGCTAGCCAATTTTTATACCAAAGCCTTGAGAGGGTTCCTGTGAAGGCTGGTGCCGGTCGTAAAAGGCACCTTAAATTTTTGATATCGAATAGTTTTGGATTTAAAGGTCGCACAGCCTCGGAATTCAGTATTCGACCTGAATTTACACATGACGTTTCACAGGTAACATTTTATGGGCATTGGACGAGGGACGTGGTATTTTTTCAGCACCCAAAATTTTCGGTATAGCTTTCGATATAAGTCACATATCAATGATACTCGGTACGAACTTACTATAAAAGCATGGCTTCACTAAAGCTACGCCCTCTTTTAGGGGTATAAGCTGAGTATAAGCTAGTTAGTCATAAAGAGAAAAGTTTGCAATAGCAGAGTACTTAGAATTTAATTAAAAATACTCCGTGTAAAGTAGAATAAAATTCGAAATATCGAATAAAATTTACATAAATTAAAATTCGAAATATCGAATAAAATTTACATAAAAAAAAGTACATATAAAAGTATCTTGTTTTATATTTGGATGACCTGAAGCCAGTTAAAAACACTCTTGTTAACTTGAAAAGTCGCTAAAACTTCAACACAGGATTTATTTTGTTTTAATTTGATGACTTAAGTAGTACCCAGGCTCGATCCTCATAGCACAGACGACAGATCTTGCTGTTTTATTTTTTGTTAGTTAGATTTTATAGAGGGTCTTTTGTTAGAGGGTAAAACAAAGTATATGCTGTCTACAAACAACGGAGCGCAGCGTTTAGACTCCCACGTTTCATCCGGCAGCTATAACTTTGAAGTAGTCAAGGAGTTCGTATATCTTGGCACCGCCATTAATACCAACAACGAAATCAGCCTGGAGATAAAGCGAAGAACAATAATTCCTAATAGGTGCTACTACGGGCTCAGTAAGCAACTAAGTTCCAGAGCCCTCTCTCGTTCGACAAAACTAACACTCGACAAGACGCTCGTTCTACCTGTGCTGCTTTATGGCGCTGAGGCATGGGAATTTCGCAAACTGACGCAGCCACTCTAGGGGTGTTCGAGAGAAAAGTTCTTCGCAAAATCTTCGGTCCTGTTCTAGTCGGCGATGAGTATCGCATCCAAATGAACCACGAGCTGTATGAGCTCTACGAAGACATTGACGTAGTTCGGCGTATAACTGTGCAGCGACTACGCTGGCTGGGTCATGTCCATGGTATGGACGACGAAGCTCCAACGAAAAAGGTGCTCGAGGCGAGGGTCGCTGGTCAACGACGATGAGGGATACCATGCCTCCAATGGATGGATCAGGCTGAGGAAGCCCTTACCGCACTTGGAGTATCCGATTGGAGAAGGCGCACGCAAAGCAGAGGCGCCTGGCGAGAGCTGATGAGGTCGGCCGAAACCCGGACATGGGTTGTTACGGCCACCTAAGTAAGTTAGTAAGTTATATTTTATATATAAATATTAAAAAGAAAAAAATGTTCGAAAAACCTGTGTCGGGAATAATGCACTTTTCCCTTTCCGTACTTGTATCTAACCGCGTACAATTCGACTGCAATTTGAACGTGCTACCATCGCACCATTGCCTTTCTTGTATCAAAGCGAACAAAATACGATCCAACCTGAAAGCAAGCATAGTGAGCATCTTTCAATTTATTAGATATGATTGGTGCCAACAAATATTTATTTTTTATCCGAAAAAAGCAACTTCTCTTAAAAAAAAAAAACAAAAACTGGCTATATGATTGTATGATAAATATTGCTGATTTAAAAAAGCACAAAATTTCAACCGCATTTGGGACTACTGAAGCTTCGTGGTCAGAAGCTCTGACCTTATGCTACCGTGCATACTTGTTTGGGTTTATTTTACTGTTCCTACACATTTGCAAATGTTGATGCGTTTTTCGTTACACGACTTGCATCGTATTTTATATTGCATTTGCTACGATATTTAATGCTAAATGATGCAGACATATAACATATATAAGTATATAGAAGAAACTCCAACATTACCATAAAAATAGTGATATTTCCCACACGGCACAAAATCCGACTTCGATATCGAAAATTAAAAATGAACGAATAGTTCGAGATGATAACAATCGAATTCGATATCGATTACGATTCGAAAAAGATACGTTTGGTGGATATAACGGCTACTTCGTAATCGAATGTTCGCGAATGTTACAATTCGAAAGCGATAAATTCTTCAACACATATGCGAACATAATTAAATTTTCTACTTTTTTACTGTACTGTTAACTTTTTTGTCATTTTCAGACTAACTTTTATTATTACTATTACACTGAATAACACTGGTATGACATAACTTTTGATTTTTGATCGCCAATTAGGAAAAAATGCGAAATTTTTCTTCGGTAAAAGTTCGTTGCAAACTTAATCTTATACTATTATATTATATGTATAAGATATTTTCTGGAAAATTACAGCCATATATTGGTGGATATGCTGGCAATATTTCAACTTATCGATTTTTATTAATTGAAATACTAGCTAGTTAGTTTTTGCAGCTGACCCTGCAGTGTTGTTGTTTTATCGTCCCAGCCAGCCTAATGAGCAAATATTTTCCTAAAGAAACTATAAATATATTAAATTGAAATATTATTAGCTTGCAAAGTTTGAAACAAAAAACAAACAAATAAAACAATTTAACCAACATTAGGATAACCATTTCGCCTTCCAATTGCAAGGAACATTTTTTACCGTACTTATAAACAACTTCCGCTTATATGCTTTTCTACAATTAGCAAGAAGTATATTTAAGTAGGTAATGTTTAAATTGCTGCAAAAGAATTAGCAACAGCATAAAAACTTGAGCGTGAGTACGCAGTAGTAATACTGATCATGTTTTTTTTTTACAGTGTCAGAATTGTCAAAACCAACGCAATAATTCTCCCTCACTTGGCAAACTGATTCTCCGCTCAGTGTTGTTTTGCGTTTTTTTGTTTGGCAGTTCTGACACTCGGCTCTAAGTCATTCATCTACCTTCTTTTATTGTACCATGAATCGAAGAGAGAGTTGACGAAGAGCTGGAAATAATTTTTGTGAATTCTATTAATAGCTATGCATACTAACAGCATATCAATATTAAGATTTGTAACTTTAATTTGACCACACTGTGAGTCTGATTCACATTAAAAAAAACTACAAAAATGAAAAACATTTTTGTTTCTATTTATATGAAAACATTTATTGGATGCATTTCGGGATAACTTTCACCCCATCATCAGCATTCACGACTGAAGTTGTACAAATTGGCATGTTAATAACTCTAACTTACGATGACATTGTTGTTAACGGATAAACATATTTTTTTGTATACAACACACCATTTACTAAAACAAGCAGCAAACGAACACCAAATAAAAATGTTTAATTTAAACGTTGCCTTAGTCTAAATTCAATGCATTCTCGTCTCTTTGTATGAAGTAAGCTTCGTATGCGTCAAGCCGACGGTCATCTATTTCAGGTTTTAAGAGTTTTACATTGTCTAAATAATATGCTCATGACCGTCTATAAGCATATGTGTTGCAATCGCCGATCTCTTTGGTTGGTTAAGGCGAGCATTCTGTAGATGTTCTTTAAACCTCTCTTCCACATTTCTTTTTGTTTGGCCATAGTACGTTCTTTTACACTTCTCACATTTAACCGAATATATGCCCGCTATGTTAAGATTTTTTTTACTTTGTCTTTGGTTGATCCCAGTAAACTTGACAATTTGTTTTCGTTTTTATATACGATTTCTAGATTGTGACTCTTAAAAACTTTTTTAAATTTGTTGGTTATGCTGGGGTTGAAAATCATTGATACTCGTTGCTTATGTAGTTTTTCTTTTTGAGAAAATGTGTTGATAGCTGTGATGATAATGGGTATAGCACCAAAATAATTGAGAAAATCATCTAAAAACATGCGAAAAAATTAAAAATGGTAAGCTATCAACACATTTTTCTCAAAAAGAAAAAAGAAAAAAAAATTTAATTTTAATTTTAGTGAAAATAAATCAAGTTAAAAAATAAAAAAGTTAAAAAATTAATGCAAATCCGCATTAGCTCTGCTCCGACTGTAAAAATTAAAAATTTATTGGTGCAGATTGGAAGAACTTTTTCCTTACTATTATTTCTGACCATTATTATTTTTTACTACCACACCAGTAAATATTTTTGAGAGCATATTTTAAACCATTCCGTGGCATACTGGTTGAGGTGCGAGGCTTGTATGCCATAGAACCCATGTTCGAATTCCACCTAACACAGAAAGTTATTTTAATTGAATTAATTTTTCTGTTCGGCCGTCATCTCTATGCAAACAATGGCAAACCTCAGAGAGTAAAAACTGGCATGAAAAGCTTCTTGAGAACATAAATCGTTTTAGTCGGCATAAAACTTGATGATCCAGTTCTCGATCGTTTGTGTTCAAACATTTTCATTTGTGTTCAGAAGCTCGATCAAAGTCTTTTCAAGGGCTGAAATGGCCATTCCGTTTTTGTTTTTTTTTTTTTTATTTCAAACCATTCCAGCTCACGGATGGCTATCACTACAGTCGAAATATTTGGGGAATCATCATAACATAAAGCATTATTTTGAGGAACAGACTCGAACACCTTTTTTTTTGTGAGGAGCCTTAGTATACATACATACATTTTTTACAGATAGATAGATGAGCAGAAAAAGTAGGCATGGCAACATTTATATATATAGTGACCGCCACGTGGTTCCATTGCACCTACATACCAAGTTTCACTATCAAAATGCGTATAACTCAGAAATTACAATGATTTCTGAACGTAACGATCGTAATGATCAGTAACGATATGAACTAATCTACCAAGTTTTAGTCTTTTGCTGTAAAAAAAGTCTGATATATATCCTTTTTATGGATTTGTGGGCGTTAAAAGAAGGCGTGGCAATATTTATATATAAAGTGACCGCCACTTTGACCCATTGCACCTACATACCAAGTTTGACTATCAAAACGTTCACATCTCAGGAATTAAATTATTTCTAACCGATAGCCCTGGCAGCTAGTGCTTACTTAATTATTATTTTTAAATTGTAATTAACTAAAGTACATTAATAAATAAGTAAATAAATACATTAAATAAAATTATTTCTGAAGAGTGGGCACAGATATAGCGATACCGTGCACATTTTTTGAAAAGCTGTCGAGAGTAAGCGTATGAACTTAATTACCAAATTTTAGTATTTAACGATGAGAATCGTCTGATTTATAGAAGTCCTATTAATTTCTGGGTAAAAAAAACCAAGTGGCATAGTGGGTAGAGTGTGTTGCCCATACGCGAGAGAACCCTGGTTCGAATCCCACCTGACACGGAAAGTTTTTCAATTGAATTAATTTTTCTGTTCGTATGTCACCTCTCTGCAGACAATGGCAAACCTCAGAGAATGAAAACTGCCATGAAAAGCTTCTTGAGAACATTAGCCGTTCGGAGTCGGCATAAAACATGTAGGTCCAGTTCTCGATAATTTGTGTTCAAACATTCCACAACACGCACAACACAATTGATCATAAGAAGCTCGGTCAAAGTGCTTTTAAGAGCTGAAATTGGCCATTGCGTTTTTTTTTTTTGTGGGTGGTACAAGTGGGCGTGGCAAATTTTATATATATATTGACTGCCACTTAGAGCACCTTCATATCAAGTGTTACTATCAAAACGTGTACAACTCAGGAATAAGCATGATATTGAAAAAGTGGGCGTATATATAGTGCGGCCATGCCCATTTTTTGACATTGCCCGACTGTAACCATGTGAACTAAATTACCAAATCTTAGTCTTTTACGGCAAGAGCCGTCTGATATATAGTATTTTTAATGATTTGTGGGCGGTAAAAGTGGGCGTGGCAACATTTATATATACATAGTGACTGCCACTTGGACCTATAGCACCTGTATACCAAGATTCACTATCAAAACGTGTACATCTCAGGAATTAAAACGATTTCTGAAAATTGGGCGTAGATATAGTGTGACCACACCCATTTGTTGTGCAGTCACCGAAAGTAACCTTTTGAACAAAATTACAAAATTTTAGTTTTATACGATTAAAACTGTCTGATATATTGAATTTTTTTTGGTTTGTTGGTGATAGAGCCAATTTGGGACAACATTTTTATTTTGGACAACAACATTGAATTGCATTAAAAAGCGTACATTTTAGTCATTACGCGTTGCGAAGTAATTTCTCTATTTTGTTTGGACCTTAATTTATTTTTTTATATTCTGGCAGCATTGTTGACCATTGAACTGTGACTTAACCTATTAAGCCCGGCTCTCAAACACGTGGGCGCAGGCGGTTAAAACTTTTTGTGTGGAGTACTTGAGTCAATCTAGTGAGGGCACTCACTGCCAAACCCACAACACCCTTTTTTATTAGACAAACGAAGGGGCCTTTTTAGGCCCTTAGGCCACAATGTAATATAATTTACTACTGGTAAAGTTGTGTTGTATAGAATAAAACATTCTGAGAAACAAATAAGAAATACTTATTAGTATCGATCCACATCCCTATTTTTTTTTTTTTTTTTTTTTTTATATATATTTCGAAATATTACAAAAAATTTTTTGTTTTGTAAATTGGAAATTCACAATTTTTGACTTCGAGAAAGGATAGGTAGACGACATTTTATGACAAAACATGTGAAGAGTCTAAGCAAATTTCATCTTTCTACTCTTCAATGCAAAAATAAGATGGCCGATATCTCTTACTAAATCTAAGCTATGACTTTTTAAAAGTATGTCTTTTCGTGGTTTTTTTATTGCAGATATTAAAAGTATTGATACAAATAACAAAATAAACTATGTTGCTGCAGAAGAACTTAATATAAGCATTAAAGTATAGATATTTATGTTGGCAAACCAACTTGAGGGAAGGGCTTATTTTTTTTAAGAAGAGTTATAAGAAATTTCTTCATTGATCTTTGCCATCAAATGAAAAAAATATGATCTTCAAAATGATATCACTTAAGATATTTTATGTCTTGATACAAAATTGTTTAAAGAAGCTAATGTCTTATATCTTAATATCTTCATTTCTAAATCTTCTAAACACCTTTCCAAATTTATTTGAAGAAAACCAAAAAGAAAGATTTTCGTAGTAGCAGTCCCTTAAAATCAGAATTTGTTCAAATTCTTGTCATTTTTTTCTATTATATACAATGCTGAATAACCTTCTCTAATTTATGTTCTTAATTCAATATACAATTTTTTGTTTCTCACATTTTGAAATAAAATTTGTTTGCAAAACTTATATGCAAGTCGTTATCTGAAATAAATGAATATGTAATTAAGACTTTAAAAATTTGGTTTTATTTTATTATCTTAATTTCTTCTGTCGTTTGTGGAAAAAAATAATCTGCTAGTGTTATTTCAAATTTAATATGTGGATACTTTGTTTCTCTGGAGTGGATACATTTAGATACATTTTTGAGATTTTCGTGGATACTTTTTTTATAATAACTGCGGCTACACTGGTGGGCAATAATATAAAAAAAAAATTTTTTTACTTAAAAATGGTTTGCGTTTGTTGCGTTTGCATAGCGTTGAAAGTCGAGTGACATCTTCATGAAAGTAAAAGATTAAGTGTGTTTCCTGTAATGAGTACTACAATTGCAAGTGCGAACATTAAGAAAAAAACCACATTGAATTAATGATAAAAAAATCACCAAAAATATAAATGCAACAAGTGCCTCTCTGCCCGGCGAAGTTCAATGCACTCTCCACCAGCTGGTGTCAAAAAAATTACATCCACCTCAAAAACTGCAAAGCTATTCCCATTCCTTTAACCCCTTAATGTGGGCTCACCTGTAAAAATACTCAACATAAATATACCAATGGGCTCAGCTCGCAGCTTGATAATGCTGAACTCATATGCTTACTGCATCAAATGGATTAGAGCTTCGCTAAGCAAATTGAACGATTAGACAAGCGTTTGGCAGAGCTCGTTGCCACTGTGTTAGCTAAGATTGATGAATCAGAGAAAAGGACTCTACACATAATGGATGAACAGGCTGCCGCAATCAGAGACGAGCTAACTGCGATTAAAGAACGCGTTGCAAGACTTGAAAGCGACGACGCTAAAAGGGGATTTCGAAGCACTAAAAGCAAAACTTTTTGATCAAGAACGTGTTGCGAGACTCCAAAATGATTCTACTGAGGTAACGATGCTTAAATCAGATGTCGATACATTGAAAAACTTAAAAAAAAACCGTCTACAAAATCACTACAAAGTAAAAAATAATTTTAAAATAACTTTTCCTT
Organism: Coremacera marginata; assembly: GCA_914767935.1. Classification (NCBI taxonomy): domain Eukaryota; kingdom Metazoa; phylum Arthropoda; class Insecta; order Diptera; family Sciomyzidae; genus Coremacera; species Coremacera marginata. The sequence goes on from OU612046.1 coordinate 80,094,566, forward strand.
TTAATTTCTTGGTCATATTTGATAATTTATTTACACATATTATTACATTGGAAATATTATTATTTTAAATTTTTTCTTATTTGTTTTATTATCATAGAAATATTAATTTCTTTATGAATACAAAAGCTGCTAAGGTCGGCGCTAATATAATCACACTTTTAATCAGAAGCGCCAATTTCAAAGCGTATTCTGCGTATTCGCAGATATAATTTTTCTATGTATACATTTTCTCTCTTAATGTTTTTGTTGTTATTGTTGTTGTTGTTGTTGTTGTTGTTGTTGTTGTTGTTGTTGTTGCTGCTGCTGTTGTTGTTGTTGTTGTTGTTGTTGTTGTTGTTGTTGTTGTTGTTGTTGTTGTTGTTGTTGTTGTTGTTGTTGTTGTTGTTGTTGTTGTTGTTGTTGTTGTTGTTGTTGTTGTTGCTGTTGTTGTTGTTGTTGTTGTTGTTGTTGTTGTTGCTGTTGTTGTTGTTGTTGTTGTTGTTGTTGTTGTTGTTGTTGTTGTTGTTGTTGTTGTTGTTGTTGTTGTTGTTGTTGTTGTTGTTGTTGTTGTTGTTGTTGTTGTTGTTGTTGTTGTTGTTGTTGTTGTTGTTGTTGTTGTTGTTGTTGTTGTTGTTGTTGTTGTTGTTGTTGTTGTTGTTGTTGTTGTTGTTGTTGTTGTTGTTGTTGTTGTTGTTGTTGTTGTTGTTGTTGTTGTTGTTGTTGTTGTTGTTGTTGTTGTTGTTGTTGTTGTTGTTGTTGTTGTTGTTGTTGTTGTTGTAGTTAAAGATTTATCCTTTGGTTTATATTAAAACAATATTTTATTAACCACAACTACTCGTTGTGGCACCCAAATACAAATTGAATTCACAAATCAAAAACCTAAATATAATATAACAATGATATCAATAAGCTTAAGCTAACAATATTTCTTATAATATACTTAATATACTTATAAAGCCAGCACGCTGACGTTGCATTTAATGCACGGCGCGTGCAATGAAATTGGAACTCTTCGCTGCTTCGCTGCTTGCTAGGCTGTTGAACTTGCTGACTGCTGACTCGAACCCCTGGACGGCGTTGACTCCTCCCTTCTTAAATGTCTGCGTCCCGCAGATCGGTTGGTATGAAGTCTTTATGACGCGGCGCCGGCGATGGCATCCTGGTGTGGGTGTTGATCGCTGGTATGTGCGCCTTCTTGTAGATCTTCGTGGCAAAGGCATATAGGGCTCCAACTATGGCAAGAATGATGGCTGACTCTATGATGGTTGTCAAGTTTTGCTGGGTTCTAATTGCTTTAATGTGCTCGATGTTGTCTATGCTAAGATTATGGACGTAATCGATATCGGGCCTTAATCCCTTACTCGTTACCTTTGTAAGGACTGCAGGCAATGCTTGGAACTTACTGGTGATTTTACTGGAGAATGTCTTTTCTCCAATTTGTACCGTTTCATTATGAAGTTGTAGCAGGTAGGTTCCCTCCAATTTGATCGAGGAGTTGTCTTTTTTGATGCTGCCGTTGAAGTTCGAAACAAATATTGTGTTGCCTCCAATTAGTTCAACGATTTCGCTACTTCTGGTAATGAAGTGACATTCGGCATGCCCACCTTTCAAGATTCGGGGCACACAAGAGTCCTCTGGTAGTTTTGTTACTGCTTTGGATTCGCACACCGAAGAATTTCCGATTGTTAAGCAGCTGCCAATCAAACCATAAGTTTCGAGTTGGTTGAGGAGCATTCTCTTGTGCTCAAGTTGGATTTGTCGACCATCGTGTACCGCTGCCCTCGCTGTCACCATGTGATACACTTCCGGCTTAACCTTCGGCATTGACACCACGTATAGCAGTAGGGTTCCGTTGCTATATACTGATGGTCGGCCATACTCCATGGCCTCGATGACGTTCTCATAGGGAAGAGTCTCTAATTCATTGATAATGTTATTGACTTCTCCGGCGTCGAGCAAATTGGTGTTCACTATGTCATTCTTTGCCATCTGGCATGCTCTAATAATTTCAGCGACTTGTTCCTTGAGGATGAGCACCTTAGATAACAGCACTTGGTGAAGAACTCCGACATCCCCCTCTCGACTAACGTTGTTCACTCGATTCACAACCTGGTTTATTTTCTCGGCTACTTCTCGAGACGCCTTGAACAGTTCTTGGTTTATTTTGTATTGCTGTTCGTTATTTTCGATTATGCCTTCTTGACTGTTTAGAACCATATTCCAATCAGTAGCATCCGGCGAACCAGCAAGCCATTTCCACGCGGAGCCTAGCCAGTCGATGGACCTTGATCGTCTTATCTTGGGATTCTTTAGTTCATTAATTCTCTCTCGTGTTTGTCTTAGGTGAAATGTCAGCAGCAGTCGCATTTCTTCATTCTTAACCGCATTGCTCACCAAACCCTCCGATTGTTGGATCAAATTTTCATATTGTTGAAGATTGATCTGGTGTACTATGCTGAATGATCCACTGGTAATCCAGCTGTTACCCTCACGTATGGTAACCACAGGAGTTTGATACTTCATTATGCTTATCCCGTGAGTCGAAGCGGACAGCAACACCAGTAGCGGCCTAGAAATAAAATAAGCAGAGTCGCCACTCAAGGCATGTCTTATTAAATTGAAATTATAACCTTTATACATTTGTGTTCCCCCTTTTTTATATATTTTATATATTTATATATTGTGCAAAAGTATGTATCGATAAATATCCGCTCTCTGGCGTATTTAAAAATCAAATGAAAAATAAAATAATCAAGCTTGGTACATGGCAAGGAGTCGAACCTTGATGCAAGCTTCCACCACTTTTGCCAACATTACGGTCTGCTTTCATATATTATTTTCCTGTGATAGATTGACAATTTTCTTGGTAATTCATAAAAATTTCGATACATTCCCCAATTTTTCTTAGATTATATATATTCTTTAAATTCTTTAATGATTTCCTTCTTTTTTCTTTTTTTGTTTGCGCATATTTTGCGAATATTTTCTTATTAATTTTCATACGATTTATTTTCATCAGATTTTGATATTATTTTTTGCTTTGCATTTCCTTAACAATGCTTGGTCGCATAACGGCGATCATATTTCTTTTATGTACTTTTTTCAAGAACGTTTGCTTGTAATCTTGCATTCCAACAGTCGCGCTGTCTGTTGATATATATTTTTATTTTTTTTTTTTTTTTTTTGACAAGTAATATGAAATGCATTTGAACAGATTATTTTCTGTCATATATTCTTTTTTGTAATATAAAATCCATTTGGACAGATAATTTTTATGTATTCTTTTGTTTTTTTTTTTTTTTTTTAGTATGAAGTGCATTTAGACAGACCATATTTATCTGTTATGTATTCTTTTGTTTTTTTTTGTGTAATATGAAGTGCTTTTGGAAGGTTAAGGCTATTTGCAGTGTAAGTGACTTATGGTGACATAAATTTTGATTTTACCCAGGAAGCATAGGTTTGATTATGATCTTCGTTTCGGTGAAAGATTTTTAATATGAGCTTTGTGTATTCTTCTGCCGCTAGCAGTTATTATCGTTACCCTGTTATCTCTCTCTACTACCTCCTTCTGATACAGAGGTCTATTTTTTCCATTAATTCTTTTAATTGCTACGAAAACAATATCACCCTTGGAATATTTCCTAGCCGTAAATCTTTTCCGATTCGTTCGATTATTTCTAGCTTCCATGTTTTTCTTTATCATTCCTCTTAGATCGTGATTTATTTTTGAACGGATATTAACCAAATTTTGGTAATTAACCCGCTGTGAGCGATTGAAAAATATATCTGTGGGTTTTCTTTTTGTTATAGAATGAATCGAGTTATTGTATCTGTCCACAGATATATATATTAATTCTTTCACCTTAAGGGAAGGATATTCAGGTTTAAGGCAACGAAATATTTCCAGCACCGTAGAATATAACCTTTCCACCTGTCCATTTACCTCACTTCGACCCGTCGGTGTCAGATAGAGCTTAACTCCCAAGAATTTAATGAAATTAGTGACTATTGGGCTTAAGAAGCTCTTTTCATTATCTGTGACCAGAATTTGAGGGACTGTAAAGTAGTGTAAAACTTTTATTAACTTGTTTCTAATCTGAATAACTGATCTATCTTTCAAATGGAAAAGTTTAGCAAATTTGGAGAATTTGTCAATTATAGACATAAATATTTCGTTTTGAATCTCCATAATGTCCATATGGAGTATCTCACAAGGGTATCTAGGATTGGGCGTAGGTTGGAGTTCTGGTACGATTGGATGCCTGTCGTATTTATTTGCGTTGCATATTTCACACGACGCCACGTATCTTCTTATGATGGCCGACATCGCAGGGAAATAATAGTTTTCTAAGATTTGTTCTCTATTTTCCCTATCATTCCTGTGCGCTCTTCTGTGTTCGTTTTCTACAATAATGAACCGTCGTTCTTCATTCGCCACATCCTCAACTATTCTTTGTGATACTCTGATTTTGTACCTAGAAAAGTTCGCTAAGTAGATATCCTGCAATAAGCCTAAATATTTTTCCTGAATTTTTATTCCATTTATAACGTTGGGATTTAGTCTTGCTTTTAAGTTTTCGGTAATCGTTGCTCTATCTATAGTTTTTAACGTAATGTAATGCCTTTCATAGCCTGGATGTGGTTGTTCAGTTATAATCACATCTTGGTTACCTTCTCTGAAAATTAACTGATTCCTAAATACGTTCAGGGGCGATTCTACATGGGGTATTAGATCTGAATTGTCTTGTTCGGCACTGTGCATGGTTGCTGCAGAGGACTCGGAAATTGAAGGATCTCGATGGCCCTCACTAGCTGTTACTGTTGAAGATGAACTCCCACCATCCTCGCTCGCTGTTTCTGTGTTCGATTCATCGCTAATTCTACCTTGTCCTGGGTTAACTGAAGTTGACGCAGTCAGGTGATTAATCTCTGTTTTTAACCTAGAGAGAGCATCTGCCACGAAGTTAGATTTACCCGGTCGATAAATCAACTCGTGATCATACTCTTCAATGCGAGCTTTCCAGCGCTTGAGTTTCGCATTATAATTTCATGCGCTCAAGGCGAAAGTTAGCGGCTGATGGTCAGTAAAAATCTTCACCTTTTTTGCTCCGTACAGGTAGTTCCTTAAGCTATCGAGAGCCCAGACTATGGCTAGCAGTTCTTTTTCACTAGTAGCATAATTTTCTTCCGTTTTGTTCAAAGAACGTGAGACATAGGCTATAGGTTTGTCTTTGCCCAATTCTCCTTGAGAAAGGACTCCCCCAATCGCATAATTAGATGCGTCTGTCGTTAAGTTAAAAGGAATGGTGAAATCTGGAAAAGCTAATACTTCAGAAGAGGTTAATAGGAATTTCAAATTACAGAATGCTTGCAGTTCTTCGTCATTGAGTGTTATTTTAACGCGTTTTGATTCGCTCGCCTTCACTTTTGAGTGTTCGCCCCTAGTCAGGTTTTTCAATGGCTTGGCAACTTTAGCGTAATCACGAATGAAACGACGATAATATGATGTTAGCCCCAAGAAACTTTTCAAGTCTTTTAATGTCTCAGGCGGGGAAATCCTTTGGATAGCCGTTACCTTTCCCTTGTCTGCTTTAATTCCCTCTGCCGAGACTACACACCCTAAGAATTCCACCTCTTTCCTCATGAAGTGTGTTTTTTCCAGGTTAACTTTTAAGTTAGCATTATCTAAACAAGCAAATACTTCTTCGACGTTTTGATGGTGTTCATCCTCATCTTTCCCGAATACGATGATATCATCGATGTACACGAAACATCTTTTACCGATGTGTTCTTTTAAAACGTCATCGATCATCCTTTGAAATATTGCCGGCGCGTTCTTAAGTCCGAACGGCAACATTTCAAATTCGTATTTTCCGTTTAAGGTCGAAAATGCCGTCTTGGGTATGTCAGACTCTTTCATTCGAATTTGGTGGAAACCAGACGTGAGATCTAGGGTTGTGAAGAAGCGAGCATGGCCGAGACTAGCTAGTGTGGATGTTATATCCGGTATGGGGTAGGTATCAGACACGGTTACAGAATTGAGTCGCTTAAAATCTATTACCATACGATATCGCTTTTCTTCGGACGGACCACCTTTCTTGGGCACAACCCACACAGGAGAGTTGTAGGGACTTTTAGACGGACGGATTATTCCCACTTCTAGTAGTTCCTTTACCTGTCTATCTACTTCTTCTCTCATGGCTACCGGGTACGGGTAACTTTTCGAGTATATAGGTTCATCCGTCGTCGTCCTGATTTCTGCTTTAATTGAAGTATGAACTCTCTCACCCGTTTCCAATGGACCGAACAAATTTCTATATTTTTCGATTAGATTGTATCTTCTTAGCTGACTCGGAAATTCCTTCACCAATTGTTAGATTAATTTGTTTAGAAAATCTAACCCTTAGCGGGATACTTACTCCAGGTTTAATAGTCAATATATTCTTCTTCCTATCTATAAGGGCCTCACACTCGCGCAAGGTATCGTCGCCTAAGATTCCATCAAAAGAATTAAGTCCAGGAAGAACATAAAATGTGACCAGGGTATTGTTACCACTTTTTTCAATGAATCTTCCAACAATTTTCCTATCTATTTCTACGTCGCCTGCAGCACAATGAACGATGAATCGGGATTTTAAGATAATGGGACTTATGGCTAAAGAAGGCTTTATAAAATTTTTGTTTGCTCCCGTATCAATAAGGAATGATAAAATGGAGCCTGATTTCGTAAGATACTCTAGGTAAGGTACGCCACTGAGGCATCCGTCATAAAATTTGAATGGTCAAAGTTTATGACTTCTTCCACGTCATTGCTGTCATTTTGAATTTCTTCTCCTTCTGCTACAGTCGTGAAAAGCTTTTGAGATTTGTTGGGATAATTCTCTGAGACTGCACGTCTCTTAAAGGAATTTGGAGCGGACTGAGGTCTGTTCATATAGTTTACCTGTTTTGATTCAACCTCGGTCCTCTCAAAAGCTGGTCGGGAGGACCACGGCCGTGACTGAAAATTTCGATTCGAATTATAGTTCCTGTTTGCCTGGTGGTACTGTTCGCTTTGTGGCCTAACAAACGGTCGTTGCGGTAGGTGGTTAAATCTACGTGGAGGCAGAGCTGGTCTTTCATTCCAGCTGGGCATGTTATTAATTGGCACTGTGACCCTATTAGAGGAGTGGGTGTGGATAACGTTATTCCTTAATGTTAGGTTTTGCATCTCGAGGCAAGAAGAGTACGCCTCAGGCAAGGTTCGCGGTTTCTGGATTATCAGCATTCGCGAGAGATCGCCATTTAGGCCACGAATGAAAACGTCCAGTGAGCGGTTTCTATATGTCTCGACAAGCGCACAAACCGTTTCTTGGGAGTACGCTTCAGTTTTCAGCTTGTTTATTATGAGGGAAAGCTGGTGATTAACTGATGCGTAGAATTCATCAATTTTTGAGGTATTCTGGGTCAGTTGATTCAACTGATGTTCCAGAGTGCGTATGTCACGCTTGTCCGCATAGTGCAAGGTTAGCACCCTTTTTATCTCGCTCCAATTTTCTTCAAAGATGTTATAAGAGATTAGTGCTGAATCGGCACTTCCTCTTATTTTTTGTCGAATATGGAGTAGGATGGCCCTATATATGGGCTTATCGCGCACAATTTCGCAGTCTTTCAAAATGGTCTCAACACAATGAACCCATGACACATATCTCGTTGGATCCCCCTCAAAAGTCTGCAACTCTTTTACACTGTCAGGTAACCTGCTTATATCTCTAAGTTCGGCTTCATTTTGAGGACCTAAAAGCGGCATATGACCACTTTCCACTCCTTCGACTATCGGAACTAAACCTCGAGCTTCAAGGCTGGTTATTCGACCCTCAAGATTCTGTGGAGAACTTTTTTCTAACCTAGTGAGTCTCCCCTCGGCATTGCGCAGTTGATCTAGCGCAGCGTTAACTGCCCCCGTAAGATTGGTTACTGCTTGTTGTAATTCTTCCATATTTCACAGTATGTAAAAATTATTTCACAGTATATAAAAATTGTGTATACAAAATATTTTATTTTATGATTCGAAACGATTTAACGATTTGACTAAGTACTATGCTTTCTGGGATTAAGTTTATTAAATCAAAAAATATGTAAATTGTCACTCACCAAGTTTCCATTTTATTTATGTCTGCTTACTGCGTTTTATATAACTTTGTAGATATGATAGGCGTATTTTGGGATTCTTTTTTATATTTTAATTCGGGTTATCGTTTGTTTGATTTTTTTATTTTAGCCACTCACTGCAATGTTTTTTTTTTTTTTTTTAATAAAAAATTTTTTATGTTTTTTTTTTTTATTTTTGCACACTTGCCCAACACTTCCGCACTGTTTTTATGGTTGTCCGTTGCGGATCTTATAATTTATTTAACCACTCCGGGTGGATCACTTGGTCCTTTTTGGAGACACGCGTTGATAATTGTGTGTTCCTATTAAGGAGCGATTTACACCACTTTTTCACTATAGCCTCCAAACTTATCTCTCCCTTGTGGGAAGTCGAGTTTTCTCTAAGACAATATGGAGCTATGCGTTACTTGGAATGGTCCCTGCTCGGGCGCCAGTTAAAGATTTATCCTTTGGTTTATATTAAAAAAATATTTTGTTAACCACAACTACTCGTTGTGGCACCCAAATACAAATTGAATTCACAAATCAAAAACCTAAATATAATATAACAATGATATCAATAAGCTTAAGCTAACAATATTTCTTATAATATACTTAATATACATACTTATAAAGCCAGCACGCTGACGTTGCATTTAATGCACGGCGCGTGCAATGAAATTGGAACTCTTCGCTGCTTCGCTGCTTACTAGGCTGTTGAACTTGCTGACTGCTGACTCGAACCCCTGGACGGCGTTGACGTTGTTGTTGTTGTTGTTGTTGTTGTTGTTGTTGTTGTTGTTGTTGTTGTTGTTGTTGTTGTTGTTGTTGTTGTTGTTGTTGTTGTTGTTGTTGTTGTTGTTGTTGTTGTTGTTGTTGTTGTTGTTGTTGTTGTTGTTGGTGTTGTTGTTGTTGTTGTTGTTGTTGTTGTTGTTGTTGTTGTTGTTGTTGTTGTTGTTGTTGTTGTTGTTGTTGTTGTTGTTGTTGTTGTTGTTGTTGTTGTTGTTGTTGTTGTTGTTGTTGTTGTTGTTGTTGTTGTTGTTGTTGTTGTTGTTGTTGTTGTTGTTGTTGTTGTTGTTGTTGTTGTTGTTGTTGTTGTTGTTGTTGTTGTTGTTGTTGTTGTTGTTGTTGTTGTTGTTGTTGTTGTTGTTGTTGTTGTTGTTGTTGTTGTTGTTGTTGTTGTTGTTGTTGTTGTTGTGTCTGTTGCTGTTGCTGTTGCTGTTGTTGCTGTTGCTGTTGTTGCTGTTGCTGTTGCTGTTGCTGTTGCTGTTGCTGTTGCTGTTGTTGTTGTTGTTGTTGTTGTTGTTGTTGTTGCTGTTGTTGTTGCTGTTGTTGTTGCTGTTGCTGTTGCTGTTGCTGTTGCTGTTGCTGTTGTTGCTGTTGTTGTTGTTGTTGTTGTTGTTGTTGTTGTTGTTGTTGTTGTTGTTGTTGTTGTTGTTGTTGTTGTTGTTGTTGTTGTTGTTGTTGTTGTTGTTGTTGTTGTTGTTGTTGTTTGTGGTGTTGGTGTTGGTGGTGGTGTTGCTCTTGCTGTTGTTGGTGTTGTTGTCGTCGTCGTTGTTGTTGTTGTTGTTGTTGCTGTTGTTTGGTCTTAACACATTTGTCTACATTTGTACAACTCCCAATAAACTTTGTGGCGGGGGGTGATTCGTTAACGAATCGCTTGTGAATCGTTTTTTTAAAGTTTTCGAGTAGTTTAATACCGACTTCATCAGAGGTTGGCTTTATGCTTAAAGAAAGCACCGATTGATATCATGACTTTGCTAAACTCCATTTAAGATGTTTTGAAACAAAAAACATTTTTTCCTACTTTTCAATATACACATTTTTTAAAGAAAAGTATTTTTTATTACCTTTCTATTGTTAATACGTTATTAAAGCGAATATTTGTTTTTTAAATTTTACGTTTTTTTTTAAATTTTAAGTGGAAAAAAGACTTAAATATAAATTTTCATAAATTTTTATATGAATAAAGGTTTGTGAAATATTTTTTCTTTTGTTATTTCGTGCTTATTGTTTATATAAATAATTTCCACTTATAATTTCTTCATGATTATCATATGAATAAGTTCTCGTTAACAAATTGCTTTTTGTTGTTTTGGCTACTCGTTAACGAATTGCTTTTTATAGTTTTGGTGACTTGTTAACGATTGCTTTTTATAGTTTTTGGCGACTTGTTAACGAATTGCTTTATTTGGTTTTGGCGACTCGTTAGCGAATTGCTTTTTCATAGTTTTGACGACTCGTTAACAAATGGCTTTTTTCTGTTTTGACGAATGTATAAAGAAGCCGAAAAAAAGTTGGTCAAAACTTGATAAAAAAAAAAAAATTTCGAACTTTTGAAAACCCAAATCTTTAAAAAAATACATAAATAACAAAAACAAAACAAAAAAAAAATTTTTTTTTGGACGAAGTAGGGGTTCGAATCCATGTCTGCGAATGCTGGCTTTTATTGTCAAGTAAATCAAAAAAAAAAAAAAAAACTAAATTGCCATTTCAGCCCTTGTAAGGACCTTGACCGAGCTTCTTATGATCAATTGTGTTGTGTGTGATGTGAAATGTTTGCACACAAATGATGGAGAACTGGACCTACATGTTGTACGCCGACTCCGAACGGCTTATGTTCTCAAGAAGCTTTTCATTGCAGTTTTTACTCTCTGAGGCTTGCCATTGACTGCAGAGAGGTGACGGCCGAACAAAATTAATTCAATTGAAAAAATTTTCTGTGTCAGATGGAGGACTCGAACCTGGGTTCTCTGGCGTAAGAGTCACACACTCTACCCACTACGCCACGGCCGCCACGGTCAAGTAAATCAAGCAAGTTATATTCAACATCTGAAATAGCCGAGTGGGTAAGGTGGCGGACTAGCATTCAGATGACGAGGTAAGCTTGAAATTAGATTTTATTTTTTTTTTATTTTTCATATTGTTTATATGATTCGTTATCGAATTGCTTATTTTAGTTTTGGAAACTCGTTAAAGAATTGCTTTTTATAGTTTTGGCGACTCGTTAACGAATTGTTTCTTATAGTCTTGGTGACTCGTTAACGAATTGCTCTTTTCAGTTTTGACGATTCATTAACGATAGAGGAATTTCTTCCGCTCGTGATATTAGAAATGAATCGCTACTAATAATTGCTAATGAATGAAATGTACGGGAATGCGATTCATAAACGGTAACATTAGTGAATCATTTTGTTTGTCACATTTGGAGCCAATCAATAAACATCCATCATTGAAATTTGAAAAACGTCATACAACGACCTAATATGCATATTATGAGTCGAATTTTGACGAAGTTTGAAGGGCTGTATCTTCCATACGAAGCAAATATCAAACTTATAATTTTAAATGCAATATAATGAAATTATGTTCTTTATTGTGCATAAATTACCGTGCCCTCCAGAGATATTTGACCCCAAAATCAGCAAAATTCAGAAAATTTCTCAAACTTCAAATTTTTAAGAGGCTGTAAACAAAAAAGTTGATGAAAAAAGTTGATCATCGTTATTCAAATGTTAAAAAATGTATATTTAAACAACAAGTTGAAATGTACTCCAGAAAAAAAATTTGGTTGCGGGCCAGTGGCGGACTGGTCTTACTAGAGAATCTGGAGAGTTCCAGAAGGGCTGGTGCAATTTGGGGCCGGTTGCCGTATAGCACATAAGAAAATAATCGGTAACAGTTTTAATTAGCAAAATTTAGTCTTTGTTCCACATTTGCATTTATTACATATCTCTCAAATTGTTAATATTTTAAAGCACATCTTACTATTATAAGGTGCATTTCACAATTATAAGGTCACTTAAAAAGTTAGTGCATTTTCAAAACGACCGACTGTAGAGTACTAAAATGTTCAACAAAAGTAATAAGAGGAAAACCACAAAAAAAAAAAATTAATATATTCTGCAGCTCCTAAACTAAATGTAGTTTATTTTTAAAGTCAGCCTAATTTTGTTAGTGTTTCACAAGTATAAGGTCATTATCGAGAAAACGTATTTGCGATTGAGTTCACACTTTGCGTTTTGTTTAAATAAGTGTATTCAATAGTGAAAAGTTAAATTTACAAAATGTCACGCGGAAAATAACTATCTGAGTTTGAAAAGGGAAAAATTATGGCCTTAAGAGACAATGGTATTAGAATGAGGTAGGTTGCACGCCAAAGTAATCGCAGTCTCTGCGTTATTCAAAATTTTTTAAAAAAACAAAAGACTGCTTGATGGTCGAACTAAGAGAAAGATTGTGCTCGAAGCCAGTAACTCATTGGTGTCCCTTGCACAATTGCGATCGTTACCAGGTGCACATGTTTCACGTTGTACTATCTGGAGGACTCTTAAACGTAGCCAGACACTTCTGTTTCGAAAAATGAAGCAAGTGCCCAAGTTACCTACACGCCACAAGGACGCCAGAGTAATTTTCGCATTGGAAAATATGAGTAAAAACTGGCACACGGTAAACTTCAACCTGAGCAATTCAAAATTTCTAAAGTAGCAATTTCTTGTAGATTATATTTTCCGATAAAAAAAATGGAATTTGGATGGACCACATGGTTTTCGAACCGCTTCATTTTCAAAGAGAAACTTTTGCGGTGGCTGCGTTATGGTATGGAGTGCATTCTCTGCACATGGTTGCCTATCGTTATAAACTGTTACATCGCGGATGAAAAGTTGCGACTATGTGCATGTCTTGGAAGGAAGATTGGATCCATTTCTAGAAGAAATAGATGACACATAGTGGACTTTTCAGTAAGACAATACACGCATCCATATCAGCCGATAATCTGAAGAGTGTTCTCATCCAAGTCCGTCAAAGTTTTGACATAAGCCCGATTGAGAATCTTTGGGGGATAGTTACCCAACGGGCTTACAAAGATAACCGCCAATTCAATGCCAGTAATGTACTCATTACTACGCTGAAAGAAGAATGGGACAAAATTTATGCCATTTTGATAAATAATCTCATAAGCAGTATGAAATACCATATTGAAAAGGTATACAGCACCGGAAGGAACCTAATTTCAAAATTTTTGGTAGTTGTGCTTGTTAAATTCTTATTGTTACTTAAATTATCAATAAAAATCTGAATTGACCTTATAAATATAAAACATAAGACATTTTGTTGATTAAGAAAATATAAATACTGTTAGTTTATAAAAACTCATATGGAGTTATTTTGTTTGTCTCATTTCCTTAATAATTTTTCCAGATCAATGTCTTAGCCTATAGTCGGTTGTTTTGGAAATGCAGTAACTTTTAAGTGACCTTATAATTGTGAACTGCATCTTATAAAAATTAAACTTGAAACATTGGCTTTTTTGCGTTGCTGCAAGTAAGCTCAAGAACTGCTGCACCGATTTTAGTGAAATTTTTACTATTCCTACAATAATTTATTGTAGAGTGTTCACGTAAACTCAGAACTTTTATATTTTAAATAGCTGAGAAGTTTTGGGCCAATAACCTGGCGTAAATGGAAATTTTTATCAAATTCAGGTCTTTTTTGTCATTTCCTGTCTAAAGAATAAAAGATATGTCGATATGCTGTATAAAGTAATGAAAGATATTTGCAATTCTAACAAAAAAGTCATAGATGTATCTAGGATCAATAATTTTGTCTTAAAAGTTATATTTTAGTGAAAAATTTTATCAATTTCTTGCAAGCAGCCATTTGTTGATTCGCTTCGACGCTAAAATTGTTTGCAGTTGGCAGGAGGTTGCATTAGTTTTGCCAAAGAATGTTGCTCAAATTTTACAAAAATTTAAAGCAGCGCTGGCCGTTCTATAACTGAGCGCTCTCTGAGCTTAACTTTTCACATGTACACAAAGCTCACTATAATGCAGACGTTTGCTGACGGTGATGTTGTGAGGACTTTTGTCGCTTTGCGCTGCAAATTGTAAGAGCTTAGTTTAAAGCCCAAATTCCTCAAATTTAAATAAAACTTCTCAAAAAAATTTTTAACGATATTTTAATGAAATAAAAATGATTTTGGTGGTTGATTCTTTTTACTACTCAAAAAGCAGTACTTAAAATTTTAATTTTTTCCATGGTGAACCTAGAAAAATTTAAAAAATGAGACAATTTAGTAACAATAGTAATTTCAATTTTTTGGCTTTCTGGTAATTAATTGTTTACCACCTTGTTCAAAAAGAAAGGTTCATTCACACTGTGAACCCGACTTAACTTTACGCTTCGAAATTCTTTTTAGTAGGTTGCCATATGTGTCTATGACAAGGCTGCCAAATATCAACGTCTCTCGTTGTTATTTGGTAAAGTGACAGTGTTTTGTTTACAACAACTTATTTCGTGTCTTCGATTTTTAAGATGGAAGAAAAAATTTAGCAACGAGTTTGTATCAAATTTTGTGAGCAAAATGGTTTCAACTGCGCCAATATGCGTAAAATGTTGGTGAAATGTTACAGTGACTCTGCTCTATCGTATCAGAAGGCAAACAAGTGGTTTAACCGAGTTGTGAGTGGCCAAGACGAAGTAGAAGAGGACCCTTGTACCGGGCGGCCATCGTGTTCGACTACCGAAGAAAACGTTGAAAAAATCAAAGAAATGTTGGTCAAAAATCACAAATTGACGATTAGAGAGATAGCAGAGGACGTCGGCATTTCAATTGGATCCGATCAGAATACAAAGACCGCAGTTGTCGCAAAACAAATCATGGATACGATAGTGCACCATCGCACAATGCTCATCTTATTCGTGGCTTTTTGGCCAAAAAGAACACGATAACCATCCAGCAGCCGGCAAATTCACCTGACCTGGCTCCATGTGATTTTTTCCTGTTTGGTCGAGTCAAAAAACCGCTTCGAGGAACGCGTTTCACCAGCAAAGAAGAGGTAAATCGGTGAACGCTCTGAAAGCCATACCAAAAACCGTGTTCCAGAAAGGTTTCCGTGACTGGATCAAGCGCTAGCAGAAGTGCGTTGCAGCCGACGGGGACTACTTTGAAGGCGACAATATTGATTTGGATGAATAAACTTGTACTTTAATTTTTTTAACAAGGTGGTATTTAATTCAAGCTCGCAATGGAAAAAATTGTAAGTGTGCCACCATTCTGAGAGAAAGAAAAAAACTTAGTCGAAATATTAGCCAGAGTTGGTAAATTAAAGCATTCTCATTACTCTTAATTGTGTTTCCGACAAGAAGAAATGAAAAAATAGAAATTTTTTAATTTGCCAATAACAATTTGTAAGTCAAATTTTTGAGATTTGTCAACTTTTGCAACGTATAAAACACCCTCAAAAATAGTAGGAAAAGGTATTTTTTAAAATATTTTCAGGCTTATCGTTATATTTCTGCTCAAAGTTTCAAACAAAAACTGTCATTCTGGGCGTTAGCGTATATGGAAAATGTTGAATTGCTGTGTGCAGAATTCTTAAGGCGACTGTTCCGGTCTGACGCGTGTTTTTCGAGCGATTTTTAATGGCTGTCTACTGCAAAAAAAAAATCTACTGCAGATATTTATAAAAACTTTTTTATTGTTTTAATCAAGTATTCAAGAATACAAAAAAAATGTATATTTTTTTAATATAAATGTACATGTAAGCCCACATGTGGCGTTGCAAATTGACGTAAACAAAACAAAAAAACTTACAAAAAACTTATAAAAAAACTTAAAAAAAAACTTATCCGGTGGGACAAATAAATCCATACTAATAATCATAATCATCTGAAAAAAACGGTTTCTGGTTAACTTAAACTTTTAACTTTTATCAAAAATTTAAAAATCGGGCCATGGCGATCCCAAGAATTAGGTCTTTAAATTAACCACAAACCTATTTTTTCAGATGACTCAATAGGGATTTATTTGTCCACCGGAAAAGTATTTTTTTTTTAACGTCAATTTGCAAAGCCACCTGTTGGGTTACATGTACATGAATTTCAGAAAAAAGTTTTTTTTTTGTATTCTTGAATACTTGATTGAAATAATAAAAAAGTTTTTATAAATATCTGCAGTAGTTTTTTTTTTAATCAGCCTTTAAAAATCGCTCGAGAAACATGCCTCAGACCGGAAGAGTTTCCTTAACCCATTATAGACTGACCAATGTTCCCGTTGGGCTAGAATGATGAAATTTTCCAAAAATATTTAGATTGGTTTAACTTTGAAAAAAAACAAAAAATTAAAAAAAAATCCAGGTGCGTCGTTGGACACACGAGAGAAGCGAAGCTTTTTCGCAGTTACATAGATTTGATAGCTTAATAATTTTTTCTTTTTAAGTAATTAACTTTTAAATTCAAAATTTTAAAATAACATAAAATAAGTTACATATATACAGAAAACATATTTATTGCTTATTTTTTTAAGGTCAAATTTCCACGCCAATTACATATACGGGCATATAATGCCAGCGACTCTCCATTTTAACTCTCCACACATGGTTGTGAACTTGGCTGCACTGACTCATGCATGCGTTTGTTAATTCCATATTTATTGATATCATCTATTTTTTTGTCACTTAAAACATAGAGCATAGAAAGTAAATTATTATCTAGAGATTGCATCAACTCTGCTAAATCTCTGGCATGTGTTAACAGAGGTTAACAGATTTTTTTTTCTTCATATTTTTAAGTGAAATAACTCTGTTAACACATGCCAGAGATTTAGCACATCAACTTGATTTAGATGATAGTTGTAGCATAGCAAATACACAATCCTCTGTCTATTGGCGACGATCTACTGCAGCATAGCTTCTGTTATAATTAGAATTGAATTAACAAGAGTTTGTAACAAGTCTTTGTGGCCTAGTAGATAGTGCATTAGGCTCTAGTTTAAGAGGACGTGGGTTCGATCCCCACGGGCAGCCCAAAAAATGTAAATATTAATGTATTAATTTCTCTTGTTGTAATAAGCACAAGCAACAAAGAAAAACAATCAAATTTCCAAGAAAAAATCTGACGAAAATTTTTCAGGTTTCACTCCAAGCAAATCACAGAACGAGGAGTAAAAGCTTCGCTTCAAAAAGATGTAAAAATCTAGTTGCCACCTCGAGATTTTTTATTTTGAAATTGAACGATATTCTGCAATCAAAGTCGAGAATTGTTCGCCAATATTGATTACAAGAATTTCCACAAAACAACAAAAAATATTCAAAAACGTATATCGTTAAAGACCACCGTTGTGTCAACCCGCGGGAGCCACGTATATCAGTCAAACTTCATAAAAATTCTCAAAAGTTAAATATAAAGCATAAGACTATCGTATAAGAATAATACATTATTTTTTTTTAGATTTTTTAGAGGTTTAAAATTAAAGATAACAAAAAAATGGAAAATTCCCAAATTTCCCAAGCTTAAAAATGTAAGTAAACGTAATTGTTTAGCCTTGAGCGAAAACAGGTCGATTAGATAAATTCTTAAAATTTTATATATTTTTGGAGATCATGAAAATCTATCACGGTATGACATCCAGGTAAAGAAAAGTAAACCGTTGCGTATACGCAACGTTGGACTAAAATGGGTTAAGCTGGAAAATAAAGTACATCAAATTTATGGTAGCAATTTAAGCTTAAAGTGAAACGCCCTGCGCTGCAAATTACGTCGCTTTGAAGCTGCGCATTGGTATGGGTTGAATGCAAAACAAAAAGATTTTTTAGCATGTTTTTACGGCCTACATAGCGTTAGTGTATAAATTCGTTCTCTGATATAAGATGTTTTTTATTTGATTTGATTTTATTTATAAAGAGGTAAAAAATATTATTAAATTCATTCAATAAAACGTTCATTTATATATAAAAAGGTATAAACTTTTTATAAGTTAGTAAATAAGTAAGTTTTATAAGTTTTTATATCTTTTCAAAACAATGCATGATATCGAATACGAGTTTTATATAATTGAGTTACAAATTGTAAAATTGTGTTGACGAATTATGTACACGTTATAATAACACACAGACACCAGTACCTAAATTAAATTATATTCTTTTTTTTGAGCTGTGTAATTTGTTTGCATTTTGGTATTTGTAGCATCATTTCAAATTAAGTGTTTTATGTATCATAGGCGGGGAACCAGCAATCCTAAAAGTGCACTTCCATGGATTTCAAAATGTGCACTTATCGCGGAAATTAATTTTAACCAGCGCATTATATTGTAAATTTTATGTGCTTTTAGAAAAAATGGTATGACAGCATCTATTGTGGCGAAAAAAATTTTACCACTGATATGTTTTTAAACCCTATAAGCGCTCTTTAGCTCAACGAATTGATGCTGATGTAAGCGAAACTTCTAATAACGGGGTTGCAGTGAGTAAGAAGAAAGAAAATATAAATATTAAATCGAAAACTACCAACAACAAGCACCTTATCGGCTCCTATGTGTGACACTCTCAAAGTAGTGCAAAATTTTAAATACATTCACTTATCCAAATTCAATGTGCAGACGGAACCAGTGGCGGTTTGCAACTACATCGCGAACGCTCTAAATGTGGCGCCAGAAGTTTTTAAATGCACGAGATTTACAAAAAACTATGTAAGCATAGAAAATCTTAAATTTGCTAACTTTAAGTTAGGTGTACCTGCACAACTTTTTGAAAAAGCGTTTGATAATTCAATTTGGCCATTATCATTAAAAATATCTCGATTTGTTACGGAGTCAAAAAACTTCAACAAAGGCATTGTGAACATTCCTCCACCCATTCAGCCGAAGACTCAGTAAATCGCGATCCTGCTACTCCACTTTCTAATTTCATCAACAATAAAGATCATTCTACTGCAGCTAGTACCACCACTGCTGTAAATTTTGCTTCGATAATAACATCAAACTCTCAAGATCTACAACAACATCATCAACAACAACAACAGCAACTACAACAACAACGTAAATTTGCCCTTTCAACTGAGGACTCAGTAAATTGCGATCCTGCTTCTCCACTTTCTAATGCTATCAATAATAAAGACCATTCACAACAACAACAACAACAACGTAGATTTGCTCTCTACTTCCACAACGCAGGTGGTTTGCGCAAGTTAACAAAAAATTAATTTTAACACGTTCGACTACACGAGCATCCGCTCCCACATAAAAATGCTGACGTAGTTCCAGACATAAAAATAAGGAAAATAATAGAACGCTAGCAGCGAACATTGGCAGCGACAACAGCAGAGCAGTTTTAGTTTCAAGTTATAAAAATTGTTAAGTCAGTTCTGTTCTACAAGTCAAATAAAGAAGTCGAATGACTTAAAAAAATAACTTACCTTTTTTTTAGTTGATTTAAATTAAAAAGAAGTTAACTGGCGCCCAACGTTTAAGGGTTTTCCAGATGTTTACATAAGTTACGCGAATCGTTTGAAGTGTTAAGAAACGGTGTAAAAAATATACGAATTGTTTCACGAGAAACAGTGTAAGAGAATACACGACTTGTTTCAAGACTTTTAAACGAGAAACTGTGTAAAAAAAATACACGAATTGTTTCGAACATTTTTTAAAAAAAAAAAAAAAAAAAAAACAAGAAACGGTGTAAAAAAAAAAAAAAGAACTGTGCTAACATCGATTAAGGAAACCCTGAACCCAGCTCTTGTAGTTTTTCAACGCAGGAGGTCACACGAATTGGCTGAGCAAGTCTTCAGAGTAACCAACGAAAAAGCGGCAAAACGGACCACGGCAAACACAGCTGGTGTGATGTATTTGTTAAGTCTATTGTAATTAAGAATTTATGAGACATCAATTAAGAATTGTTAAGAACAAAAAAAAAACAAAGGAAAAGATAGAGATACAAATAAAGTAAAAAAAAAAAAAAAATTGAATTATTAAAATATTAACTGAAGATTATAATATTATAAAACTAAAGTATAGCAATAAAATATAGATAACAATAACTTAAAATTTTTCTGAAAACTGCAGCTTAACTAACTATTTAAATCTACTCTCTAAAAATAAATCTTATCAAACGAAATTGAACAAATAAATAAATTTAAAAAGTTTAACTAATTTTTGTGGAATATTCTAAAACTAATTAATTTGAATTTATAACCCATTCTCAGTAAAAGCAATAGGAAAATAAATTGAAATGTCAAATCCCAACAATATACTTCGTCCATCCGTACTTAACCCAGACCAACTCCATGCAAACCCCAACCCTCCCGTAGCAGAACCACGCGATATAGGTATGTCAACAGAGCTAAGAAATGCTATATCAAATATAGTTACTCAGACCCTCAGAACTGAAGGTGTTCAACTTATAAATTCTATTATACGACCAAATGCAGATCAGTTTAATGGTGTAGATCAGGTAATAGACCAAGAACATATTGCAAACCTAGGAGATATAGATAAAATTCCCGACACAGTAAAGAGTCTTAGAGAATTTTCAGGAAATAATGTAGAGTTTACATCATGGAAGAAAAGTGTAGAAAGAATTCTACAACTGTATGAGCCCCTTAGAGGAACCGCGAAGTATTACGGAATAATAAGCGTTATTCGCAATAAAATTGTTGGACAAGCAGATAATGTACTAGAATCTTATAACACTCCTCTAAATTGGAACTGTATATCACGTTGTTTAATCACACACTACGCGGACAAACGAGACGTCACAACATTGGAATACCAAATGACATCCCTTGTCCAGGGTAAACTTACCGTACAGGAATTTTACTACGAAGTCTACACTTGTTTGTCACTTATACTTAACAGACTCTCCTCACTCAACACTTCAAATGAAGCCTTAAGTGTTCTTACAAAAACATACCGCGACAAGGCACTGGACACATTCATTAGAGGCCTTAACGGGGATTTGCCAAGACTATTAGGCATGCGAGAGCCAACGGATCTCCCACAGGCGTTAACCCTTTGCCAAAAACTCGATATCCAAACCTTTAGGTCAAATTACGCCCACAATTCCCATAGCAACACCAGAAAATATAATATACCAGCACCACCATTACCACCAAAACGCAATATAGTACATACGGATAGATCAATGCCATTCTACCCACACTTATCATACCAACCACAGCCATATTTTTCTGGCACAACTCCACAACAACAAAACCAACAATTTTATCCTAGAAACCCACTACCACCTCGACTATCCCACTAGAATCAACAACCCCCACCTCGACCATTCTTCTATAACCAACAGCCTCCAACTCGACCATTCCAGTATTACCAACAGCCCCCACCTCGACCATTTCCCAAACCACAACCACGTCCCGAACCTATGGACATTGATGAAAGTATTAGAACTCGGAATATCAATTATATGAACAGACCAAAACCAACGTCCCAATTTCAGGGAAAAAGACCATTTCAATCCTCTTTTCAAGCACACCCACATCCTAAAGCACAACGCAATTTCTACACTTTAGCAGAACAAGAACAATATGCGTTAACCATCAAAGAAGAAGATAAGAACTATGATGAAACCTTAGACGAATACATCAGTAATTTCTCTGAGTATCAAGAGGAAAATCTTGATCAACCCGAAGAAGATTACACAGACATACATTTTTTAGGCTAAGTGAATCCTCGCTTCCCTACATTAACTGTAAGTTAAGCGATGGAAAAATCATCAAAACTCTTCTAGATACAGGATCGAACAAAAATTATGTTCAACCAAATCTGATAAATAACCCTATTCAAAATGAAAATATTTTATATGCAAATTCAGTAGGTGGACCAGTAAAAATAACACACCATGTTAACGCACACCTCTTCGGTAATAACAACATTCCCATTAAATTTTTCCGACACCCAACTCTAAAATCCTTTCACGCTATAATTGGAAATGACAGCCTCAAACAACTTTCAGCAGTAATATACACAGAACATAACTATATGATAATCAAAGGTGGCAAAAAACTAAAAATTAAACAGCAACTCTCACGCGATGTAAATAATATTAATATCAGAACCGATCATATGACAACTGAGCACAAAAAGTCAATAATTTCCGTCGTAAAAAAATTCCCTCATTTGTTTTCCTATCCAGATGAAAAGTTAACGTATAATACTAAAGTAATAAGAGAAATTCGCACAAAATCAGATACACCCATTTATACGAGATCTTATCCTTACCCAATGTCACTCAAATCAAAAATAGAAAGTCAAGTTAATAAACTCCTTCACGATGGTATTATCAGGCCATCACGATCTCCATACAATTCACCGGTGTGGATTGTTCAGAAAAAACCAGACTCTTTAGGCAACAGACAATATAGGATGGTGATAGACTACCGTAAATTAAATGAAAACACTATCGCGGACCGCTATCCTATCCCTGAAATTCAGGAAGTCCTTGCTCAATTAGGTAATAATACTTATTTTTCTGTGCTCGACCTTAAAAGTGGTTTCCACCAAATTCTCCTAAAAAATTCAGACATAGAAAAAACTGCGTTCTCCATTAATAATGGGAAATACGAGTTTACTCGATTACCTTTTGGATTAAAGAATGCACCATCAATATTTCAACGAACTTTAGACGATATATTACGTAGCTATATTGGTAAAATATGCTTCGTTTATATCGATGACATAATTATTTTTAGTAAAAATGGAAAAGATCACATTGATCACCTGACCGAAATCTTTAAAACCCTCGAGCAAGCAAACATGAAAGTGCAGCTCGATAAATGCAACTTTTTCAAAACTGAGGTGGAATTTTTAGGTTTTATAGTATCCAAAGACGGAATAAAGACAAATCCTCAAAAACTATTAGCTATTAAAAACTTTCCGCAGCCAAAAACAGTAAAAAATCTCAGATCCTTTTTAGGCCTGTCCGGCTACTATCGCCGCTTCGTAAAAGACTACGCAAAAATAGCGAAGCCCCTGACAGCCCTTTTAAGGGGGGAGGAAGGCAATCTGCCAAAAAATATGTCAAGTAAGAAACAAATTTCCTTTGATGAAGATGCAATGGAGGCTTTCAATAAACTCAAGAACGCCTTAATTAGTCAAGATGTCATACTAGCTTACCCCAACTCCGGTAAACAGTTTGAACTAACCACGGATGCTTCGAACTTCGCCATAGGAGCCGTGCTATCACAAGAAGACCGACCAATAGCATTTATATCTCGTACTCTTAGTAGAACAGAAGAAGATTACGCCACTAATGAGCGAGAAATGTTAGCTATTATATGGGCACTAGAGAAACTAAGGAATTACTTATATGGTTCAGCCAAAGTTAGAATCCTAACCGATCATTAGCCACTCACTCATGCCCTCAGCAACAAAAATAGCAATAGTAAACTTCGAAGATAGAAAGCCATTCTAGAAGAATACAACTATGAACTGCAATACAAGCCAGGAAAAACATATATCGTTGCCGACGCACTCTCAAGAGCCCCTCAGATAAATTCAATGTCATCCACCCAACACAGTGATGAAAGCTCACCTCAAGACCTCATACCATTCGCCAATACACCTATAAATGTCTTTAAGAATCAAATATTTCTATTTATTGATGATGCTCCACTTTACAATTTTGAGATTATATTCCCAACATACCATTGCCATACTATATATCGCAAGGATTTCACGACTGAAGATCTTGTTACCTTACTAAAGAAATACCTCAATCCATCGGTAATAAACTGTATTAACACTAACGAACAAATTCTAGGTAAAATAAAAGAAATATATCCCATTTATTTTAGGAGTTACAAAGTAAAGTTCTCACGAGAAAAAGTTATTGACCTTATAGATGAAACAGCACAGGAAACAGAAATTTTAAAAGAGCATAGAAGAGCACACCGAAATAGCAAAGAAAATAAAATCCAACTTATAAAAAAATTCTATTTTCCCAGCATGCAAGCGAAAATTAACAGAATAGTAAAACAATGTAGCATTTGTAAAGAGCAAAATTATGATCGGCATCCAAACAAACCAATATTAAAACCAACACCTATCCCTGAACACCCTGGTCAAATAGTTCATTTAGATCTCTTTTACACTAATCACAAAGTAATATTAACAGCCATTGATAAATTTTCTAAATATGCACTGGCAAAAATAGTGAGCTCACGAGCAGTAGAAGATATTAAAGAGCCCCTTCGAGAATTGATCACTGCCCTTGGTTTTCCGAAGAAAATCATTGTTGACAACGAAAAATCTCTAGCAGCTACTTCAATTAGATTCATGTTGGAAGATCAATATGGAATAGAAATACATAAAGCCCCTCAATATGTTAGTACGACAAACGGACAAATAGAGAGATTCCACTCTACACTCAACGAAATAATGCGATGCATTAGAGCAGAGAAAACCCACAACTCATTTTCAGATTTATTACATCAAGCACTCTATAAATATAATAACTCAATCCACTCTACCACCAATATTAAACCATTAGAAGCATTTTTCGGACAAAGAGTAACATCTGACCCTCTACAACTAGAACATTTTAGAAAAGAAAATATACAGAAACTTACAAAAAAACAGGAAGCAGACTTAAAATATCATAATAAGAATAGAGAACCTTACAAAGAATATACAGTAGGAGAAACAGTTTTTGTAGCAATAAATAAGCACCCCAGAAACAAATCCTCATCGAGATACAGGAAAGAGATAGTGAAAGAGAATAAACCAGATATAATTATCACAACTACAAACAAAATAGTACATAAGAGCCTTATTCGAAATTGAATTTTTTTTTTTACAGATGCCTCTGCGCTCTAAGTGCAGCTGAAGTAGAAATTATGAACTACTCAGATTCAACTGCTGTAGTGTTTAATACAGGAAGCACCAAGTTACAAACCGGATGCTTCAAACTTATACACACCGTAAATATTACAGAATATGAATATACCATCAGGGAGTTGAACCAGACTATCGTAAATCGCGTCAACCCTAAAAATCCTCTCCTTTCCTTCCTACAATACGAGATATCCCAATCCCAATTAGCCCTGAATAAACTTAAGCTAAAAAAGAAAAACAAAAGATCAATAGACTTTTTGGGAACAATTTGGAAATGGATATCTGGTAGTCCAGATCACCAGGGCCTTATGATTATAAATGGAAAACTAAATGAATTATCAGAAAATAATAATATGCAAATTGTTATAAATAGAAACATTATAGATGCAATAAATAAATTAACGAAAGGAACGAATATTATTATGCAATCAATTAAAGATAGTGACTTGATGCAAAATTTTGTAGCAGTAAACATTAAAGAAAAATTAGAAATTCTTAAAGAAGAACTAATAAATGTAGAACATGCAATAAATTGGTCCAAGGTTGGAATTTTAAATTCATTTTATTATCTGAAAAAGAAATTAACATGTTAAAAGAAGCATTTGAAAAGAATAATATTAATTCTATCAATGTAGAAGAAGCTTTAGAATTCTCAGAAGTAAAAGTAGCATGTAGTGATGAAGTTTTGATTTTTATTGTAAGTTTACCTATAACAGATAAAGAGACCTGCGAGTCCAAACTTATAAAACCAGTTAAAAAAAAATAATATCATTTATAAATTAAAATACAATGAAGTATTATTATGTATTGGAAAACTGTCAGCCTTAATTAAAGAATGCAAAATAATTAATGATATAAGAATATGTGACAGTAATAACTTACTAGATATAGCTAATGATAATTGCTTGCCAATGTTGCTTAAAGGAACAAGATCACACTGCCCCAGCACAAATGGATTTCATATACCACAAATAGAGACCATCACCCCAGGATTAATAATGTTAAATGAATATAATGGTGTCATAGAAATCAATAGAGAACAACTACACCTTACAGGAACATATCTAATTCAATACCGGAACACTTCCATAAAAATTGGAGAACATGAATACAGCTTCACAGAAACAGTCCAATATAAGCCCTTGCCAGCTATTATAAAAGTACCATCCCTAGGTCCGTACGAAGAGACCCTTTCACTTCAAAGCCTGAAACAGCTTCATCTCAATAATACATCAACTATAAATTTACTGGAAAGAAACCAGACAAACGGATTTGCTATAAATCTTGGGATTATAATAATCATATCTGCACTTATCATTGGAATACTGTCATACAAAAAGTTAAAGAAGACCAGAGCAACGAAAATAAACACTTCCGCTCCACTTCAACAGACAGTTACAGTCATCGACCAAAATCCTGCATTTTTTATAACGAACGCGGACGTTCGAAATTAAGGGCGAAGAAGTTAACAAAAAATTAATTTTAACTCGTTCGACTACACGAGCATCCGCTCCCACACAAAAATGCTGACGTAGTTCCAGACATAAAAATAAGGAAAATAATAGAACGATAAACAACAGCAACGCTGGCAGCGAACATTGGCAGCGACAACAGCAGAGCAGTTTTAATTTCAAGTTATAAAAATTGTTAAGTCAGTTCTGTTCTACAAGTCAAATAAAGAAGTCGAATGACTTAAAAAAATAACTTACCTTTTTTTTAGTTGATTTAAATTAAAAAGAAGTTAACTCGCACAAAGACAAATATCTTGTTCTCTTCCGCTGCCTCACATGATTTCGACGTTATCGCTCTCACTGAGACATGGTTAACTTCTCATTTTTTGTCGACCGAACTTTTTGATTCCAACTTCGAAGCTTATTGTAGAGACCGGGTCTTACGTCCAGCTGTCACCAGGGGCGGTGGCATTTTAATTGCTGTCAATTCTGCACTCAGAAGCAAACAAATTCAACTACCAAGGAATTTTGACTACATCGAGCAAATTTGTGTTGCGATATCTTTCAGCGCGGATTGCATTCATTCGGTTTCTGAAATAGTTTGTATTTTAAGTTATATTCCACCAACTAGTGACATTAATTTATATAATGACCATTTATTTAATATCAAGTTTATCGTTAGTTCACTACTTTCACATCAAACTCCATGCGTATTAGGGGATTTTAATTTGGGTAAAATTGAATGGAATTTCTGCGAAAATTATCAAATACTTATTGATTCCTTTTAACTTAAAAAATGACATTGAATTGAATATCTGCGACTCAATGTATTCTCTTGGCCTTTCCCAAATCAATTCTTTTAAAAACGACATAAATCGAATTTAAGATTTAATTTTTATGAATAATGATATTATAATATATATAATCGAATTTTAGATTTAATTTTTATGAATAATGATATTAAATATGAGTTATTTAAATGTGGCATTCCTTTAACGTCCGAATCAGTTCATCACAAAGCATTAATGCTCTTTTTCAGTTTTTATGAATTCATGAATAGTCAAGTGAATGATTTAAATATCTCTTATGATTTTTATAAAGCAAATTATGAGTCATTGAATGATTATTTTTTTTTCTATTGATTGGAGCTATGAAATTGGTTCCAGAGACTTAAAAGATATGTATCTTGCATTTGAGAAAATTTTAGAAGAGGGATTTAATTCTTATGTTCCTTAAAAAAAACCAAAACGGACAAACAAATTGCCATGGTACAATCACAGATTGTCTCAGCTTAAAAACTTAAGAAATAAGGCACATAAAAAATTCAAAAAAACCAACTCTGATGAAGATAAATCTATATTTGTAGGGCTCAGACGTGAATTTGAATTTTTATCAAACTTTCTGTATAAAAATTATGTTAGTTTAATGGAACAAAATATAAAATACAACCCTAAGTCTTTTTGGACTTTTTATAATTCTAAGCGTAAATGCTCTGGATTTCCTAAATCCATGGAATTCAGAGGCGTTAAAGCCAACAATAATAAAGAAATCTGCGAGTTATTTGCACAATATTTCCGATCAGTCTTTGATAACATCAGCCAGACCTATGGTCCTAATAAATTGCCGTTTGTTTCAGAAGTATTTAATATTGGAAGCTTACAGATATCAGAATATGAAGTTCTTAAAGCACTTCAAGGTATTGACTGTTCTAAGAGTGGTGGGTACGATTTATTGCCACCAGTTTTCTTAAAATCTTGCGCTTATTCTCTTTGCACTGCACTATGTATTATTTTTAATAAGTCTCTCTTGAGTGGAATTTTTTTAGATGAATGGAAATTAGCATATGTTTCCCCAATATTCAAATCTGGACAGAAGTATCTTATTGAAAACTATAGACCAATTGTTAAACTTTCAGTCATACCGAAACTTTTAGATAAATTAGTTGCCGAAAAATTGTTTTCTGAAGTGCGGAATTATATCTCGACTGTTCAGCATTGATTTTTCGCTGGTAGATCCACTAGCACAAATTTAGCTATTTTTTCAAATTTCTTCATAAGTGCCATAGAGAAAGGCTTCCAAGTTGATGTGTTATACACAGATTTATTTAAAGCTTTTGATAGCTTAAGCCACAAATTATTGGATTCCAAATTAGGTAAGCTAGGTTTTCACTCTAACTTTTTAAAATGGATGAACTCGTACCTTACAAACAGAAAATTATTCATAAAAATTGAAAACAGTTACTCTTCTATGGTTCATGTTACCTCAGGTGCTCCCCAGGGAAGCCATTTAGGGCCACTTTTGTTTATTTTATATATAAACGATATACCAAATCAATTTAAATTCTGTCAATCTTTGATGTACGCTGACGACTTGAAAATGTTCTCAGTTATTAAAAATGCCTCTGAGTGCTTAAAATTTCAAGCAGATATTAACGCTATTCTGCTCTGGTGTGAGGTTAATGGCTTAAAATTAAATTTTTCCAAGTGCCATATCCTAACCTTTTATCGAAAAAATGTTTGCATAACACACCAATATTCATACAGCGCCAACAATTTTTTCAAAAGACCAACAACCGTTAAAGATCTTGGCATTTATTTTGATCGTTGTTTCTCATTTAAAACTCATAGAGACTACGTTATTTCGAGGGCAAACTCTCAACTAGGTTTTGTTAAAAGAAACTCCAAGGAGTTCTCTGATCCACATACAGTGAAATCCATTTTTATGAGCTTGGTCAGGTCCCTTTTAGAATATTCCAGTGTTATTTGGAGCCCTTCAAATTCAGTTGATGTTAACAGAGTCGAAAAAGTGCAAAAAAGGTTTTCTCGCTTTGCTCTGCGTAACTTATACACATATCAGGACATGCCTTCATATATTGTTCGTTGCAAACTTCTTGGAATTCAAACTCTGGAGCAAAGAAGAAAACTTTTTTCAATATTATTTATTAAGGACATTTTAGATGGCAAAATCCAATGTCCAGAATTGCTGGAACTTATCTATTTGTATGCGCCAATAAGAGGCCTTAGGGAAAGACCGCTATTTTATATTTTTCCCCATAAAACTAACTTTACTCAAAATGAGGTCATCTCTAAATGTTTAAGTCTATGTAATACTGTTGCTAGCCATGTGGACTTCAGTATGAATAGAGAAATATTTAAGAAAATATAAGTTGAAATGTTATCTCTAGTTTAAGATATTTAGGTTAAGTTGCTGTGTTATATCTGTAAGGGCAGTTGCCCAGTAGATGAAATAAATAAATAAATAAATAAATAAAAATTCGCCACAGTGGAAGCTGTCATACCATTTTTTTCTAAAAGCCATTAAAATTTGCAATAAAATGTACTGGTTAAAATTAATTTCAGTAATAAGTTTTACTGTTTGTTAAAAATAAAAAAATCCTTAAAAAATACTGGTGCCAGGATAGGCCCCGTCATACCGGGCTTATTTTATTAGTATTGCTATTTATTATCTCTTAATACAAAAAATTTTGAAATCCGTGTAAGCGCACTTTTAGGATTGCTGGCTCCCGGACTATCAGCTTTGCAATACAAAATTTTAGAAAATTACGCTAGTCAAATCGAAAGGTAATTAGAAAAAAAAACGTTAAAAAATTTCTTATTTTTCTTTTACACGGAAAAGCATACGAAAATACTATTAAAACTTGGCAAAGTAATAAAATTTAACTAAATATTACTGTTTGTTGCAGTTGTTCATTACTTACTTAATTAGATGGCACCTACAACCGTAAGTAGGTTTTCGCCTAAAAAAAGTAAATGAACCACAGTCATTTATGCAGTTTAAAATTGGGAAATTACGGAGATGAACTGTGCAAAATTCTGAAGAGAAGATCAAAAAGCTGACAGTAAAAACTAATTCAATTCAATTATTGCAGTATGCAAAATTACAAATAACAGTGTTCAAATTTAGGTGTAGGGGACAATATATTTAGAAATCCATAAACACATTTTGCTTCAAATTTTTTAACGCGGGTATTGGCTCTGTGAAAGTACATTTGACTGACATGCGAGATTTGTTGAGGAAACGGTTCGTGACTCATTTCGGGTACAATATAACAACTTTCTCAATTAAAACAGTTATCATAAGCAAAACTAAAGTTTACCCTAAAAAAAATAAAAGCCTGTTTTTTACATGTATTAAATTAAATCTTACCGTATACATACATCGAACACAGTTTAAATGTGATATTACTGTTTGTACTTACGTGCGCACGGATCCCGAACAAAACTGTAGAACTTCATATTATTTTTTATCAATTCTAAAAGTTAAGTTTTCCATGCAAGACTGCCCTACGTTTCCTTGGTTTAATTTTTTTGTAAAGCATGTAAACTATTAGAAAATTTCTAAATAAGTCTATCAATCTGTGAGGTTCGACTTGGCTCAGTTTCCATTTTATCACTGTAAAAGTGTAAAATTCCTTTCATTCGTTCTGTTGTATTCTGTGGTTGATTCAACAAGTGGCTCAAATACCCCAATGTTTCCATTGTTAAATCAGTCACTGTGAAAATCGCACTTAATTCTTCTTATCTACATACATATCGTCGTTGTCAAACCAATATCTGATATGTGCACTTTTTGAAAACTTCGAAACTTTGACCATTATAACTAGTTTACTAATCAAATGTTCGTATAAAAAAAATTCTATATGACTCTAAGCAATATACGGTAAGCTGTGGTCGCTAAAAAAAGATATGCAATGTGGATTTGCTTCACATAAAATTTTACAGAAGAATGTTTTTTAATTTATCTCAAAGTTATACTTTTTGCACATAGCAGATATTGATTTGACAACGACGATTAAAGGTTAAGAGCGCTTTGGCCGAAATTAAGCTTAAGAGTACAAAACAAAACAAGCAAAAGCGATGCTTCATACCGAGGTTAAAGAAACTTCCCAATTTCAACAATCTAGTTGTTCTTCCGTTGTTTGTATGTTCTTCATACAAACACTGTTCATTGTTTGGCTTTGTGCTATAAAATGTGTGCTGTCAGAATCACACATTGAATATGATGTACATTTGTGATTTTGCTGTGTTTTAGTAATTGCAAAATAAAATCCAAATGCATTAACATACTTTTCGGAAGCTTATTAACCCATTTTTTGGCAAAGGGTGCGTTTTAGCACCCAAAAATTTGGATATTTTTTAATATGCAATAAATGTAAGTCTTATTTGATGTTAATGCATAAAAACAATGTTTGATATTTTGTATTGCGAGTTCGAGTTTAGCATTCCCCCTGCAATAGTCTCTCCCCTCTACCAGATAGAAATATTCAATTTTTGAACTACTTTTAAAAAAATCAAAATAAATACTTAACGGAGGAAGAAATGTTTTACAATTACCTTAAAGTGAATAAAATAAATCAAAACTAATCAAAATTAATAAATTATTTATTTTATAACGGTAAAGAAATGCAATCTATATTGCAATCATTTTTCAATTCATATCTCCTCTCTGGCAACACTGTTTATCTAAGATGTGTTTTTTAATCGTGCTCTTTAAATAAATTTAAAATTGTTAATTTCCGTAAAATTATTAAGCATAGAATAATTTGAGTCGGTTTGCTAAGCATTGCTGAGGATCTTCAACTTTATTGTTCCTGGTCTTCATCGCTTAAAACGCTGAAAAATCCTTTTCAAAATAGTTGCTTGCATACAACATACTACATATATTTTTTATTTCAGTTTGTTTCTTATCTAGCAACAACAACTTTATGTTTAGCTTGTTGAAGCAAGAGTGTAACTTTGTTTCTAATTTCAGCACAGACTACTATATACCAGACAGTGCATCACTCACTCAATGCGGAATTTGCAGAAGCTCGGTGATATGGCGATAAGCACATGGCGAATTGGGACGGACAAGTAAGTGCGAAGCAGCGAATTGATGTTGCTAGCGTTGGCTGCAAATGGTTGATAGAGCACAATATCTCTCTCTCTGTGTATCTGTCAACAATGTTGTCGAGAAGCCTTTTTATATATACTTTTCCTAGGAATTCCAAGCCGACGGCTGGCTTGTTTGTTTACTTTTTTTTTTGCTGGTTTTTGTTTTTGTCGTTGGCTTGGTTTTTTTTGCTGCTTTTTGCTATTTGCTTGGGTGGATTTTGTCGATCGTCAAAAATGATATTTTTACGATTTTGTCTATTTTGAAGTTATAGATATGTAAATCGCTGTAACTTCTTTATTTCTGATTTGATTTAAATCCACCCAAGGACAAAATGTTGGCAAATTGTACCATATTTAAAATGACAAAATTTCTAAATTTTTTATTTATTTTGTACTAAATTTATTCATTTATTTCCTATTTCTTTGTTCTATTTACTATGTTGAAACTATACTATAATAGAAATAAAATAAAAAAAAAAATAAAAATAAAAAAGTATATGCCAGAAAACGGCAGTTTAATGATTTTTGGAAAAAAAGGCAAGTTGCAACAGCTGTAACTATTATATCCGATTTTCGGGTTTTTTAATTTTTTGCACAAAATAGCTCAAAACTGTTCTTAGTGGATATCTTCTTTGCATTTTTAAAAATGTTAGTTTTTGGATTTTTGAGAATTTTTTTTTGTAAAAGAGAAGCCTTTTTTTATATACTTTTCTTTGGAATTCTAAGCCGACGGCTGATTTCCTTGTTTAGTTTTTTTTTTTTGCTGCTGTTTGTTTACTATTTGTTGGGGTGGATTTCGTGGATAGTCAGAAATGGATATTTTTGGCAATATGTGAAGGATAAACTTATAGGAAAATCGCTGTAACTTCTTCATTTCTGATTTGATTTAAATCCACCCAAGGACAAAATTTTAGCAAATTTTACCATCTTTTAGCTGAATAAATTTTTAATTTTTTTACTAAATTTATTCATTCATTTTTTGATCTTTCAATTTTTACCCGCTAAAGAAATGAACAATTTTTGTTGTTCAATAATTTTTTCACCGATTTTTTTTTAAAAAATCTGGTATTTTCAATTAAAGAAATAATTTTTGGATTTTTACCTGCTAAAGAAATGATGCAAATTTTTCCCATCTTCAAAAATTGTTCCCTTCGACTTCGAACCAATTTCTGATCTATAAAATTTGATCTGCTGAAAATAATACAAACATTTTTCTTCTTCAAATATATCATAAATATAGCATATCATAAATTCAATTGGTCTAGTTGCCAACCAGGGACATATGCAGCTAGACCAACTACCTTTTATTGTTTTGCTGTACTTACTTTGATGCCACTAAAATATACATGTCAACAGTTCGGTTCTGAAACCTTGCAAAAGATAAGAAAAAGATAGAATTTTTGTTTGTAAATTTTTATTTTTTTTAAATGAAAGAATTTCCTATTCAAATGGAAAAATTAAATTTTATATTTTGACAATTAATATTTTTTTAAATTAATTTGTTATGTTGAAATTTTTTAATTTCTATTTATATTGGAAACATAAAATTTTATATTTTGACAAATAATTTTTTTTCAACTGTGAGTTTATATTTTCGACAGTTTTTTTTTATTGCAATTTTTTATTTCTATTGCAATTAAAATGTTTTGAAATAGACAGTTTTCTTATATTAAAAATGTTTTAATTCTTATTTCAAATGAAAAAAAGAAAATTAAATTTTATATTTTTATAGTAGTAGTAATAGTATAGTTTATAGTAGTAGTATAGAAAAAGCAAGTTCTATTTATGGAATCTAATTTTTTTATATTAAACATTTTTTAACATTTTCATTTCGACATATACATATGTATAGATTTTTGAAATGTAATATTATACGTTTAACAAGTTTGACGGTTTTAATTTAATTTTTTTGAAACAACATTTTTTTTTTAACAATTTCAAGAAGCCCAAGAATTTTTAAGAGCGGCCCAATGCTTTAAAAAACGAAAACAAACACAAACACTGTGCACTGCAGGTAAAGATGGTTTATATAGATATGATACCTTTTTTTTTATTCCTTGATAAAAACAACGAAAATAATTTTGATGAATAAATATCTACAGAGCATAAAGCGGAGATTTTAGTTACTTGGGTAAGGGTTATTTTACGGTGAGGCTACCAACCTCACGCAACCCTCCACACTTTCACATCCGGGCTTGGGACCGGCAACGGCGGTGTTACAATAATTATATAATAATAAATTAATTATATAATAAATTATATAATAATACATTATTTATATAATAATTATTTCACCAAAATTGTTTTAATGGTAAGCCAAAGAAATTAAAAAAAAAATAGTAACAATCAACTTTGCTCTGCAGGTTTTCAAAATATAAAATTTAATTTTTCCATTTGAATAGGAAATTCTTTCATTTAAAAAAAATAAAATTTACAAACAAAAATTCTATCTTTTTCTTATCTTTTGCAAGGTTTCAGAACCGAACTGTTGACATGTATATTTTAGTGGCATCAAAGTAAGTACAGCAAAACAATAAAAGGTAGTTGGTCTAGCTGCATATGTCCCTGGTTGGCAACTAGATCAATTGAATTTATGATATGCTATATTTATGATATATTTGAAGAAGAAAAATGTTTGTATTATTTTCAGCAGATCAAATTTTATAGATCAGAAATTGGTTCGAAATCGAAGGGAACAATTTTTGAAGATGGGAAAAATTTGCATCATTTCTTTAGCAGGTAAAAATCCAAAAATTATTTCTTTAATTGAAAATACCAGATTTTTTAAAAAAAAATCGGTGAAAAAATTATTGAACAACAAAAATTGTTCATTTCTTTAGCGGGTAAAAATTGAAAGATCAAAAAATGAATGAATAAATTTAGTAAAAAAATTAAAAATTTATTCAGCTAAAAGATGGTAAAATTTGCTAAAAATTTGTCCTTGGGTGGATTTAAATCAAATCAGAAATGAAGAAGTTACAGCGATTTTCCTATAAGTTTATCCTTCACATATTGCCAAAAATATCCATTTCTGACTATCCACGAAATCCACCCAACAAATAGTAAGCAAACAGCAGCAAAAAAAAAAAACTAAACAAGGAAATCAGCCGTCGGCTTAGAATTCCAAAGAAAAGTATATAAAAAAAGGCTTCTCTTTTACAAAAAAAATTCTCAAAAATCCAAAAACTAACATTTTTAAAAATGCAAAGAAGATATCCACTAAGAACAGTTTTGAGCTATTTTGTGCAAAAAATTAAAAAACCCGAAAATCGGATATAATAGTTACAGCTGTTGCAACTTGACTTTTTTTCCAAAAATCATTAAACTGCCGTTTTCTGGCATATACTTTTTTATTTTTATTTTTTTTTTTATTTTATTTCTATTATAGTATAGTTTCAACATAGTAAATAAAACAAAGAAATAGGAAATAAATGAATAAATTTAGTACAAAATAAATAAAAAATTTAGAAATTTTGTCATTTTAAATATGGTACAATTTGCCAAAATTTTGTCCTTGGGTGGATTTAAATCAAATCAGAAATAAAGTAGTTACAGCGATTTACATATCTATAACTTCAAAATAGACAAAATCTTAAAAATATCATTTTTGACGATCGACAAAATCCACCCAAGCAAATAGCAAAAAGCAGCAAAAAAAACCAAGCCAACGACAAAAACAAAAACCAGCAAAAAAAAAAGTAAACAAACAAGCCAGCCGTCGGCTTGGAATTCCTAGGAAAAGTATATATAAAAAGGCTTCTCGACAACATTGTTGACAGATACACAGAGAGAGAGATATTGTGCTCTATCAACCATTTGCAGCCAACGCTAGCAACATCAATTCGCTGCTTCGCACTTACTTGTCCGTCCCAATTCGCCATGTGCTTATCGCCATATCACCGAGCTTCTGCAAATTCCGCATTGAGTGAGTGATGCACTGTCTGGTATGTAGTAGTCTGTGATTTCAGTTGCATTTTGACGCTAGCTCACTATCTTGTCGCTGCTGCTTCTCTAACTGTTTGACAAATAATTTGTTTGATTCTCAAACTGTCACTGAAATAGAGTTGCCATAGTACGTTTGTTGCACTTTTATTACACTTTTGTGCATTTTATTACTTTCATTAAAAATGAACTGCAATTTTCGCAACTGCACTGTAAAAGGTGAATCTGACCAGCTGGTTAATTGCTGGTTGTGCGATGCTTTTTTTCACGTAAAGTGTGCAGCATTGAATGCGAGAATTTTTGATGCACTCAATGAAAGTAAAGGACTTCGTTGGTCGTGTACAGACTGCAGATCTACTGATGTAGATAATATAAAGCTTATAAGGCAGTCTCGAAGAGACTTTTTAGAGGTGCCTAAGACTTGGTGGCGACTCAAGCTAGATGGGCTGATTTTAAAGATTTGTTTAAAAAATTTAAAATCATGGATGAAGCTTCTGTTTCCCATACGCCTAAACGACCACCCATTAATCTTCAAAGTTCTGCTAAATCTGCTAAGCCTGCTGCTGTATCCATGCCTCCGTCTGTTAATAATAATAATAATTTAATTTCATTTTCACCTGTTTTGAACCTAGTACCAACGATAGTCGTAAGTGACGATTCTCCGGGTAATTCTGGTAAGAAAAAAACTTATGCTGAAGCCTGTACTGCTACGTATACTATTCCTTCAACTTCCGTTATGAGCTCGGTTTTAACTGGTGCTATACCAAAACAAATTTTGAAAAAGCATTAATCTGCCGTCTCGTAAGGAACTTGTGGTTGTCCAGCCTTCTAGATCTATATTTGTGTCTCGTTTTGCTCTTGATACATCCGAAGAAGACGTTTTACATCATATAAACTCTAAATTGAATATTGTTAACAAGAATATTTCGGTTTACAAATTCCAGTTTTCACATGAGCGTACTGTATCTTCTTTTAAAATTAATTTACATGGGGATCTCTTTAATACGGTATTAGATCAAGGTTTTTGGCCTGACAATACGTTGATCCACGAATATATTCCCAGATCACAACCTACAACTATTCAAAGAAACTAAACAAAGAAACTAGATTGTTGCCTTGCATTCCTTATCTTATTCCAAAATGTTCGATGATTGAATACAAAGTTAAAATATTTACATATTTTTGACATAACCTACTTTTTGAGATAATTGTTTTCATCGAAACTTGGCTTAAGCCTAACACCCTAAATACTGAAATTCTATCTAATAATTTCAATATTTACCGCAAAGATAGAAACGCTATTGCTGGTATTTCTTTTAATGGCGGTGGAGTTTTAATTGCCGTTAAATCTTCTTATTTCGCAGAAGAAATAATAATTCCTGAGGCATCCGATATTCAATTTTGTTGTGTTCTTGTAAAGCATGGTGCGTTAAATCTATATGTAACATGTTCACGTATTCCTCCTGTTTCCAACGAAGAGGTATAGTTGAAACATTTGGTTTCGATAAATAATGTGTGTTTGAAACTTCAGCCTCATGATCACATTCTAATAACGGTGAAATCTTCCAAGTGTCGCTTGGAACTGCTGCACCGAAAACCCTGCAATATTATTGCCTTCGTCTGAATTCTCATCTTCAAATTCATTTTTAAATGAGCTTTCAAGTCAAGGACTTTTTCAATTAAACAGCCACTTTTACAAGAACAGCCGTTTGTTAGATCTTTTATATTTTGACGACAGCAATATTATTTCAGTTTAAAGGACAGATCCACTCGTGCTCCCTGAAGATCCGTACCATCCAACTTTAGAAATTGCTCTTGATTGTCCTAAACAATCTGTAAAGAATCGTATTGCTCAACCTCCTGCTGAGTGAAGAAACTATATATATCTAATATTAACTGGTCATCCGTACTAAATA
The DNA here is from genome assembly GCA_914767935.1 of Coremacera marginata. Classification (NCBI taxonomy): domain Eukaryota; kingdom Metazoa; phylum Arthropoda; class Insecta; order Diptera; family Sciomyzidae; genus Coremacera; species Coremacera marginata. The sequence goes on from OU612046.1 coordinate 80,132,505, forward strand.
TCGTTAATACAAAAACATCGCCAGAAAACCTTGATTCGGCTGTCTCTGCTTTTAATAGAACTCTCAATGATTGTTTTCTATCATCAATACCCCAGAAAAAAGCCTGTTTAGCATCTGTTTAGCATGTATGGTTTACTGAAAAACTGAGAAAATTAAAAAAGTTAAAATTCATGCATTATAAAAAATTTAAAACTCATAACATTACATATTTTGGTTCTTATACCTCTATTAAGTACAAGTATCGTCAATTATGCAAGCAATCTTACGATATTTATTTAATAAAAGAAAAATTAAACATCAAATCTGATGCTAAATCATTCTGGAACATTGTTAATACAAAACGCAAGATTGATTCCTATCCTTCTTTTATGAAATATAAAACTGTTGAATCGGATAGCATTATATCATTTGTAATTTTTTTCGCTGACTTTTTTAAAGCGACATATTCATCTTCATCCTATGATAATCTAAGCTATCCATTTAGCGTTGAATTTGGGGATATTTGTCTCCCAATAAATGATACTAACACGGTTTTATCATACTTAAAAGCTCTTAAAACGTCATATAAAAGTGGTCCCGACAATATACCGTCATGTATATTAAAATATTGCTGTGATGAATTAATAACTCCAATCACTTTGCTTTTTTCTTCTTCATTAAAATTTTGCTATTTTCCAGTTGCCTAGAAGTCGTCTTTTATTATTCCATTGCACAAGTCTGGTAACAGGTCTTTAATCGATAACTATCGTGGAATTGCAAAATTAAGCGCTTTGCCGAAGCTTTTCGAGGCAATCATTACTTCACAATTATCACATAGTGTTAAATCGTTATTGTCTCCACTCCAACATGGATTCGTTTCTGGAAAATCTACGGTTACAAACCTACTTGAATTTACCTCCAAAACCATTGAGAATTTTGGAAAAGGTTTACAGACTGATGTTATATACACAGATTTTAGTAAAGCTTTTGATGTTGTTAATCATAAGCTCTTAGTCTTAAAGCTATCTCTTGCTGGATTTCCCACAACACTTGTAAGATGGATTGAATCTTATGTATGCAATAGAACACAACGTGTTCTTTTTAAACTTGTGAAATCTCATGAGTTTCCTGCCACTTCTGGTGTACCTCAAGGAAGCCACCTCGGGCCTCTTCTTTTTTTACTGTTTATAAATGATTTGCCATCTGTCATAAAGCATTCGGGTATTTTAATGTACGCAGACGACGCACAGTGCGCTTTTTTCGATTTTAGGATGACATTGCTATTATTTCAGAAACTATAAGAGCTAGAGTCATGAAATTTTGTACCAATTATCTTTAAGGCAATATTAGTAATGTGACAAAAAATCAGAATTCTAGGTCAACTGCCACGCCTACCTCTAGCTATGCGGGTATTACGCCTCCTTTTTAAAGAGAAAAAACTCCATAACTTTGCTAGAACTAAACGAAAGTAGCTGAAATAAAGAAGTAAAGTTTATTTAACTACATTAAAGCGCCCCGCCAAAAATTATTAAGATCGGTGAACTTTTAGGTATACCTTCCATACAACTAGACTGTACCAAAGAACTACTGATATTATTTATCATATTCTCATATCATATGCATGTTTTATATAAAACATATTTAAAACAAATATATAAATTTTTTGTTAAATTTTCCTTTTATTCTGAATCAGAACTATCATTTTGAGGTTCTGAGGAGCTTAAAAGACTTAGAACTTCTGAAGTAATTTTAGACTTTAATAATTAGTAATTTAGTGTTTTCCGTAGCTCAAACGCAAGGAAAAACGTAATAATTTCAAACGATTTTTAATTTAGATATATTTATTTTAAAATCAAGACAATATACAAAACAATTTAAAACCTCCATAGCACTATGGTTTTTCTTTAACATACATTCTTCGTGACTGCAAATTTTTGCCCAAAATTAACAAAATTTTGAAAAAAAAAATTTTGACGAAAATTTTTTTTTTCAAATAAAAATATGAATTTAATAAGCAACAACGCCAAGTTAATCAAAAATGACTAATTTTAATTTTAAAGCAAATTATAAATAGACATAAAACAAATTGTCTTGCAAATCCATGCGTTTTAGTGCAAATATTGCATTTTTTAAGGGTTTTTTGATTTAAAGTGGTTTTTCTTATGCGCAGCTAGCCGCAGCAGGTTTTTTAGAAACATAGAGTAGAAGTACTATATTTAATGGAAGTATAAGTGACCCCCCAATATAAGGTGATATAAGACTTTTTTTTCACTTTATTTTTGTTAAATTAATATTCCTTGAAAAATTAAAACATAAATTTCTGCGATTTTTCTATTTTATGTTTATAATTATATTCTTATTATTTTATAATAAGCTTAATTATTGTTAAAGCTTTAATAAACATAAAAAAACCGAATTGAAATATGTTCTTTTCGCTAGAAGTTATAAATGTTTGAAATTGCCCTTCTTTTATTTGTTTTGAATGCACTTATTTTTGTTATCAAAAAGTTTCAACTTTGGCGAATTATGTAAAAATATTCAAAAACAGCATCAAGTTTTTATAATCATTTTCATTTTAGTTGCAAAAATAATTTTTTTTATGAAAAATCAAAATCAAAAAATTTACTGATGTCATCCTAATTTTGAAAAAAGCGCACTGTGCGACGTGAAACTATTTCTTCCTTTCAAAAATGCTAATGGTGCCGTTCTCTTGCAAGCTGACTCATACCATCTTTATAGCTGGTGCAACGTGAATCGTATGAATCTGAACATGAAGAAATGCAAGCACATGACCTTACTCGAAAATCTCCTGTCACATGTATTTATAAAATTTGTGACCATACATTAGAGTCTTTAGATGTACTAAACTTCGCTTTTATATTCATATTAATAAAATTTTAAATCGAGCAAATAGTACTTTAGGTTTTATTAAACGATGGGCAAAAGAGTTTAATGATCCCTTGATCATTACCGATGGGCAAATGAAGAGTTTAATGACAATATAACAAAAACCTTATTCACCTCTCTAGTGCGACCTATTTTAGAATATGCTTCAATTGTTTGGTGCTCTCGAAATAGTTGTTACATTGACGACATAGAATCAGTTTAGAAAAAGTTTCTTTTGTTCTGCTAAAGCCATCTTTACTGCAATTTTAACTATCACCCACCACCTTATGAATATCGTCTGCAACTTTTAAATCTTCCTACTTGGATTGAATGCTACTTGGATTTTCAAGCTTTTGCATGGATATGTAGACAGTCAATATTTACTGAGCAAAATTTACTTTAATATTCCTCTCCGACATAGAAGATCTTTTGAGTTACTTTACATGAACTTATGTAGAACTAATTGCAAAATGAACCACTCCGAAGCGCTTGTCGGGACTTTAATTTTGTTTCAGATGCAATTTCTTTAAATGCATCCGTTTACTCGATTAAATTTAATATTTTAGATTATCTACAGTATCGCCACTAATATGGATCATGCTTTCCAAGGATACTTAATATTTTCCTGTGATGTTGGTAACAACTTATACAAAGAGCGAGACCACGTTCGTCTCGCCTGGCATATGCCGGTTTGACTCCGTACGACTAGCTTTGCATGTGTGAGCTGTGCTCTAATCCATATTTATATAGATATGCACGCTATAGATATATTTTGATTATCCAGGGCAAGACCTCATCTGTCTTGCCTAGCACATGTATGAGCAGAGTTGCCACTCTCGAAAATTTGTTTTACCAAATTACCTCCAAAAATTTATTAATATGAAAAAAAATTACCAAACACCTGTAATTTTTCAGTAATATCACTTCATTTATAAAAACAAAAAATTTAAAACAAAACAAAAATCTCAAAATTATAGAGTACTATAGAAGACATCAAAATATAAAAAATAACATTTTATTAAAACATATTTGGTTAATATGAGTTTGATATTCAAATATATCTTTCCGGAAAAGGGGGAAAAAGTAAAATACGAAGGTATCGTCGTTTTTCATTTAAACGTCCGAATTTGAATTGTTTTACTTTTAAAGTTCTGTGATGCCCACATTGAGATGTGAAAAATAGGAGTTGTTGGAATTTGATGAAACTCCATTTCTAAAAGTATAATGGCATGCTGGTTCCTAATATCGTTATTTTTTTTGGACCGGTTTCGGTTGGTTAAAAACCTGATTTTTTTTATTGATTAGTTTTGTTAATATTTAAATACTTTACGCTGTGATTTCAGAAATGCATTTGGTATTTTTTTTTGCACCGGTTACATTTTATTCCTTTCAATAATTTTTTTTAAAAAAATTTTTCACTAAAAATTCACAATTTGAGTATAATGGGGTCATACTGGGTTATACTGAATATAATGGGTTTCTACTGTTTCGTTGGTGGCAAAAGCAGAAAAATATAGAAAACTTTAAAAAGATTGTTTTGCTACGACTAACAAGTTAACTAACGATTTTTAATATGAATACTCTTACTTTTGTGAATTTCGAATATTGAGAAAAAAGTCTGTAAAAAAAAATAAAAAAAACGTAACTGATACAAAAAACCAAATAAATTTCTGAAATCACCGCCTAAAAATTACCATATCGATAAACACGCACGAAAATCATTGAATGACTCTAGAGTCATTGAGGGTGCTTAGAATCATATGCTTAGAATTCAGCAGTCTTTCTAATGAGTGATGAGTGAAAGCGGCGGCACTCGTCACTCGTCGCTGTTATGAGGATGCTTCGCGTGGAAGTGGTGGTTGTTGTACGCAACCGCACGCACTCGCATTCGGTTTTTGATGGATGATTTTATAGTCATTCGTTCGAATCATAGACTCGTTGCAGTTCTCTGCACTGTATTAGACCGTCTTTTTAACCCAATTTGTTCACTAGCTTTTAAAAAAAGTGTGGAAAAAAGTATGGAAAGAATAATGACATTTAAATATTTTTGTTATGATATAACATATGATAATTGTTTTCCCCATTCTTTCTTTTCCTATATTTAATAATATACTATTTGTTAAAATTGCAATTTTTCAATTTTAAGGCATAAATTTTTATTTTAAAATATTCGTCAGTTTTTTATTATGGCGTGCTTCAAGTGTGTTCTATTTTTTTTTTGTTAGTTTTATGAAAGCACTCTACCACCGTACTATTATTTTGATACTGGTTGTTACTAGTTCATATTTGCTTCAGCAAAGTAGTTCTAATTGACTTGCTCTACAACTTTGCTAAGCCTTACAAATAAGGCTTGCATTGAACTTATTTAGAAATTTTATATAATTTTGCACATTTGAAAAACACTTGTAGCACTAACACTGGATTCTATGGTATATTTTCTATGAACCAAATATACCTTTTCGGAAAGGGGACAAAAAATAAAAACACACGTGTATCGTCGTTTTTCATGCAAACGTCACAATTTTTATTTTTTTCAAGTTCTATAGTGCCTCATGGTGGGATGGCTACATACATATGTTGGAAAGGAAATAGAATGAGTTGTTGGAATTCAATGAAACTTAATTTCTAAAAGTACGCTGGTTTCTAATGGTACGTTGGTTCAAAATTTATATCGGTTCTTTGTTCCGGTTTCGGTTGGTTAAAAAACCGATTTTCTTTTTAATTTTGTTAATTTTGTGATTAATTTTGTTATACTTAAATTCTTAAGGCTTTGATTTCAGAAATTCTTTTATTTTTTTGTACCAGTTACGGTTTTTTATTTATTTTTTTTTATAATTTTCTTTAAAAAGATCGTAGCAAGACAATGCTTTATATGTTGTTTTTATTTTTTCGCTTTTACCCCCGATGAAGAATTAAAAACAATAAATCAAAGTAAATTAAAATACATTTATTTCATAACGATTCGTATTTTTTCTGAATTTTGGGAATAATATTTTGAGGTCTTAGCATTGTAACAATTTATGATAAAAATAAAAAAGTAGCCGGTTAAAAACCATTATAGCATGCCATTATAGTTTTAATCAAATTATTTATTACTTGAAATTTAATCAAATTCCAACAACTCTTTCTATTTTTTTTTCAACAAATGTATGGAGCCACCTCGCTGTGGGGCACCACTAAACTTAATGCATTTTATTACTTTCATTAAAAATGAACTGCAATTTTCGCAACTGCACTGTAAAAGGTGAATCTGACCAGCTGGTTAATTGCTGGTTGTGCGATGCTTTTTTTCACGTAAAGTGTGCAGCATTGAATGCGAGAATTTTTGATGCACTCAATGAAAGTAAAGGACTTCGTTGGTCGTGTACAGACTGCAGATCTACTGATGTAGATAATATAAAGCTTATAAGGCAGTCTCGAAGAGACTTTTTAGAGGTGCCTAAGACTTGGTGGCGACTCAAGCTAGATGGGCTGATTTTAAAGATTTGTTTAAAAAATTTAAAATCATGGATGAAGCTTCTGTTTCCCATACGCCTAAACGACCACCCATTAATCTTCAAAGTTCTGCTAAATCTGCTAAGCCTGCTGCTGTATCCATGCCTCCGTCTGTTAATAATAATAATAATTTAATTTCATTTTCACCTGTTTTGAACCTAGTACCAACGATAGTCGTAAGTGACGATTCTCCGGGTAATTCTGGTAAGAAAAAAACTTATGCTGAAGCCTGTACTGCTACGTATACTATTCCTTCAACTTCCGTTATGAGCTCGGTTTTAACTGGTGCTATACCAAAACAAATTTTGAAAAAGCATTAATCTGCCGTCTCGTAAGGAACTTGTGGTTGTCCAGCCTTCTAGATCTATATTTGTGTCTCGTTTTGCTCTTGATACATCCGAAGAAGACGTTTTACATCATATAAACTCTAAATTGAATATTGTTAACAAGAATATTTCGGTTTACAAATTCCAGTTTTCACATGAGCGTACTGTATCTTCTTTTAAAATTAATTTACATGGGGATCTCTTTAATACGGTATTAGATCAAGGTTTTTGGCCTGACAATACGTTGATCCACGAATATATTCCCAGATCACAACCTACAACTATTCAAAGAAACTAAACAAAGAAACTAGATTGTTGCCTTGCATTCCTTATCTTATTCCAAAATGTTCGATGATTGAATACAAAGTTAAAATATTTACATATTTTTGACATAACCTACTTTTTGAGATAATTGTTTTCATCGAAACTTGGCTTAAGCCTAACACCCTAAATACTGAAATTCTATCTAATAATTTCAATATTTACCGCAAAGATAGAAACGCTATTGCTGGTATTTCTTTTAATGGCGGTGGAGTTTTAATTGCCGTTAAATCTTCTTATTTCGCAGAAGAAATAATAATTCCTGAGGCATCCGATATTCAATTTTGTTGTGTTCTTGTAAAGCATGGTGCGTTAAATCTATATGTAACATGTTCACGTATTCCTCCTGTTTCCAACGAAGAGGTATAGTTGAAACATTTGGTTTCGATAAATAATGTGTGTTTGAAACTTCAGCCTCATGATCACATTCTAATAACGGTGAAATCTTCCAAGTGTCGCTTGGAACTGCTGCACCGAAAACCCTGCAATATTATTGCCTTCGTCTGAATTCTCATCTTCAAATTCATTTTTAAATGAGCTTTCAAGTCAAGGACTTTTTCAATTAAACAGCCACTTTTACAAGAACAGCCGTTTGTTAGATCTTTTATATTTTGACGACAGCAATATTATTTCAGTTTAAAGGACAGATCCACTCGTGCTCCCTGAAGATCCGTACCATCCAACTTTAGAAATTGCTCTTGATTGTCCTAAACAATCTGTAAAGAATCGTATTGCTCAACCTCCTGCTGAGTGAAGAAACTATATATATCTAATATTAACTGGTCATCCGTACTAAATATCGTTAATACAAAAACATCGCCAGAAAACCTTGATTCGGCTGTCTCTGCTTTTAATAGAACTCTCAATGATTGTTTTCTATCATCAATACCCCAGAAAAAAGCCTGTTTAACATCTGTTTAGCATGTATGGTTTACTGAAAAACTGAGAAAATTAAAAAAGTTAAAATTCATGCATTATAAAAAATTTAAAACTCATAACATTACATATTTTGGTTCTTATACCTCTATTAAGTACAAGTATCGTCAATTATGCAAGCAATCTTACGATATTTATTTAATAAAAGAAAAATTAAACATCAAATCTGATGCTAAATCATTCTGGAACATTGTTAATACAAAACGCAAGATTGATTCCTATCCTTCTTTTATGAAATATAAAACTGTTGAATCGGATAGCATTATATCATTTGTAATTTTTTTCGCTGACTTTTTTAAAGCGACATATTCATCTTCATCCTATGATAATCTAAGCTATCCATTTAGCGTTGAATTTGGGGATATTTGTCTCCCAATAAATGATACTAACACGGTTTTATCATACTTAAAAGCTCTTAAAACGTCATATAAAAGTGGTCCCGACAATATACCGTCATGTATATTAAAATATTGCTGTGATGAATTAATAACTCCAATCACTTTGCTTTTTTCTTCTTCATTAAAATTTTGCTATTTTCCAGTTGCCTAGAAGTCGTCTTTTATTATTCCATTGCACAAGTCTGGTAACAGGTCTTTAATCGATAACTATCGTGGAATTGCAAAATTAAGCGCTTTGCCGAAGCTTTTCGAGGCAATCATTACTTCACAATTATCACATAGTGTTAAATCGTTATTGTCTCCACTCCAACATGGATTCGTTTCTGGAAAATCTACGGTTACAAACCTACTTGAATTTACCTCCAAAACCATTGAGAATTTTGGAAAAGGTTTACAGACTGATGTTATATACACAGATTTTAGTAAAGCTTTTGATGTTAATCATAAGCTCTTAGTCTTAAAGCTATCTCTTGCTGGATTTCCCACAACACTTGTAAGATGGATTGAATCTTATGTATGCAATAGAACACAACGTGTTCTTTTTAAACTTGTGAAATCTCATGAGTTTCCTGCCACTTCTGGTGTACCTCAAGGAAGCCACCTCGGGCCTCTTCTTTTTTTACTGTTTATAAATGATTTGCCATCTGTCATAAAGCATTCGGGTATTTTAATGTACGCAGACGACGCACAGTGCGCTTTTTTCGATTTTAGGATGACATTGCTATTATTTCAGAAACTATAAGAGCTAGAGTCATGAAATTTTGTACCAATTATCTTTAAGGCAATATTAGTAATGTGACAAAAAATCAGAATTCTAGGTCAACTGCCACGCCTACCTCTAGCTATGCGGGTATTACGCCTCCTTTTTAAAGAGAAAAAACTCCATAACTTTGCTAGAACTAAACGAAAGTAGCTGAAATAAAGAAGTAAAGTTTATTTAACTACATTAAAGCGCCCCGCCAAAAATTATTAAGATCGGTGAACTTTTAGGTATACCTTCCATACAACTAGACTGTACCAAAGAACTACTGATATTATTTATCATATTCTCATATCATATGCATGTTTTATATAAAACATATTTAAAACAAATATATAAATTTTTTGTTAAATTTTCCTTTTATTCTGAATCAGAACTATCATTTTGAGGTTCTGAGGAGCTTAAAAGACTTAGAACTTCTGAAGTAATTTTAGACTTTAATAATTAGTAATTTAGTGTTTTCCGTAGCTCAAACGCAAGGAAAAACGTAATAATTTCAAACGATTTTTAATTTAGATATATTTATTTTAAAATCAAGACAATATACAAAACAATTTAAAACCTCCATAGCACTATGGTTTTTCTTTAACATACATTCTTCGTGACTGCAAATTTTTGCCCAAAATTAACAAAATATTGAAAAAAAAAATTTTGACGAAAATTTTTTTTTTCAAATAAAAATATGAATTTAATAAGCAACAACGCCAAGTTAATCAAAAATGACTAATTTTAATTTTAAAGCAAATTATAAATAGACATAAAACAAGTGCAAATATTGCATTTTTTAAGGGTTTTTTGATTTAAAGTGGTTTTTCTTATGCGCAGCTAGCCGCAGCAGGTTTTTCAAGAAACATAGAGTAGAAGTACTATATTTAATGGAAGTATAAGTGACCCCCCAATATAAGGTGATATAAGACTTTTTTTTTCACTTTATTTTTGTTAAATTAATATTCCTTGAAAAATTAAAACATAAATTTCTGCGATTTTTCTATTTTATGTTTATAATTATATTCTTATTATTTTATAATAAGCTTAATTATTGTTAAAGCTTTAATAAACATAAAAAAACCGAATTGAAATATGTTCTTTTCGCTAGAAGTTATAAATGTTTGAAATTGCCCTTCTTTTATTTGTTTTGAATGCACTTATTTTTGTTATCAAAAAGTTTCAACTTTGGCGAATTATGTAAAAATATTCAAAAACAGCATCAAGTTTTTATAATCATTTTCATTTTAGTTGCAAAAATAATTTTTTTTATGAAAAATCAAAATCAAAAAATTTACTGATGTCATCCTAATTTTGAAAAAAGCGCACTGTGCGACGTGAAACTATTTCTTCCTTTCAAAAATGCTAATGGTGCCGTTCTCTTGCAAGCTGACTCATACCATCTTTATAGCTGGTGCAACGTGAATCGTATGAATCTGAACATGAAGAAATGCAAGCACATGACCTTACTCGAAAATCTCCTGTCACATGTATTTATAAAATTTGTGACCATACATTAGAGTCTTTAGATGTACTAAACTTCGCTTTTATATTCATATTAATAAAATTTTAAATCGAGCAAATAGTACTTTAGGTTTTATTAAACGATGGGCAAAAGAGTTTAATGATCCCTTGATCATTACCGATGGGCAAATGAAGAGTTTAATGACAATATAACAAAAACCTTATTCACCTCTCTAGTGCGACCTATTTTAGAATATGCTTCAATTGTTTGGTGCTCTCGAAATAGTTGTTACATTGACGACATAGAATCAGTTTAGAAAAAGTTTCTTTTGTTCTGCTAAAGCCATCTTTACTGCAATTTTAACTATCACCCACCACCTTATGAATATCGTCTGCAACTTTTAAATCTTCCTACTTGGATTGAATGCTACTTGGATTTTCAAGCTTTTGCATGGATATGTAGACAGTCAATATTTACTGAGCAAAATTTACTTTAATATTCCTCTCCGACATAGAAGATCTTTTGAGTTACTTTACATGAACTTATGTAGAACTAATTGCAAAATGAACCACTCCGAAGCGCTTGTCGGGACTTTAATTTTGTTTCAGATGCAATTTCTTTAAATGCATCCGTTTACTCGATTAAATTTAATATTTTAGATTATCTACAGTATCGCCACTAATATGGATCATGCTTTCCAAGGATACTTAATATTTTCCTGTGATGTTGGTAACAACTTATACAAAGAGCGAGACCACGTTCGTCTCGCCTGGCATATGCCGGTTTGACTCCGTACGACTAGCTTTGCATGTGTGAGCTGTGCTCTAATCCATATTTATATAGATATGCACGCTATAGATATATTTTGATTATCCAGGGCAAGACCTCATCTGTCTTGCCTAGCACATGTATGAGCAGAGTTGCCACTCTCGAAAATTTGTTTTACCAAATTACCTCCAAAAATTTATTAATATGAAAAAAAATTACCAAACACCTGTAATTTTTCAGTAATATCACTTCATTTATAAAAACAAAAAATTTAAAACAAAACAAAAATCTCAAAATTATAGAGTACTATAGAAGACATCAAAATATAAAAAATAACATTTTATTAAAACATATTTGGTTAATATGAGTTTGATATTCAAATATATCTTTCCGGAAAAGGGGGAAAAAGTAAAATACGAAGGTATCGTCGTTTTTCATTTAAACGTCCGAATTTGAATTGTTTTACTTTTAAAGTTCTGTGATGCCCACATTGAGATGTGAAAAATAGGAGTTGTTGGAATTTGATGAAACTCCATTTCTAAAAGTATAATGGCATGCTGGTTCCTAATATCGTTATTTTTTTTGGACCGGTTTCGGTTGGTTAAAAACCTGATTTTTTTTATTGATTAGTTTTGTTAATATTTAAATACTTTACGCTGTGATTTCAGAAATGCATTTGGTATTTTTTTTTGCACCGGTTACATTTTATTCCTTTCAATAATTTTTTTTAAAAAAATTTTTCACTAAAAATTCACAATTTGAGTATAATGGGGTCATACTGGGTTATACTGAATATAATGGGTTTCTACTGTTTCGTTGGTGGCAAAAGCAGAAAAATATAGAAAACTTTAAAAAGATTGTTTTGCTACGACTAACAAGTTAACTAACGATTTTTAATATGAATACTCTTACTTTTGTGAATTTCGAATATTGAGAAAAAAGTCTGTAAAAAAAAATAAAAAAAACGTAACTGATACAAAAAACCAAATAAATTTCTGAAATCACCGCCTAAAAATTACCATATCGATAAACACGCACGAAAATCATTGAATGACTCTAGAGTCATTGAGGGTGCTTAGAATCATATGCTTAGAATTCAGCAGTCTTTCTAATGAGTGATGAGTGAAAGCGGCGGCACTCGTCACTCGTCGCTGTTATGAGGATGCTTCGCGTGGAAGTGGTGGTTGTTGTACGCAACCGCACGCACTCGCATTCGGTTTTTGATGGATGATTTTATAGTCATTCGTTCGAATCATAGACTCGTTGCAGTTCTCTGCACTGTATTAGACCGTCTTTTTAACCCAATTTGTTCACTAGCTTTTAAAAAAAGTGTGGAAAAAAGTATGGAAAGAATAATGACATGTAAATATTTTTGTTATGATATAACATATGATAATTGTTTTCCCCATTCTTTCTTTTCCTATATTTAATAATATACTATTTGTTAAAATTGCAATTTTTCAATTTTAAGGCATAAATTTTTATTTTAAAATATTCGTCAGTTTTTTATTATGGCGTGCTTCAAGTGTGTTCTATTTTTTTTTTGTTAGTTTTATGAAAGCACTCTACCACCGTACTATTATTTTGATACTGGTTGTTACTAGTTCATATTTGCTTCAGCAAAGTAGTTCTAATTGACTTGCTCTACAACTTTGCTAAGCCTTACAAATAAGGCTTGCATTGAACTTATTTAGAAATTTTATATAATTTTGCACATTTGAAAAACACTTGTAGCACTAACACTGGATTCTATGGTATATTTTCTATGAACCAAATATACCTTTTCGGAAAGGGGACAAAAAATAAAAACACACGTGTATCGTCGTTTTTCATGCAAACGTCACAATTTTTATTTTTTTCAAGTTCTATAGTGCCTCATGGTGGGATGGCTACATACATATGTTGGAAAGGAAATAGAATGAGTTGTTGGAATTCAATGAAACTTAATTTCTAAAAGTACGCTGGTTTCTAATGGTACGTTGGTTCAAAATTTATATCGGTTCTTTGTTCCGGTTTCGGTTGGTTAAAAAACCGATTTTCTTTTTAATTTTGTTAATTTTGTGATTAATTTTGTTATACTTAAATTCTTAAGGCTTTGATTTCAGAAATTCTTTTATTTTTTTGTACCAGTTACGGTTTTTTATTTATTTTTTTTTATAATTTTCTTTAAAAAGATCGTAGCAAGACAATGCTTTATATGTTGTTTTTATTTTTCCGCTTTTACCCCCGATGAAGAATTAAAAACAATAAATCAAAGTAAATTAAAATACATTTATTTCATAACGATTCGTATTTTTTCTGAATTTTGGGAATAATATTTTGAGGTCTTAGCATTGTAACAATTTATGATAAAAATAAAAAAGTAGCCGGTTAAAAACCATTATAGCATGCCATTATAGTTTTAATCAAATTATTTATTACTTGAAATTTAATCAAATTCCAACAACTCTTTCTATTTTTTTTTCAACAAATGTATGGAGCCACCTCGCTGTGGGGCACCACTAAACTTAAAACCTGTACATGAAAAACGACGATACTTGTTTTTTTTTTATTTTTTCTCCCCTTTCCGGAAAGATATATTTGGTTCATAAAACAGAACAAAGGATAATTTTTGTAACGCTGTGTGTAATTCTGGAACTAAAATGTTCGTCATTTTTTTGCTGATAGAACCACGAACCACCAACACAAACTGTTCCTACATTGTAGATTTTTATAAAATAAACAGTTCTAACGCACAACGCTTTATCTTTGGAACCAAAAAAAAAAAATCTTTGGTGGTACATATAAAAAACTAATGAAAAAGCAAAAAAGTCGTCAATGTGTTTCTAACTTTTTTTTTAAAAAGAAATAGAAAAAGATAAGAACAATTTTGGCGTAGGAAGTATGAACAAATTTTCAACCTCTTTCAAGTTCAATCCTCTTTCAATCAGTACAAAAATAACAGAGTCTCAAAAAATCATAAAAAAAATTCACTTGAAACTAAATAATTTTTAGCTAACTTTACTAAACATTTTGTGATTTTGAGTACCTTCATATGTCTTCTTTAGCTTGGTGTTTAAATCATTTCATTCTGAAGTCGCAGTGTTATAATTTGTATATTCTTAGAAATATTTTTAGAATATTTTCTAAGAAAAAATTTCGTCTTTTTTTCAATATCGTCATAGCTTGTTAACTTGATTCTTGTGGAAAAACAGTTAAGATTCAGAAAGTATCATCAAAACACGAAATATGCCCACAATTTTGAAATAGTTGGATTCTAACATAACTAAAAATTTCTTCTCTTACGTGCAAAGTAAAAAAGATGACGCAGAATTAAGTTCATATTCTCTCAGATGTTTCTGCGACTCAATTCTAACATCTAGCCCTATGCTCAATTTTTTTTTTAAATGAAAACCATTATGTTGCATGTTTAATTGGCTAATGCGCAATTTATTTAATAAAACAAAGTAGAAAACGCGTTTGTTTCCCTCTGCTGCCCGTAGTTTTCAACCAATTTAGTTGATTTTTTCATAAAGTGAAAATAATTATGATGAAAAGATTTAGGCTAAACAAACAAATTAGAGGTGTCACCTAGATTTTTTAATTTTTACGAATTTGGTGGGCAAACACTAGGTAAAAATGGGTCAGTGAATCCGAATCCGTTGTCAGAATATAAAAAATCTGTAATTTTTTTATCATTGAGTTGCCAACTATTTTTTTTTTCGAATTCGCTGGTGAAGGCAAGGTTCCAAAATTCTTTAAAATTTTTAAAAAAAGTACTGCCGCCACAGTTCATATGGACGGGCTCAAATTAGCTTTTCTGAAAAAATTTCTGAACTGTCATAGAAATATCCTTCTAATTACAACTTCATCAACATTTTTTTCAATATCCTATATTTTAAAAAAATCAATTTGGCCAAGCCTGCCATACAAGCGGACCCTGTGTGCGAAGGTAGATATTGCGAAGACAATAGGCTAAAAAAATGTAATTAATTTTTGTTATTTTTGACGAATCGTCGAGCGAACACTAAAAACAATTGGTCACTGAATCCGTTGTCAGCATTTCAAAAATTATGTACATTTTTTGTCATAGGACTGCCACCTAACTTTTTAAATTTTAACAAATTCAAAATAACGTATAGGGCTGTCACTTAAATTTATTTTTTTACGAATTCGGGGCTGGGGAGAACACTAACTAAAAATGGATGGTCACTGAATTTGAATCCGTTGTTATAATTTAAAAAATGATGGTATTTTTTACCATAGAGCTGCCACCTAAATTTTTAAATTTTAACGAGTTCGGTGCTGGGCGAACATACGCTAAAAATGGGTCGCCGAATCCGAATCGGCGACTGTTAAAAAACAGCCTGTTAAATCGGCGACTGTTAAAAAACAGTCTGTTAAATATAAGCCTGTTAAAAAACAGCCTGGCGAAGCGGGCGAGGATTCGGCAAGTTTATTTAATAAAATGCGTTATCGCCCCTATTAGCAATAATAGCTTCACATCTACGAGGCATACTTTCTCGTGGCAGCTCCCTCCAAATTTTTTTAATATTGCGAATGAGCTGCTTAGTGGGCAAGATACGTTTGTTTTTGAGCTTTTCCTTCATAACTGCCCAGATATTTTCGATGGCGTTCGCATCAGCAGACTGTGAAGGTCTGCATTTTGGTAAATTAGTTTAGTGTTCAAATTGGCGGTAAATAAGTTAAGGCGTCCAAGACCCCGTTCCGAAAAGCATCCCCAGACTTGAACTTTTACCGGGTGTTTCATAGTTCACTGAACTAATCTATTCGTTCCAGTACACCACAATCGACATATAAAACCTCCGGCCCAAAAAGAAGACTCATCCGTAAATATAACTTTGCTCCAATCACGATCCTTGTTTGTAGTCGCCCAAGCAAGTCTTTTTTGCACGTAAATTGGAGTAAGTAACGGATTTTTTAAAGTGCTGCGAAATATAAAATCATTTGCTCACAAACGTTCTCG
Organism: Coremacera marginata; assembly: GCA_914767935.1. Taxonomy (NCBI): domain Eukaryota; kingdom Metazoa; phylum Arthropoda; class Insecta; order Diptera; family Sciomyzidae; genus Coremacera; species Coremacera marginata. The sequence continues at coordinate 80,148,790 of OU612046.1, forward strand.
GACCGCATCTTTTCCTGCAAAAGTGCCGCTGCTTTACGCAACGATAGTCCAGGATTTTTTCAAAAACGTGGAGGTCTTTCTTATCATCCTTATTCAAGGCCTTTGTTTTTGCTCCACGTCCAGGGAAATCATCGACATTTTTTACACACATATAGCGGTAAGCCCACTTTTTTACAAACGCCTTTGATTTTTGTCATAAATTTTGCTGCCGATAATCGGGATATTTTTTTCCCTTTGAGTGCAAACACAGAAACACTGCTTCAAACCGCTTTTCAAATGCAGAACTCATTAATATTATACACCTCCACTTGAAAGCACTAACTTAATTAAACTGTTTAATGTATTGCGTAATGAAGCAACTTTCCTCGTTATTTTTGCGTATTTTGTTCACGAATAACGGTAAACTACAAAAATTCCTCCGGTTACGTTTTTACCAGACAGACTGTATGAAGTGATTGAAAAAAAGGAGCGATTTCGACTCATTGTCAGTAAGTTTTGATTTTAAGCTTAAGTAAAAGTTCAAGTTAAACCCTGAGTTTTACTTTACTTTACTAATGTTTTGCATTAATAAAAAATGTAAAGAGTGCACATTGAAATTTTTGTGTAAAGAAACTATTTGCATTTAAAATATATTTTGCGAATCTTGTTTTAAAGATACTTATTGCATATACATTATAAGTGCATATACATTTATTTTAAGAAAAAAGTTTGTAATTATTTTATCCATACTACCCCGTAATACGCAAAAACCCAAAATAGTACTACTCAAACAAAATACAACAAAAAAATAATTAACCAAATCGGCTTAGCCGTTCTAAATTGATGCGGCAACATACATACATGTGGCATTTGATTTGTATGTATGTTGACAGATAGATATAGATAGATAAATGGGCGGTAAAAGTAGGCGTGGTACCATTTATATGCATACTGACCACTATTTGGGCCTATAGCCTCTACATACCAAATTTCACTATAAAACATGTACAATTAAGGAATTATGATTTCGTAAAAGTGGGCATATATATAATACGACCACTCCCATTTTTTGTGCAGTTGCTGATAATAAGCATACGAACTAAATTACCAAATTTTAGTCCAATACGACCGAAACCGTCTAAAATATATATTTTTTATTTATGGGCGGTTAAAGTAGGCGTGGCAAATTTAACATAGCCTATCACGATTTTGCTGAAATATTAAATCGGTCTGTACCTATATCGTCTAAATCGATCAATGGTTCTCGCTTGATTGTGGATCATCCGTTTAGTGCCACAACGCTTTTGTATAATAGAAAAGATTAAGATAATACCCCAATAGGTAATAAGGCTAGGCCTCTTCGAACAAAGGCATGAATTTATTGCTGTTTTTTTACACATGACATCCTCGCTGCTCCGGCACCGCTTTTATAAGGGTTGGCTTTTCGCTAACCAAGACAGTACTACAGTTATAATTTTCCAACAAGAACTGGTTCTACTTCTCTACTTAGAACTGGTTCTAAGCGCTACTAGCTGGCCTTGAAATGGATGTCGGAGGCCTACCCAACTCGTACCAAAGCCCATTTACTTTTTTATATGAAATCGGAAAATTTTGCATGCCTTCCGCTCTCCCTGCTCTAAAGAGGCCTGCTAGAAGCACTCCTTAAGAATGGCTCAAAGAAGGGGTGAACCAAGCAAATGGAAAAGTATTTTTTTTCGTGTGCCACATACTCGATTAAGAACTCGCTTTTGTGTCTCACATATGCAGGGTGTCCCGCAATTGAGTGCAACTATTTACGGAGGTGAAAGGTTATGTCGAGCTTAGCAAAAATTCGTATCAGAGGGGGCGGGGGGGGGGGGTTCTTATTTGAGATTCTTAGGAGCTACAGGGTTAATTAATATTTCATGACATTGATTCACGTTATTTTTTCTGTCAAAAAAACTAAGTTGCGAAAAACTTTTGTTGATAGCTCATTGCAAAGGCAATAAAATTAAATTTTTAACGGTATATCAACAAACAACACCGACATAACCGTTACCAAGCTGTGCTCGTTTAAAGATGAAATCAATCGGTTGAAACTACCAAATTTCAACTTTGAATGCAAATTTCTCAGAACTTAGCGTAATAAATGAAATTTTTTTTATAATCAATTTTATAATTTATTTAATTTTTTATTCAATGACACCAAAAACATAAATTTATCTTTAAAAATAAAAAAGATGGCTCTTCTAAAAAAATTATGCCTATTAGAAAATAATGGTAAATAATGTCATTACAATTACTTATGCAGTAGATAATATAGTTGTTTTCTAATAAGTATTATTTTTTTTTATATTTTTCATTTCTTATTGCCTTTGTAATGAGCTATCAAAAAAAGTGTTCCGTAACTTAGTTTTTGTGCTAGAAACTATAACATGAATCAAAGTCGTGACACATTAGTTAACCCTGTAGCTCCTAAGAATGTGAAAATGACATAACCTTGACATAACCTTTCACCTACGTAAATAGTTGCACTCAATTGCGGGACACCCTGTATAAAAACCGACAACAAGTTATTTCAATCCGTTGGCGCTGAGACTTCATGCTAAAAGGTCCACGCTGTTGTTTTGTTACCCATTTTTTAAGCCATTCTAAGGAAGTGCTTCTAGTAGGCCTCCTTAGAGCAGGGAGAGTGGAAACTATGAAAAATTTTCCCATTTCATATAAAAAAGTAAATGGGCTTGGCTACGAGTTGGGTAGGCCTCCGACATCCATTTCAAGGCCTGCTAGTAGCATTTCGAACACCTGTCAATGCCTATTGGGACATAGAGCAGTGAACATCACGCCTTTTAACAGGTTCTTCGATTAGTACTCTGGTGCACCGGGCTTTAAGCGCTGTAGAATCTGTATTATAAGCGGGATTGATTTGAAAATTGTTTTACATATCTCGAATAGTTGTAACCTCTCTTAAGCTTAAATATTATGAAAGACTTAATTTAAAACTTGAATAATCTATAAATATTGTATATCTATTAATTTCATTAACTTTTGAATATTAGTGAATGATTTTTTTAAATATTGTTTAGCTCTTCAAATATTTTTTGTAGCCAATGAGAAAAATTGTTTTCCAAAATGTCTCAGACTTTGTTTTTTTTTAATATATGCCACATGATGAAATGCACTTCTAACAATAGTTCAGAACAATAGCAGCGAATACAAAGAAGCACAGATAGATTGGCATAAATATAAACTCAGTGAAAATCAAACAATGAAAAATCAAAACTTTACATGCAGATTGTCAATTCAAACGGAAATTAAAAACTCAAAAAAAAAAAAAATCAACATATGAAAATGAACATATTTGCGAATTTATGCAAAGGCATAAACAAAATTTATGTCTGATCAATAACTTACACTTTCGCAAATTTGCCTAAGGCTAAAAAAAAAACAAGAACGACAAAATAAGGCAGTTAAATTCAAAAACAAGCTGACGTAAATTCCAATCTAATTTGGGTAGCACAATGCGACACAATTTTTCTCCGAGAGATAATGGAGAACAATGAGATGATTAGATTTCATAACAATGCCTTCGTTATTTCATTTCAGGAGGGTTTCAGACAGAATTTCGTTTACAAATCTGATGTCATCGAGGAGAGATTCGATACAAGAAAGTTAATTATTTTTCACAACTCAAAGAGCATTTTGTAATTTTTATTAAATCTTTGGTTTGATGGATTGTTGTGCAAAAGCCCTGTTTCTAATCTCCATCTAAGTAATAAAAATTAAATCTAGTTCTTATTTAATAATAATCTCAAGATTTGACTTGTATACAAACGCTGACTATCCGTTCTTTCTTTAAATTTTTCCAAATAAATTATGTGTGTAAATGTTCAGGTGGCGGCCGTGGCATACTGCTTGAGATGCGTGGCTTGTATGCGATAGAACCCAGCTTAAAATTCCATCTGACACAGCAGAGGCTTCAATTGAATTAATTTTTCCTTTTCGGTCGTCACCTCTCTGCAGACAATGGCAAACCTCAGAGAGTAAAAACTGACATGAAAAGCTTCCTAAGACATAAACCATTCGGAGTCTGCATAAAGCTTGTAGGTCCTGTTCTCGATCAAACATTTCAAATCGCACAACACAATTGATCATAAGAAGCTCGGTTAAAGTCCTCTCAAGGGCTGAAATGGCCATTTCGTTTTTTTTTAAGTGAAACTTTTATAGCCGCGTATACAACAATACGACGAGCTAGATGGGGGGGTAAACCAATGTAACGAAATGGTTCTTATGAAAACAACAACACAGCAATTCGCCACACCAGTTGTATAAAAACGAAAAAATTGCTATTTAATATTTTTTCATATTTTTGTCTTCACTGATTTGAACACACTAAGCTTTTGTATCCAAAGTCGGCTGTTCTACCAACTAGGCCACCGAGACAAATCTATTTGAGTAGCTCATACTTATCTTAAATTTTACAATCAGTAGTTCTTTTCTTTTAACGTAACTTTCTTTCAGAATATTAGCATACTTTTAGCCATTTCTGAAATTGAGATTTGATAAATTCAGAAAGCAATTTTCGAAATAGGCCTTGCATTGATTGATTTGGAAACAGCAGAGGCTGCAATATTAACGAATGCAACTTTGAATCTAAAATTTGTTTTATTCTTAGATCTGTGCATTTTCATGTAAACACCATATCTTTCATATAATTCAAATGCCGTTTTTTACACACATTTATATCGAAATTAAAAAATATCGCATGCAGTGGTATTTGAACACACGGTTACGGATAGTTACAAGTTCTAACTTAGTTACCGGACTACCTACTCTGCTTGTAAATTAATTAAACAAACTTTGCTGCATAAGCCAGACTTACAGAATATTCTTTAACGCGTCTGGCTTGTATTCGTCAACATACTTGCAGAATATTCTTTAACTCATCTGCATTGGTTTCTTCCACATTAAAAAAAAAAAAAAACAGAACAAGGAAACAACGAAAACAGAAGAACACGCGATAACCGATAACTCCTCTCTCTTGTATTTCTTGTCGAAAATTTTTTTTTTAATTAAAAAATCGAATATTCTTCAAAGTTTCTACTTTGTATTCGTTTTCCCTACAAAGGCTTATATTTCGGGATCGTTTCTTCGTTAAACATTGCAATATATACCATTTCAAAAACGTGATGTATTAAGGACTGCATGACTGATATATCAATGATTACAAATTGGAAATAATCTGATACAAAAAAAATTATGTAAAATAATATCAAAGAATATATGTGTTCCATATTTTTTTCTGTATTGTTTGTTGACGAAACTTCCGCAAGGATTCAGTAATACATTCATGCAAAAAAAAATCATTTTAAAAAAATTTCTGTATTGCGTTCGTGGAAGTTTTATATGGGACTAGCTGAATACCCGGCTTAACTCGGGAGTTGATATAAATAATTTTCGACTTCATTCGTCAATTTGAAAAAAACTTTTCACAAACTTTAGAAGGAGTTGTAACCAAACCGGTAACTTCGGCGAAATGAGCAAAATGTAGCTTCAACATCTGAAAATTATAAGGAAAAGTTGAGGAAATCGTGATTTGTGTGTGCGTGCCGCCGATCGCTTGCAAAAATATATTTTCAAGTTTTATTTTGTATTCGATAGATTGCACATTTTTGAAAAAAACAGACCAAAAACGAATTCTTGGCAATTCGCGAGGAAACTGGACAAAAATTAGATAAGCATTGAAAATAAAAATTGAAATGTCAAAATATCGCCAACATACGACGCAACTGACTTGCGCATATGTTAATGTGTACTCAAATACCACAGAATTCGGCATTAGCTGTCCTGATTTGCGAAAAAAGAAAGTGGAATATAAATACACATAAAGAAGAAAAGGAAATATTTATCACCCTTCGCGCTTTGCGACGCCTTACTGTATTTTGTAGTACAGCGCTCTCTGGGGTTCAAGATATAGCAAAATACATAGCGCCAAAAGACTCACCGCACCCGAAAACCACTTATAAAAATCATACTTATCGGATGAGTTGTTTTGAGTTTTTTGCAATATTTGCCCTCTGGCTTTAGAGATAGAATAAAAAAATAACGCCAAAGCCCTTTGCATACTCGATATCAAATCCTATATGTCCGATACACAAATTATTATCAAAATCGGATAAGCGCCTTTTGATGTTTCACGATTTCTTAAGTGATTTGTACTACAACACCATTTGGTGTTTAAGATAGCGCAGAAAAAAAAGTTCAAGATACCCACCGTATCCGAAAACTCCTATGTAAAAATGTTCACGCAAATCGAATGTACAGCTAGGAGTTTTTGGAGATTTTTAAAACATTTGTACTGCAGTGCCCTCTGGTGTTCAATATAGAACAAAATAGATAAGTTATAAAAACTACCGTACCCGAAAACCCCTACACACAAATTTTCATGTAAAATCGAATGAATGGTTTCGAAGATAAACTATAATCACAAAATTCGTGGAACACGATCACAGTGCCACCTACCGGATCCAATTGTGAATCTGAACCATCAAGGGATCCATAACAGCGCCCTCTAGTTTCGAGAAAGAGCAAAAAGAAGCACCATAACCCTTTCCGCACTCGAAAATCGCTATTTACAAATTTTCAACCAAATGGATGAGCAGTTTTGGAGTTTTTCACGATTTCCTAAGATTTGTAATAAAGCGCCCTCTGCTGTTCAAGATAGCACAAAAAACATAAGTTCAAAACACTCACCGTATCAGAAAACCCCTATTTTTAACCGACTTCAAAAAGGAGGAGGTTCTCAAGTTCGTCGGTTTCTCTGTTTTTTTCTTTTTTTTTTTTTTTTAAATGTATGTACATCGATAACTCCTAAGCCATATGCCTGATTGCCATAATTTTTGGGGAACAGATAAATATGATAAGCATGGAGGTGCCCGTAAAAAAGTGGGCGGTATTCGATAACTGGGCGTTGCAATAATAGATCTCGCAATATTATACTACTGTATCTCGAATAATATTGACACTAGGGTACTGCAATTTGGTATAGGGGTAGGCATTATTAGTAAAAATTACGGTGAAGAAAGTGGGCGGCTTCGACTACTGGGAGTGGCAATATGAGAAAAACAGTGTATCTTGAATAATATTGACACTAGGGCACTGAAATGTATTGTAGTACAGGGGTAGGCAGAATTATTAAAAATTACGGTCAATAAAGTATGCGTTATTCGATAAATGGGCGTGGCAATACTAGATAAACACTATGGCAGTTAATATTGACGCTAGGGTACTGAAATAATGTACAGGAGTAGGCACAATTATTGGAAATATTGCTCAAGAAAGTGGACGCTTATATAACAAAGGGGCGTGGAAATATTAGAAAAACACTATATCTCGAATAATATTGACACTAGGGTAATAAAACTCATTACAAGAATGGGTATAATAATTTGAAAACATGTGACGAAAACATGTGACATCTCATTTAAATTTAAGAGGCAGATATTTGAAATAACCAACAAACTTTCAGAATTTAATAGAACAAATTTTTTGGAACAATTGTACTAATGTTGTTTATACTCTTTTTTCGAAAATTTATCATATTCTCTAAAAAGGAAGAAATAAAAATTAAAAAAAAAAAAAACAACCGACTACAAAATCACTACAAAGTACAAAAATAATTTTAATAAAAATACTTTTCCTTTCAATTTCTTGGTCATATTTGATAATTTATTTAAACATATTATTATAGATGAAATTTTATTATCTTAATTTTTTCTTATTTGTTTTATTATCATAAATATATTAATTTCTTGATGAATACAAATGCTTTGAAGTTGGCGCTTCTGATTAACAGTCTGATTATATTAGCGCCGACCTTAAAAGCAAGAAATTAATTTATTTACGATAATAAAACAAATAAGAAAAAAATTATAATAATAAAATTTCATATATAATAATATGTTTAAATAAATTATCAAATATGACCAAGAAATTGAAAAGAAAAGTATTTTTATTAAAATTATTTTTTACTTTGTAGTGATTTTGTAGTCGGTTGTTTTTTTATTTAAATTTTTTCCAATTTTCATACAAGCCCGCTTAGGAGTTTTTCGAGGTTTTTCAAAATATTTGTACTACAGCGCCCCCTGGTGTTCAAGATAGAACAAGGAAGATAAGTCAAAAAATCTCAGCGTGTTCGAGAACCTCTACACACAAATTTTCATGCAAATCGGATGAAGGGTTTTGGACTTTTCGAAGTTTTTTAAAATATTTGTACTACAGCTCCATCTGGTGTTTAAGATAAAACCTAGTTTATAAGTCATGAAAACTCACCGTTTCTGAAAATCTCTATATACCAACCTTCAAGCAAATCGGATAAGCGACTTAGGAGTTTTTTGACGTTTTTCAAATTATTTGTACTACAGCACCCTCTGGTGTTCAAGATAGAACAGAGTATATAAGTCATAAAAACCCAACGTTTTCGAAAACTTCTGTATACCAAATTTCATGCAAATCGGATAAACGGCTTAGGAGTTTTTTGACGTTTTTTAAAATATTTGTACTACAGCGCCCTCTGGTGTTCAAGATAAAACAGAGTAAATAAGTTATAAAAACTCACCGTTTCCGAAAAACTCTACTTGCAAATCTTCAAGCAAATCGGATGAACGGTTTCGGAGATAAGCTGAAAAAACGAATGCCTGGAATTCGATCGCAGCGCCCCCTACCGGGTCCAACCCTTTTTACTGGATAAAAAGTAGCCTATGTTATGACCACCTGGATGGCAAGTTTCATTTAAGTCCATCCAGTGGTTTTCGCGTGATGCTTTAACAGACAGACAGACAAAAATTTTAAAAATGCGATTTTCGGACTCCTCGTCACTCAAAATGTCCAACGCAAAAAGAATTTCGAAAAAATATTTCATGTACAGATTTTTTTTTTTACAATTTTATATACATATAGATTTCCTTCAATGAAATGTATGTCTGAATCAGCATGTTTCGTCAATGAGGAAGAAAAATCGCTCATGATTCGTTAATCAATTCCTTAAGACTTGGACTGCTGGGAAATATTGTCGCAAATGCAACATTATATACGATGCAAGTCTGGTACCGAAAAACGCATTAACATTTTTAACTGCTGTGTAAGCATGATAAAATAAACCTAAACAAGTATGCGCAGAAGCAAAGGTTAGTGGTCCTTTCTGCAGTTGAAATTTTGTTCTTTTTTTAGTTAAAAATATTTACAACTAGTTTTTGTTTTTATTTAAGAAAAATTGAAAATAAATTATATAAATAAAGCCCGAGTTATAATCGATTAATGATCATTTTGGATAAACAATAAAATTTTTTTGTCATCAATCCTATGAAATAAATTGAAAAATGTAGGCTATGCTAGCTTTCGGGTTTGTTCGTACAAGGGAGGCAGTGATGCGATGGTAGCACGTTCAACTTGCAGCCGAATTGTACGCGGTTCGATGTGAGTACGGAAAGAGAAAAATGCATTATTCCCTCTACAGGTTTTTCAACAAATTGTTTTTTTTTAAATATTTATTAATAATAATATTATTAACAAAAAAATAAAACCGCAAGATCTGTCGTATGTGCTATGAGGATCGAGCCTGCGTACTACTTATGTCATCAAATTAAAATAATAAATCCTCTTAATAACCAACGGTGTAACAAAGGGGGAAAAAAAACTGCGATTGAATTCTGTACGTGAATATTGAAGTTTTCAGTAACTGTCAATAAAAAAAAAGAACAATTAATATTTCCCATGATATTGCCATGTTGTAAATACTAGTTAGTTTTATGAAAACAGACAGTTCTTGAACTAATACTGGTATGAAGGCAAACTGCTTTTTAACCATTTAGTTGCACTGAAGGAGGGGATGTTAATAAAATAAATTAGCAATCTTCCCAAAAATTCCATTTTTGGGTAAAAGTTTCACTTCTACCGTGTGTGGCTTCCACACACGTCTTTTTTTTTGTGCTTGTTTTGTAAGCGAAAGAATTGGAAAAAGCAGGGAGGGACACAAAAAGCCGTTTATTTTAAAATTACCTACACTGAGAAAAAAGACATACTTTAAAATTAAACAAAAATTTTTAATATATAAATTTAACGCGTTTGTGTTTCTACAAAACAAAATTTAAAGCAAGCGTGTTTAATTTTTATTTTTATAATTCTCATTTCATATTCTCATTCTCATATGAAGCTCTTTTTTTTTTGTATAATTTTCCCTTATTATTTCTTTTTAATAATAAAAACTGCGTCCCTTTCTAAAATTGAATTAAAAAAATATATCTAGTAGAATTATTGAGACCAAACACATTTGATTGTTTGCAAATATTTTTAATTGGACTTACAAAATTTGAAGGTAAGATGAAATAAAGACCAATTAACTATTTTGATACATAAAATATTTCAATATTTTAAGCCGCAATAAAACTAACAATCTTCATCCAATGGACTTAACATTTAGTATTCGAGGGGTCCCTGGGATCGCTGATCACGAATCCGACGTCAAAAACGCGAAAAAAATGGCATCGAAAAAATGTGGGTTACAAATATTTGTTTTCAATATAAAAATTTTTGTTATAAATTTTACTTTTAAATAAATGTTTTTAAACTGAAAATGTTTACTTTAAAAGTATATTTTAAAACATTATTTTGAAAACAAAAGCTTTTCTTTTAAAATTTACTTTACAAACATTTGTGCTTAACTTAAATGAAATTGCTATTTCAAAAAGTTTTCGTTTAATATGAACACAATTTCATTTAATTTGAACACTATTTCCCTCAGTGTATGAATGTATGAAAAATAGATATAACATAAATGAAAATCAAGGATTATTCTTATAACGTAAATAAAAAATAAATAAAATTAATATCTCGTACATTAATAACCTTCTTTGCCGAAAAATGTTAAAATTTGGAATTTTTGCACGAAAGCCATGATATGAAACAAATCGGATCATAAATGCGGGATTTAGGAATAATTTTACTTTGGCGTTACCTATTGGCACATTTTTTTAGAAACGTTATTCCCTTACTTTTATCAATGTGCATTTCGAATATGAGCAAAACCGGACCATAAATAAGATTTTTAATTATAATTTGACTATAGCGCCACCTAGCGGAACAATTTTTCGCATAGTTTTTTACTGTTGCCAATATATATTTTAAATATGAGCCAAATCGGACCATAAATACGATTTTTAGTAATAATTTGACTCCAGTGCCATCTAGTGGGTATTTTTTTATACAAACCTTGTCCTTGCAACTACAAATACAACAAAAAAAAATTAACCAAATAGCCGTTCTCAAGTGATGCGGCAACAAACATGCGGCATTTGACTTTTATATATAAGACGAGCTGATTGCCCGGTGTTACTCGGGAGTTGGTATAGATATTTTTTAACTCATTCGTCGATTTGAAAAAAAACTTATCACAAACTTTAAAAGGAATGAAAAATATTTCAAACCGGTAACTTCAGCGGAATTATGAGAAAAAGTTAAAAAAAAACCGTGATAAATGAGTGCTTCCAAAAGAATATTTTCAAAGTTTATATATTATTCGATGGATGGGTCATAAGAATCAGACCAAAAACCAAAAATTTAGTGTACAGGCAATGTGTTCAGGCTACTAAACTTGTGCACAGGAGCTCATGTGTTACTATTGTTGACGTAAGCTGTGTGTGTTGCCACAACTCCTTTAACCGCCCACAAATCAATAGAAATTATATATTTCAGATGTTTTTGGTCGTTTTAGACTTAAATTTGATGATTAAGTTCGTATGATTACTATAGACAACTGTTCCAAAGCCACGTCCACTTTTTTAGAAAAAGGCGTGTAGCAATTTTTTTCTAAACTATACAGCACTCGAATAAAATGCTATGCCAAAATTTTAGGACAGTGGGCCCAACGTTCAATTTAATGATTTCTGAAAAAGTAGGTGTATCTATAGTTTGATACGCACTTTGTTTTATATATATATAGATTAAGATAGCAATGACACTAAAATTTTGAATATTTCACAAAAAAAAAAAAAATCATCAAAAAAGAACAATTCCAATAAATTTACTTTGTTTATTCATTTTTTAAAAACCTTACTACTGCCTGTTTGAAGACCGATTTACGAATTTTGTTTTTAATTTCAATTGGTAAACTATTCCATAATTTTACAACACTGACAAAAAACAATCTTGAAGAATTCAAAAAATTAAAATAAATGACAATTAAATTAAACGTACGTCCAGATTGTGCAAAACGCAATATTCAATACAAATACTCAGGAGTGTGGGTACAGACATTAAAATGAGTTCCAATATTACAGCTAAGGATCTTTATTGCACAGTCGAAAATATTATCATATTTTCTTCTTTCGAAGATGTATCTAGCGCAATTGTTAATAACAAGGTGCGGTTTTTGTCTAGATACCAAGTCAATGTTCCCATAAACTAAAGCACTGTATGACAAAAGCTGTACTAATTTCAGCTTGGTGTCTTGTGGTAAGCACGATGTCGAATACCACAACTTACGCAGAACATTGTAGATTTTGCTAACAGAAGCGGTTATATGGTCCACACAACTAAGATCAGAATTTATTAGAAAACCCAGATTTATTCCTGATTTTTCAAATGGGATATTTGCACCAGCAAAATGAAATGGCGAAAGGTTGTCTAAGTCAGAGCCTGTGTTTTTTGGCATTTAATCTTAAAAAGTTTTCTTTTTTGGGCCACATATTTATGCATTCAAAGTCTACATTAACTCTAAATACAACATTTTCGAAGGGACCAATGGGATGAGAAAGGTAGATCTGGGTATCATCAGCATATATGTGTATAGAAGAGTTATTGCAGGAGTGTATGATATCATTGATGAAAATGCTGAAAATAATAGGGCCAAGTATCGAACCTTGCGGTACCCCGGATTAATTGCACTCTAGCTGTGAAGATGAAGTTTTCGTTGAAACTCGTTGCTGGCGATTTGTCAGGTACATGTAAAGCAGTTTCAAAGCTGTTGCACTAAAACAAAAAAAAAAAAAAATACCGCAGTTTTTTCAAAAAGATATCATGGTTTACAGTTTCAAAGGGCTTCGAAAAGTCCAACAGCATTAATATTGTGATCTCATCTCTGTCAAAAGCTGGACGAATATCTTCAAGTATTTTCAAAACTGCAGAAGAACAGCTGTGTCTAGCTTTATAGCCTGATTAGGTAAGATAAAAATGAAAAAAACGAATATTCTAATACGGGCGATGATTGTCATGTTGTAGACAAAATATCCCAATATTCAATCCATTTTTCCCCTTAAAAAAGAAAAAATAATGTCAACAACTCACATAATAATAAGAACTGCTTTTTGAGGTGAGGTTTTGTGGTGAGACTAGCACGAGACGATGTGCTTCGCTATTCTATATACATATATATCTTTTTTATCAGAACCAAAACGTAAATACTCCAGGACAAAGTGCGCTAAGTGCTGCTGAGGTTGGATTTAAGCTGACACCAACAGCTTCTACAGGCTGCAAGCTGAGTGGCTCTCCGCATCTTCACCTTAAAGCATGTAATGCTTTGAGAGCTCGACGCTATTTCACGCCTCCCTGGCAATATTCAAGTGCATATCGTATCCTTTCACATCGTGTTGCGTCCTTATCATCATTCTTTTCTTACTCTAGTATGTATATCAGATAGTAGCTTGTGGAAAGAAGCTGTATAAAGAGCAGCATGCAGAGGTGTATATTTTGCATATTCAGACTCGTTCTGGTTTATTACTTGCATCTTCATTTTGGTTTTAGCTTATTTTCCTACAAAGTTTGTTGTTTTCGTTGCATAAATTATGTTGTTTCTAAATTTTTTCATGCGGTTAATATAGCAGTTTGCTAAAGTTTTTACGCTGGAATTTTTAGCAGCTCTACTGGCTTGGCGTTCATGCTGAATAAGCAACATTTTATGCGAACGCGTTCCACTTTTCTACAAATTACAAGTTTTCTCCTCATGGTATTATTCGGATTTGTTTTTGTTTACTCTCTTATATTAACTTCAACTTTTTCGTGTTTAGTAATAAGAACCATCAGTGATACTTAGTTGTGGTGCAAAAAAAGAAAGTTAAAATTTTAAAAAAGTTTACAATTTACTAGGAGCTTATATGTATAAGGTTATGAATACAATTTTTTAGTTTTTAATTATTAAAATTCGACGTCCTTAAACTGCAGTTGCTTCTGCTTTAGATTTGGCTTAACCTAAATTTATTGATTAAAAACTTAGAAAACCTCAAATAAGAAATATATTTATTCTATGCTGGCAGCATTGTTGTATAAAAGCTATTTTGTTGCGACATACCAAAAGTCTTATTTATAAGAAATTTATCTAAAAAACTTGGAACACAGAAATGATAAGTAGTTCAAGAATTAACCGCAATGTGAACTGAATTTTAATTTAAACAAATCAAACGAACATAACCAATTCAAAAAAAAAAAAAATCGCTGACACAAAACAGTGGTTTCAACATTAACTATGTCAAGTGTGTCTTTTCCACAGGATTTGCATATGTTGATAACGCCATCTTGCTCTCAATAGATTCATTGAGCTGTAAATCGTTAGCAAATCGTCTCTTCAGATAACCACATTTTTTTCCCCCACCTAACTAACAGCATTAACAATTTATGCAACTTTAATGCGTTATAAACTTCAAAATCCTTTTCAAAATAACAAAAAGCTACTTTGCACATCTAGAGGTCCAGAGCATTCAATCCATGCTGAATTTATAAAAATTAGGCTTATATTTTTAAAGTTTGAGGTTGGACAAAACTTTGACTTCTCGTAATATATATACATATTACATATATATCTATATAATTATATATATCTATATAATCATATATAAAAATTGAACATTGAATTGAATTGATATATATTTATATTACATATATATATATATATTACATATATACATATATTATATTATTATATATATATATATATATATAGATAGATAGAAAATTATTGCTTATTTTAATAACTATCACTTTGGTTGAATAATATGATTATAATTCAATTCTTAAGCTAATTAGTGTTTTTCGAAAAACAATTTCTGTTTTTTTATTTCTAGAAAATTAATTCAAATTTGAAACGACTAAACAAGATATGAAATTTTTTTTTTATTAGTTTTGTAACTTGTTCAATTTTCTTTTCAACGACACCAAAAACATAAACAAATCTTAGAAAATAAAAAAGTTGGCTATACTAAAAAAATAATACTTATTAGAAAACAATGATATTATCTACTGCATAACTAATTGTAATGTCATTATTTATCATTATATTCTAATAAATTTAATTTTTTGAGTACATCCAACTTTTTTATTTTTAAAGATATGTTTATGTTTTTTGTGTCATTGAAAATAAAATTGAACAAGTTACAAAAATGATAAAAAAAAATTTCATTTATTACCCAAAATTCTGAGAAATTTGCACTCAAAGTTGAAATTTGGTAATTTCAATCGATTGATTTCTTCTTCACACGATCACAGCTCGGTAATGGTTAAGTTGGTGGGGTTTGTTGATATACCGTTGCTAAGGTGATTTCATTGCCTTTAAAATGAGCTATCAAAATAAGTTTTATGTAAGTTAGTTTTTCTGCTAGAAACAATAACGTGAATCAAAGTCGTGAAATATTAATTAACCCTGTAGCTCCTAAGAATGTAATAATAGACCCCCCCCCCCCCTCCGATACAATTTTTTGCTCAGCTTGACTTAACCTTTCAGCTCCATAAATAGTTGCACTCAATTGCGGGACACCCTGTATATTAATATAAATATATACACACATTTCGCTGACAACTACTTTCGTAAACTCTTGAATTTCCAAGAAATAGCCACTGTTTCAGAGGATTAAATTTTCACTTTGAATTCAATGATATCCTTGGTTAATGATCTGTTCCAGGACCCTGAAGTGAAAGTCGTTATGTTAGGTAGGATAAACCAAGATTCCCTTAAAAATTACTTTTGTGTACTTAGGTCACAGCTAGGTAACAACACCGATCCGTCCGTGGGAGAATTTCAGTATCTCTCCGGAAGAATATTGTCCATGAAGATCTTAACAAATAATTTTCGTAGTCGTAATAAGAATTGTGAAGAGGATAATGACTTAATATTGGAATGAAACTGACTGCCTGAACGTTATGAGGAAACTACTATAGAAGAAGTAAAAAAAAATTTCAGCATATTTCCTCCAACCTTAAGCCCTTTAATACCTCCCTTAGCATATAACTCCCTTAAGCCTTAAGTTGGTCGATATTTTGTTGGGTACGGCATGAAGGCGAAATTTGCCAACAAAATAAAATGCGAAAGTTGCCAAGAAAATCTTTTAAAATTGGAGAAGTTTTCTTTCGATTCGGAAAGTTTTATTGACATCAAAAACTATAGTGACAAAAGACTTGTCTTAAAAAATCCTTCCGACGAGTTCTTCGAAATTTGTCAACAAAATTTTTCAATTTACAAAAGCATTTTCGTAAAAAGTTGTCATGAACCGAATTTAAAAGCGCTTACTTAAAAATAAAATTGGGATTTTGTTTGGTGTAATGTTTGCCATTTTGGAAGAAAAAGCTTGGTTAAAATTTTTATAAATTTATAAAAAATATCAATTTCAAAAAATCGTTAGTTACGAGGTGTCAACGTATGGTCATCGATATAAAAAAAAATTGTATACAATAAAATATAATAACAATATATAATATTAAAAAAATTTTGTTTTTTACTTTATCAAGGAGAAAGGGTTTTTAAATGTTTTAATTGCATTTATTTCAGGTAACTTTTATTTTTAAAAATCTTAAAATCAGCTTTTTACAAGTTATCAAAGAAAGAAGAAACATTTTAATAAACTATCCCGCCATAGAGCACTCTATAGTACGCATAAACTTCTTCGCATTGCTTAAAATTTCAAGTGTAGTTATATCGAGAATATAGGTACATATATGTATATAAATAATTTTTATGTCGATTAAAAATTGGCTATACTAGAATGAAGAGCAATAAAAGAGTGCGCTCAAGCGCGCACATGCGAGAGCGACAGACACAGACACAGACAGGGTTCACGATACGCTTGTTGGGCAGAGGGCAGAAGAGAAAAGGGGTACGACCATATCGAAAACAAAAAGAATGTTTCTTGCTTCTGTTTTCTGGTCGCCTGGTAGCAAGCCAAGGAATACAAGAAGAGAGACTTGATTCATTTTTAACCGACTTCAAAAAGGAGGAGGATCTCCAGTTTGTCGGTTTCTCTGTTTTTTTTGTTTTTTTTTTTTTTTTTTTTTAAATGTATGTACATCGATAACTCCTAAACCATATGCCTGATTGCCATAATTTTTGGGGAACAGCTGAATATCATAAGCATGGAGGTGCCCGTACAAAAGTGGGCGGAATTCGAGAACTGGGCGTGGCAATAATAGAACTCGCAATACTAGATACTACTGTATCTCGAATAATATTGACACTAGGGTACTGCAATTTAGTGTAGGGGTAGGCACAATTATTACAAATTACGGGCACGAAAATGGACGTAATTCGACAAATGCGCGTGGCAATATTAGGAAAACAGTGTATCTTGAATAATTTTGAGGCTAGAGTACTGCAATTTAGAATAGGGGTAGGCAATATTATTTCAAATTATCGTCAACAAAGTGGGCGTTATTCGACAAATGGGAGTGGGAATACTAGATAAACACTGTATCTCGAATAATATGGACACTAGGGTACTGAAATTTAGTGTAGGGGTAGACACAGTTAATACAAATTACGGTGAAGAAAGTGGGCGGATTTCGACTACTGGGCGTGGCAATATTAGAAAAACAGTGTATCTCGATTAATATTGACACTAGGGCACTGAAATTTATTGTAGTACAGGGGTTGGCAGAATTATTAAAAATTATGGTCAATAAAGTAGGCGCTATTCGATAAATGGGCGTGTCAATACCTGATAAACACTATCGCAGTTAATATTGACGCTGGGGTACTGAAATAAAGTACAGGGGTAGGCACAATTATTGGAAATAACGCTCCAGAAAGTGGGCGCTTATTTAACAGAGGGGCGTGGCAATATTTGAAAAACACTATATCTCGAATAATATTGACACTAGGGTAATAAAACTCTTTACAAGAATGGGTATGATAATTTCAAAACATGTGACATCTAATTTAAATTTAAGAGGCAGATATTTTAAATAACCAGCAAACTTTCAGATTTTAATAGAACAAATTTTTTCGGAATAATTTTATTTATGTTGTTTATACACTTTTTTCGAAAATTTATCATATTCTCTATACGTAAAAAGGAAGAAATAAAAATTTTTAAAAAAATAACAACCGACTACAAAATCACTACAAAGTAAAAAATAATTTAAAAAAAAAAAAAACGACTACAAAATCACTACAAAGTAAAAAATAATTTTAAAAAGACTTTTCCTTTTAATTTCGTGGTCATATTTGATAATTTATTTAAACATATTATTATATATGAAATCTTGTTATCTTAATTTTTTTTCTTATTTGTTTTATTATCATAACTATATTTATTTCTTTATGAATACAAATGCTTTGAAGTTGGCGCTTCTGATTAAAAGTCTGATTATATTATCACCGCAAAATGAAAGACCACGATTTCTTATAATCGGTTTACAAAAAGAAAAAAGTAAACAGGAAGGAAATATATTTGATCATTGTAATATATCTAATTTAAAAGTATATATAAAATCTGAATCATATCCCTATGATGATTTAAATAGTCGCTTTGAAATGGAACAGTATGCTGTACTATATGATATGTATGCAAAATTTCAACAAAGTTATTATATGCGGGAACCTAAACCATTGCTAGACGTCGTTGGATTTAAGGCTATTGCACCACTTAATGTTGTTGATGTAACACACCAAAATGAAGCAGTTAAAATTGGACCTATTGATGTACGAATTGAATTTGAAACCGAAGCAAACAAACCGATTCCAGATAGAACCTCAGCCCACTGTTTAGTAATTCATGATCGAGTAATTGAATATTCACCTCTAACCAGCGAAATCAGAAAAAATTAATTAAATATAAGATCACTTTTTTCCATTAATAAAATTATACAATTTGTTTATATATATATATAAATAATAATAATAATAGTAATAAAGAAAAATTTAAATAAATTTTTAAGTCTATACCTATAGAGTAGCCTATATACCTATATATATAAAGGGTGCCCCCCCTATACCTGTGGCATTGGCTTAGGTTAGGTTGATTCTGAAGTATTATTTGTATAGGATCGCACTATTTGCTATCTCCCTTTCTCTCTCTTACTATGAAATTCTCTCTCTCCCTTTCTCTCTCACGCCATTCGCTTCGGCATACAATGACATAAGTCAGCTTCTAAAATGTTCTCGAAGTTTCTGCATCTCGAAGCTTTACAGACTCTTGAATTTATATAAAATATAAGCCAGAGGCGGAGATTTTGCTGGACGACTTGTCCGGGGGATTGAGACTTGTACCTCAGATGTATCCCACTTATATACGCCTATGTTTCAAATGGTTGTTATCCAATTCTTAAACTACTTATGCAAATCTAATACATAAACCTAATACTTAGCACCATTATGATAAATTTATAAACAATTCTTTAACCCTTCAACCTTCGCCGTACCTAAATTGCTTCAACCCATATTAATATATATATTTTCATATAGCAAGTCATATCATTTCAGCTAAAGTCAACCAGCAGGATTTGAGTCATTGCTATTAGGTATTCGAGGGTTAAGAAAAAACAAAACATGCAAGCACTGATAAGAACTCGCTTGACTACCACTACCGATAGTGTAGTGACAGTGTAAAGACATACCCCAAACTTGCTAATTTTAAAAGTTTAAAGCAAAGACATACCCCAAACTTGCCAATTTAAAAGTTTAAAGCAAAGTCATACACCATAATAGCTTTTAGCAAAGACATACACCAAACTTGCCAACTTTTAGCAAAAAAAAAGCCCCCACTAGATGGCGTTGGGGTGCGGGCGTGACGTCATCGGCTTGCGCCTCCGCGCCTCCTGCCCCAGAACCCCCATATCGTATCTACTCTTGGTATACGAGCACAAGTACGCGAGGAAATTCATATTGAAAACATTTCGGTTTTGAGAACAGTACTTGGATGTTTTACATTTGTTTTGTAGTATACTCACTCGTAGTTGCCCTATAGGAACAAACTAACTTGTTTTAAAAAACAACTAATTAAAAAACTAATTTAAAATAAACCAGTATATGAACTACTTTGAATTATATTAAGGCGGTATCCACTTCAATTCTAAATAGTTTTTATTGCGTTATATATGAAGTAATTGAAATACTACTTAAAAACAAGTGATTGATAAACTACTTTGAATTATATTAAGGCGGCAACTACTCTGATGTTGACATGTTTTAATTGCAAACTTTTATTAGATTACAAGTTTATATATACTTAACCATGTTATTTCATCAAATTTTATTAACTTTAGGCCATCAGTAATAGTTTTCAATTGGTTATTTTAAAGCAATTAAAAAAATAATTTAAATGTAACTATTTTAACAAGTAGTTGAAAATATATGCAGACGAAAGTCAATTGACTTATTTAGCGGACATCACCATACAAAATAAGTTAGTTTGTTCTATGGAAAAAAGTCAGAATTTCAACTAGTTGTGGTTGACAAAAAACTACTTTATCAACTACTTTTAAATTAGTTGATTTTCCTACAGGGTGGTTGTTGACAATGAAAGAGTGTATGTATACGTGTTTCAAGCAAATGTTTTGAAGAGGCGTTCGGATGTATTCGTGCATATGTCTAGTACAGAACATTTATTGCACTTTATACTCGTAAAAAATTTTTTCTCACTAATATAGGCTAGAATATTTTCACTTTCTTTAGATGCGCTTACAACCTTTAGTCCGTTTTTAGCTTGGCGTAAGAATATGCGTCAGTTATTTCTATATTACGCTTGCTGGCGCCAGTTGGAAGCTCCAAGTTTCGTCAGGTTGCCCTCCACTTGGTCCTTCCAACGGGGATGCGGTTGTCCTCTTCTGCATTGATCACCACTGAGTACCGATTCGAATATTTTCTTAGCTAAAGCGTCGCCTTCCATCCGCACAACATGACCCACATGGCTTCACTGGCCCTTCGATTTTTATGCGCTTTACAATATCGATGTCGGCGTCAGTGTTGCCAACTTTTCAATTCTAAAATCCAAAAAAAATGCGAAAAAATGCGCTTTTTTCTCAAAAATGCACCAGGTTTTAAGACATTTAAAAATGTTTAACACCGAATTATATAAAAAAATAATTATAATTATAATTAAAAAGTAATTATAATTACAATTTATTCTAAGTTGGTAATTTTTTAAATTTTTAAAAAGTTAGTTCTTTAATAGATTTGTGCAAATCTTTAACCTTAAAAAAACCAACATTTTTATAAGTTTTAATTTTTAACCTGAATTATTTTACTTATTTACTTAGGTGGCCATAACAACCCGTGTTCGGCTTTCTGGCCAACCCCATCAACTCTCGCCAGGCGCCTCTGCTTTGCGAGTGCCTTGGATACATCAAGTACGATTACGGCTTCTTCGGCTTGGTCTATACATCGGAGGCATGGTCTCCCTGGACGTCGTTGACTAACGACTATGCCTCGAGCACCTTTTCGCTGGAGCTTCGTTGTTCTTACAATAGACATGACCCAACCAGCGTAGTCGCTGAACAGCTATACGCTGAACTACGTCAATGTCTTCGTAGAGCTCATACAGCTCGTAGTTTATTTGGATGCGATAGTCTTTTCTGTCGAACACCTCCAGAGCAGCTGCGTCAGTTTGCAAATCTACCCATGCCTCAGGGCCATAAAGGGGTTTTAGTCGTAATTTTGCGATCGAGATAGGGCTCTGGAACTTAGTTGCTTACTGAGCCCGTAGAAGCACTTATTAGCAATTGTTGTTCTTCGCTTTATATCCAGGCTGACATCGTTGTTGTTGTTAATGGCGGTGCCAAGGTGTATAAGCTCCGTGACTACTTTTAAGTTATATCTGCCGGATGAAACGTGGGAGCTTAAACGTCGCATTCTGCTGTTTGTAGACAACACATACTTTTTTTTACCCTCGTTTATCGTCAAATCCACTTTGGCTGATTCCTTTTAGATATCAGTGAAAGCAGCGGTAACATCTCTCTTGGTTCTGCCGACAATATCAATATCATCAGCGTACGCAAGGAGCTGGAAACCTTTATAGAAAATGGTGCCATTACGATGCACATTAGCCTTTCGTACGATACCTTCTATGATGATGTTGAAGAGATCGCAAGATTGTGGATAGCCTTGTCTGAAACCTATCTCGGTATTGAAAGTTTCGGAGAGGTAATTTTTTACCTTGACGGAGCTGCATGTGTTACTCAACGTTATACTGCAAAATCTCACCAAGTTTGCAGGTATACCGAACTCAGATATTGTTGCGTATGAGAATCCCTCCTCGGGCTATCGAGCGTAGCCCTATAATCGACAAAGGGATGATGTGTTTCAATTTGGTTTTCGAGGGTTTTTTTCCAGGATTTGTCGTAGCGTGAAAATCTGTTCTATGGTGGACTTTCCAGGTCGAAAGACACACTGATAAGGTCCAATCAGTGCTTTTGTAATCGGCTTTAATCTATCACACAGTACGCTTGAGAGAACCTTATATGCGATGGAAATAAGACTGATATCTCGATAGTTGGCGCAGATTGCTGGGTCTCTTCTCTTATGTATAGTTCAAAGTACGCTAAGATTCTAATCGTAGGGTATACTTTCCGCTAAACATATTTTGCTGATAAGCTGATGCATGTGCCTAATCAATTCATCGCCGCCGGTTTCAAACAATTCAACTGGGAGGCCGTCAGCACCCGCGACTTTATTGTTATCGAGTCGTTGGATATCAACTCGAACCTCTTCATGGCTAGGTGGTGGTACTTCCACACCGTTATCGTTGATTGGTGGTGCTGAACTGCGCTCTCCATGGGCGGCATTGGTGGTAACGTCGCCAGTAATTAAATTGGAGAAGTACTGTCTCCACAATCTCAGCGCACACTGCGTATTGTAATGGCACTTGCAGCAGAAATACGGCTTTACTTCGGTTTTTTTTTGGTTTTGTTTATACGCTTGAAGTGGATTCACACTAGAAGCTTATTTGAGTTTTCAGCTTCCGTTTAAAATACCATCTATGAGTCGAATTACGTAACTCACCACAGTAGTTCATATTGAACACACCTTTTAGTTACTTACTTCCTTCCAAACTTTTATCATATTTGTTTTATTGATTTATATTAAGATCCGCAATGTTAGATTTTTGCGGTAAAATTGTGGCGTGATCGAGCTTTCTTGACTAAAAAGAAAACGTTTCTCGATCTTTTATATTTCTGGTTTCAAAGAGTGCACATTAATGCAAAAAAAAAAAAAACAGAAAAAATCTTGGAAAAAAAGATCATTAACTTAAACTTAAATTTGTTTAAAATGTTGTATTAAATTTATCTTTGTGAAGAGTTTAATTAAATTCAATAAAAATTTTTAACTAAAAAGAAAGAGAAATAAAACAAAGTTTCATCACGGAAAACCACTAAACGCTAGCGATTCCTTCGTCCACGTAAGTTTCTTTTACATATTAATTAAAGTAAAAAAAAAAAATCTTATAAAGAAACATAATTTTTAATAAGGAAAAAAATTAAATTTTTAGATAAATGAGTTTTGTGGAATTATTTACATTGAGCTGCCTTGAATAAGTTTTATTCAATTAATTTTCTGGAATTTATTAGTGCCAATCCGATTGCGGGTAAATTTTCGCATATCTTCACACAGATTGGCACGAAACCTTCCGAATTTGATCTCAAAATTCACCAAAGAGATGGTACAGAATATTTAAGAGTTTGCTACAGATCCATATTTAAATATTCAAGAAATTCGTCATGATAAGAAACCTCTGTAAAAATCTTTCGAGAAATGTATCAAAAATCTGCATAAATTCAGCATAATTTCAACCTAAGTTTTCTTTAAAGCGACAGTAGAGCAAGTTTATCGCATGCGATTTTGAATTCGAGTGGAATCTCAACTCTCTTGAACTACATAATGGATCCAGATTTCTAGTTGTCATCTTAATTGGGATAGGTCAGCAACGTGGTGAGCAGAACTTTTTCGGCAATCATAAGCTAAACATCGGTTTTTTTAATGTGCCATAAAATTTAGAAAGTAACATATATATATATGAATACAACTGGTTTATTTGTATACGTGGCGCACAATTGTGCAAGGAAATTATAAATTTTTATAAATAATGGTTTAGTTGAATTTAAAAAAGAAAAAAAAGGAAATTATCTTAATACAACAAAAAAAATGTAGTTAAATAGAATTTATAGTGGATAAAAAGTGAAATAATTAAGAATATAGTTTTGTTAACAAAATTTAATTGCTAAAAAAAAAAAAAAAAAAAAAAAGTTATTCTAAAATAATACATATAATAGTTCATGTTAACTTTCTTTTGTTGTTCACATACGCATATGTTGTATGCGTAAAATAATTTCTCGCAAGAGACTTTTTCTGTTTTTTTTCCTCTTAACCACTTATATTACTACTTTAGCATACTCTTCATTTTTTTCTTAAAATCCTTTAAAGATGCATAAGATTCCATAAGTTTATTCTTAAATGTTATGCTAAATATAATTTAACATGCAAAATCTACAGCTGAAGATTAAAACTAGTGATGAAGTTAAACTTTAAGTTGAGCAAAAGTTTAAAGTGAATATTTATATCAGTGCTCTTAAAAAAATATCTCATGCAACTTAATTTTAAAATTTGAGTCCACAGCGCAGAAAGATCTTTCTTCGTGGGAGCCTCGTTAAAAAAAAGCACTCAATAAGGAGAGCATGTAAGTTTTTTTTATGATTTTCTTTTATATATATGTATTTTTTTTTCCTCGATAATGTGTGAGAGTGAGAATCACTAATTAGAACTAAACCCGTTCTTGAAACTAGGTCTGTGTAACCTTGAACTTGAATTTCTTTAAATTGCAACCAGCTGTTTTTCTATGTTTTTGCCATTTCAATTAAACTTAAATGCAGGCTTAACCCTTGCACTCTCACATAATTTTATTTTACATTTTTTTGCTAATTACTTACTTTTGCGAGCTTTCCATAATTTATCGATTACATTTTGTTTAAAAGTAAGCGGATATTATAATAACTCTATTTTTTTTGCTATTTTTTTTTTCTTATGTACATTAAAATTTTAACTACTTACCTTTTTTATTGAATATTTTTTTCGATGTCCGATTTTTGATTAACTAAAGTTTAGAATTAGTATTTTTAGATGATGATTCTTTCTTAATTTCTATAACCTAGAATTTGTTTATTTTCTTACTTACCTTTGCATTAAAAATGGAAATCAAAAGTTTTAATGAATAGTTTTTTTTTGGTATTCATTGAATTAATTAAATATTTTTAATAATGTTTTCTTTCCACTTGGGATATTTTTAAAGTCTTGCTACTTACCTTTTTACATTGTGTTATCACTATAGTTATATATTGTTTTTGCTTACTTACCTATTTATTCCCATGGATTTTAATTAAGGTATTTTTTTTATAATCTCTATTTTTTTATTCAATAAAAGAAATGTATATTAGTGCTAAAAATTCAGTTAATAATAATACTAGTTATAACAGCATAATGGATTGCAATTTTGTAGTTATGAGTTAAGCTATGTTAAATAAAACTATAATAATGAATACTTAAATTAAGAATATTTTGATTTTCTGCATGTCGACAGTGGTCTGACATGGTTAAAGGGATTAGTACTCTATGTAGTTGGTAAAAGGTCTGATCATGGCTGGGTGGGCAAAGTACTGTTGTGATGTCATCTCTACAGCAAACATATAATTTTCTTGACACTAATTTTATAAAAGCAATGAGCCTGTTTTTTTTGTGTCCTTTCTTCCCCCCTTTTTCTCTCTACCTCAGCTCGCTAATTTAAAGTAATAATTTCGTAGTTTGGGTATTTTTATCGGAAAGATGGAAAACGAACTCCATCCCACTAGCCGACGAGCAAGAGCCGCGAGTCAAAGCGTGCTACCCCTTCCTTCTGACCTGATAAGAACTGTTGATATCTGTAAAACTGAAAATACCTACCTTTAAGATCGTTATATGCTACATTTATAAATATTATATATATATAAATTATTATTTTTGGCTCCCAACGTGGGGCCGACGCATCTACAGCCTCGACACATCTACAACATTTTGCGACACCTTTTATTAAACACCTTTAGTTATTGTCCCACGAAAATTAGGCTCTTATCCTTTGAATTTCTTTGTTAGCTTTCTATTTTTTTTTATTATTTAATTCACAGGAATTGCAACAGCTTTCAATTTCAAGCTTTCACCCGTGTTTTCAAGTAATCGAAACCTGACTACTGTCTTTCTTGGGTTTTAATCTAGCAGGAATAATATATTTTTTTTCAGAATTCGAAAAATATAGCCGTTAAGTTGAAATCTTAGCAAGTGTAAATCGTTTAAAATCTATCCTTGTTTTTGTTTATTAACATCTTTGCTAATGATGAATGGAATTGCAGATCTTGTGGATATTCTAAGCTACAATCTGACCGCAGTATTTAAGAGCTCAGAATGCTTCCCTCTTTTTTTTTTTCTTTTTTTGGAATTTTGCTTATCTAAATAACAACCATTTAAAAGATAAATCTTTAACTTTTCTATTTTATGTTTTTCTTTTTCCTCATTGCATTTATTTTAATTGTCAAGGACCAATACAGACTCTGTTCGACATGCCAGAAAATCAAGTGAACCAATATATCAATATTTTTTTTTGCGTTTTGCTTACTCTCGAAATATATATTTTTGAGGTAAACATTTATCTGGGTATTATTTAAATACATTTATCGCTAACCCATTCATTTACTTAAATCGAAATATTTGATTTTTCTTTTCGCTTTGGAATTCGGTAATTTATTTTAGCGGTTATCGTTGTCTTTATCGTTTTCGGTTAGTTTTTCGGTATTTCTGCATCCTGAAATAGTATTGTTTACTTTTTTATTTCTTTAATTGTTTTTTTATTTCTAAAATAAAAATATACATATAAAAAAAAAAAAAAATGTCAATTCG
The DNA here is from genome assembly GCA_914767935.1 of Coremacera marginata. Lineage (NCBI taxonomy): Eukaryota > Metazoa > Arthropoda > Insecta > Diptera > Sciomyzidae > Coremacera > Coremacera marginata. The sequence goes on from OU612046.1 coordinate 80,175,911, forward strand.
TCATAGTAACGAAGACTTGGCGTCTGACGTACTTCTTCCTACTTGCCCTATTTGTACAAACCTAATAGCGGTTCGATCAACGATAAAAACTTCTTGTTGTCATTACTTTCATAATGCTTGTCTTACGAAATATCTGCAAACGAAGAACAATTGTCCCGTTTGTGATGCCAGATTATCTAAGCAAGATCCTCAAAGTTCTTTACATTTGCCTAAGCCTTCGACTCCTTCAAAAACTTCCGATTCTTCGCATAATACTAGATCTCAATCACGCAAACCAACCGCACATGAAACGTCTGGTGCTGCTTGTACTGCTAGTACGTCAGGAGCAACAGGTCATTCAGAACCAACGGCCAGATATTCACCTGAACAACACCAAAGCGATACGATAAGGAATCTTGTTACAGCTGCTGTCGGTGCACAACATGCTGAACTGCTAACAACTCTTAGTCAACAATTGACTCAGTTAATTGAATCAAACATTCAAACAGGTTTTAATAGATTGCAAATTCAGAATAGACCTTTACATAGTCCTTTACATACCTTTACGAAACGTTGATAGTTTTTATGATTCTGTGTCAGAATTAATTGATCGGCTCGAAGAACCGATTTCGGAAAATGCTCTTGTAGAAATATTACGTCGTAACTTACTACCAGATATTCAGCATGAAATACTGAATATTCAAATATTGTCAGTTTCTCAGCTTCGTGAGATTTGTCGTAGGCGAGAATTCTTCTTGCAGGACATTCGACGAAAACACCAATTCGATAGACCTAATGTTTCACGTAAACATATTTCTCAAATCGAAGACAACTTTCAATCAGATTCTGGTGATGAAGTGTTATGTAGTGAAGAAATTTCTGCTAATTCACTTATTTGCTGGAATTGCAACAAGTCCGGACACCGGTATCAAGACTGTCTTGGTGAAAGGAAAATATTTTGTTTTGGTTGTGGTACCCCAAATACATACAAGCCAAATTGTAATAAATGTAATGTTTCAAAAAACTTGCTAGCGAATGCACTAAAAAGTGCACACAAGCCTCTGCCGACGCAAGCACACAAGCATCAATCTACGAACACCGAGTAGATTGTTCCGTTTTTTCTTATCCTATAATTCTTCAGAGAACCCCTGAAGATATTAATGGGAAAAGTTTTCATTGTTCTAAATCATATTTTAAGCCTTATCATATTCGTTTATCGGAATATGAAGCTGCAAAACAAACCATTTTTAAAGACTTCCTTGATAAAAATAAATCCCGTTCAAGTCTTAGAATACAAAACTTTTGGAGAAAAATTCGTAGAAATCGTAAAAGTTTCGTAAATTTTATAAATTCTGTTGTTTCAAACCCTACCGATATTCGTCCTTACGCTGACGTGACTCTCTTTGGAAAGGCCTGTAAAGGTTTGTTAGATACGGGCGCATCGATAAGCTGCTTAGGAGCAAAAGCAGCCCAAGATTTTTTATCTTCGAATCTACCGTTTAAAAAGATTTCGTCAAGCGTTCGCACAGCTGATGGAAAAACTCAAAGTATTATTGGTCTGGTTAATACCCCTATTTCCTTCGTGGTGTTTCTAAGAACATTTCCATCTTTATTATACCTTTTCTTGCACAAGATTTGTATCTAGGCATAGACTTTTGGAAAGAGTTTGATTTGCTTCCCTTGCAACTTCTCAGTGAAATTGGTCCAAGTTCTTTCAATACTCATTCTTTGACAGATCTTCAAGCACAAAAACTAAAAACTGTTATTAATTTGTTCCCATCGTTCGCTAAAGAAGGTTTGGGTAAAACCACTCTTATTTCGCATATAATTGATGTAGGTGAAACTAAGCAAATTAAAAAAAGACATTTTCTGTTTCTCCAGCGATAGAGAAACTTATGTACGATGAAGTCGATAGGATGCTGAAGCTATGTGTTATTGAAGAATCTGAGAGCGCTTGGTCGTCTCCGATAGTTCTTGTAAGAAAACCGGGAAAAGTTAGGCTATGTTTAGATAGTAGAAAAGTTAACGCAGTAACAGTAAAGGGTGCATATCCACTTCCGAATATAGAAGGAATCTTGAGTAGGCTTCCAAAAGCTGAATTTATTTCAAGTTTGAATTTGAAGGATGCCTTTTGGCAAATACCGTTGGATATAGCATCTAGAGATAAGACAGCTTTTACTGTTCCTGGAAGACCTCCTGGAGAAAGAAAATGGTATATTTTAAAGTAATGCCGTTTGGATTGTGCAACGCCCCTCAAACAATGACACGTTTGATGGACAAGGTTGTTCCTGCACATCTAAGAATACAGGTTTATATATATTTAGACGATTTGCTTATTATCTCGGAAAGCTTCGAAAAACATTTAGATGTATTACAAGAAGTAGCGTTTCATATTCGTAGAGCAGGCTTAACGATAAACGTAGAGAAAAGCAAGTTTTGTAGGCGTGAAGTGCGTTATTTAGGACAAATTGTGGGTAATGGTTCAATTCAAACGGATCCCGACAAAGTTTCTGCAATAGTAGATTTTCCGACTTCAAGATCCGTTAAAGAACTCAGACGCTTCTTAGGAATGTCCGGCTGGTACCGAAAGTTTATCAGAAACTATGCTTCTGCAACTACACCTCTGACTGATTTGCTTAAAACAAATCGAAAGTTCTCATGGAATGATGAGGCGCAGAAAGCCTTTGAGGAATTAAAGACCATCTTAAGCACAGCGCCTGTATTGCACAGTCCAGATTTTTCACAACCGTTCTTTATACATTGTGATGCTAGCAATACCGGCATAGGAAGTGTTTTGGTTCAGAATAATGCGGAGGGTGAAGAGGTTCCGATAGCATTTATGTCGAAGAAGCTCAACCAAGCCCAACGTAATTATTCAGTCACCGAACAGGAATGTTTAGCAGCAATGCTAAGCATTAAAAAGTTTAGGGCATATGTTGAAGGGCATGAATTCACTGTGGTGACTGATCATGCGTCTCTGAAGTGGCTTATGTCCCAAACCCATCTAAGCACTGGCAAGATGGGCTCTAAAACTTCAATGCTATTCATTTCAAATTCAGCATCGTCGAGGTAGCCGAAACATAGTACCTGATGCTCTTTCAAGAGTTAACACCAACGATCTGTCTGCTTTGGACAATAGTATTTCAATTGATCTTAAATCACCTCATTTTCGTTCAGACGAATATTACGGACAAGTTCAGAAAGTTAAAGCAAATCCCGATAAGTTCCCAGATCTTAGAGTTGTAGATGACTATTTATACAGACGGACCGAACATGCATCTGGGGAACAAATGCATGATAGTCTCGCATGGAAACTTTGGATTCCAAAAGATTTAATAACTGATGTATTATCAAAAGCACATAATGATCCTTTAGCATCTCATGGTGGCATCAATAAAACTTTAGAAAGATTACGTCGATATTTCTATTGGCCAAATCTAGTTGTTGATGTGAAAAACTATATAAATTCCTGTGGGATCTGCAAAGCCACAAGACACCCTAATTTTGTTACACGCCCACCAATGGGTAAAACAGTTGGTACAAATCGAATTTTTCAAAAGCTCTGTGTTGATTTTCTTGGGCCATACCCTCGGTCACGTTCAGGTAACATAGGTATCTTTATTGTTCTTGATAATTTTTTTAAATACCCATTTCTTAAACCGGTTAGAAAATTTACAGCTGATGTTATTGTGACATTTTTAGAACAAGAGATTTTCCATGTTTTTGGAGTCCCAGAGACAATCGTGTCTGACAATGGATCTCAATTCAAGTCAGGTATTTTTAACAATCTTTTAAAGCAATATAAATTAAATCATGTTTTTACGGCAGTGCATTCACCACAGGCGAATGCTAGCGAACGCGTCAATCGATCAGCTATTGCTGCAATTAAAGCATACATCAAACCTGATCAGAAGAATTGGGATGAATATCTCAGCAATATCTGTTGTGCATTGCGATCTGCGGAGCATTCTACTATTGGAATATCACCTTATTTTGTTGTCTTTCGGCAACACATGATTACAGATGGTGCTATCTACCCATTGCTCCGTCGGCTCAATATACTTGAAGATCGTTCTGTAAGATTCAATCGAGAAGATACTTTGGAGATTATCCGTCATAAAGCTTGTCAAATGACTAGAAAACAGCAGGAAAGAAATGAAAAATCATATAATCGTAGATCTCGTTTAGTAAACTTTTCTTTAGGACAGGAAACTTATCGTCGAAACTTTCAACAAAGCAACTTTGAAAGAGGATTTAATGCTAAGCTTGCACCAATCTGGGTTAAGGCTCGAATTAAAAAGAAAATAGGAACTTGTTACTATGAAATAGAAGATTTATGCGGTAAGACAATTTGAACATATCATGCAAAAGACTTGAAACAATAATTTTTTTTTTATTATTTTTCCTTGCTACGCACTAGAGCTGCTTCAAGCGTGTATCAGTTTTTGTGTGTATTCATTTTTTCTTCCCCCCAAATTCTGATTTTGGCTGGGGGACAATGTAATGGCACTTGCAGCAGAAATACTGCTTTACTTCCGTTTTTTTTTGGTTTTGTTTATACGCTTGAAGTGGATTCACACTAGAAGCTTATTTGAGTTTTCAGCTTCCGTTTAAAATACCATCTATGAGTCGAATTAAGCAACTCACCACAGTAGTTCATATTGAACACACCTTTTAGTTACTTACTTCCTTCCAAACTTGTATCATATTTGTTTTATTGATTTATATTAAGATCCGCAATGTTAGATTTTTGCGGTAAAATTGTGGCGTGATCGAGCTTTCTTGACGAAAAAGAAAACGTTTCTCGATCTTTTATATTTCTGGTTTCAAAGAGTGCACATTAATGCAAAAAAAAAAAAAACAGAAAAAATCTTGGAAAAAAGATCATTAACTTAAACTTAAATTTGTTTAAAATGTTGTATTAAATTTATCTTTGTGAAGAGTTTAATTAAATTCAATAAAAATTTTTAACTAAACAGAAAGAGAAATAAAACAAAGTTTCATCACGGAAAACCACTAAACGCTAGCGATTCCTTCGTCCACGTAAGTTTCTTTTACATATTAATTAAAGTAAAAAAAAAAAAAATCTTATAAAGAAACATAATTTTTAATAAGGAAAAAAATTAAATTTTTAGATAAATGAATTTTGTGGAATTATTTACATTGAGCTGCCTTGAATAAGTTTTATTCAATTAATTTTCTGGAATTTATTAGTGCCAATCCGATTGCGGGTAAATTTTCGCATATCTTCACACAGATTGGCACGAAACCTTCCGAATTTGATCTCAAAATTCACCAAAGAGATGGTACAGAATATTTAAGAGTTTGCTACAGATCCATATTTAAATATTCAAGAAATTCGTCATGATAAGAAACCTCTGTAAAAATCTTTCGAGAAATGTATCAAAAATCTGCATAAATTCAGCATAATTTCAACCTAAGTTTTCTTTAAAGCGACAGTAGAGCAAGTTTATCGCATGCGATTTTGAATTCGAGTGGAATCTCAACTCTCTTGAACTACATAATGGATCCAGATTTCTAGTTGTCATCTTAATTGGGATAGGTCAGCAACGTGGTGAGCAGTACTTTTTCGGCAATCATAAGCTAAACATCGGTTTTTTTAATGTGCCATAAAATTTAGAAAGTAACATATATATATATGAATACAACTGGTTTATTTGTATACGTGGCGCACAATTGTGCAAGGAAATTATAAATTTTTATAAATAATGGTTTAGTTGAATTTAAAAAAGAAAAAAAAGGAAATTATCTTAATACAACAAAAAAAATGTAGTTAAATAGAATTTATAGTGGATAAAAAGTGAAATAATTAAGAATATAGTTTTGTTAACAAAATTTAATTGCTAAAAAAAAAAAAAAAAAAAGTTATTCTAAAATAATACATATAATAATTCATGTTAACTTTCTTTTGTTGTTCACATACGCATATGGTGTATGCGTAAAATAATTTCTCGCAAGAGACTTTTTCTGTTTTTTTCCCTCTTAACCACTTATATTACTACTTTAGCATACTCTTCATTTTTTTCTTAAAATCCTTTAAAGATGCATAAGATTCCATAAGTTTAATCTTAAATGTTATGCTAAATATAATTTAACATGCAAAATCTACAGCTGAAGATTAAAACTAGTGATGAAGTTAAACTTTAAGTTGAGCACAAATTTAAGGGGGTCTTCTCATTGAGCAACTTTTTTTTTCAACTTTTTTTTTGCATTTATTTATAGCTTGGGTAGTTGTGAATATGCCCCTTAAAGGATTTTTAGATATTCGAAATACTTTAGAAGATACAGCCTTTTTTGTGAAGCAAGGTCTGATGGACAAGAAGGTGATGGAGGTAATAAAACCAGCTTACGAAGCGCTGTCGGCAGATAATTTGCTTGAAAGATGCCTTGGATCTGAAACTCAGAATTCCAATGAGTCCTACAATTCTGTTCTTTGGTCACTTTCGCCCAAACACATCAACTCAGGCGCACGCACCATCGAAGTGGCCAATTTCATTGCAACGTGCCTCTTCAACGACGGTTTTATACCCATACTTAAAATTATGGGTTTGATGGGTATTGCGATTGGCAAAAACGCATACGAATACGCACTATCTCGCAATGAAGACAGATTGAACCGATCAGAGACTCGAGCTGCGGCATCATCAAAAGCTGGCAGAACGTCTCACAGAGCAGAGAGGGCAGCAGAAAGCAGTTTCTACGAAAAAGAGGAAGGTGGCCTGTATGGAACTGGCATCGCCGACTGATATTTGTAAGTAAAAATTGTCAGCTCTTTAAAACTGCATTTAAACATTTTTGATTTTTTTTTTTTTCCCAAAAAAATTACTTCAAACTTTAAACGCGTTTATCTCGAACCCACGTTTTTCGAACTGGCGGCCATGATATCTCCAGTTCAACTGAACCGATTTTCATGAAACAAAATGGAATCGACGCAGAATTGTCACCATTCTCGGGTGAACCTCGACCATAATTTTAAAAAATTTTTTACTATTTTTTTTTACACTAAACTACAAAAAAAAAACCCGAAATTGAAATTTTTTTTTTGAATGGCCACCATTTTGTCAAAAAAAATCACAAAATTAAGCTTGAGGTTGACCCGAGAATTACATCTATACTGATTATAACCCATTTTTTTTTTCATTTCAGACGCTCCGGAGACCCGGAATTGTGGCCGCCGTGACGACACCTTTTTTTTCACCACCAACTTTGAAGTCTCATTACTTTTTGAACAGCCCACGTATCAAGGCAAAAAAAATTGTTTTATTTACTTTGAACCTTTTGTAATACAATAAATAAAAAAAGTTTTCAATTATTCCTTGCGTCTTCAAATAAGAATTTTTTTAAAAAGGGTCCAAAAAACGGGTTTTGAATGAGAAGACCGCCTTAAAGTGAATATTTATATCAGTGCTCTTAAAAAAATATCTCATGCAACTTAATTTTAAAATTTGACTCCACAGCGCAGAAAGATCTTTCTTCGTGGGAGCCTCGTTAAAAAAAAAGCACTCAATAAGGAGAGCATGTAAGTTTTTTTTATGATTTTCTTTTATATATATGTATTTTTTTTTCCTCGATAATGTGTGAGAGTGAGAATCACTAATTAGAACTAAACCCGTTCTTGAAACTAGGTCTGTGTAACCTTGAACTTGAATTTCTTTAAATTGCAACCAGCTGTTTTTCTATGTTTTTGCCATTTCAATTAAACTTAAATGCAGGCTTAGCCCTTGCACTCTCACATAATTTTATTTTACATTTTTTTGCTAATTACTTACTTTTGCCAGCTTTCCATAATTTGTCGATTACATTTTGTTTAAAAGTAAGCGGATGTTATAATAACTCTATTTTTGTTTTGCTATTTTTTTTTTCTTATGTACATTAAAATTTTAACTACTTACCTTTTTTATTGAATATTTTTTTCGATGTCCGATTTTTGAGTAACTAAAGTTTAGAATTAGTATTTTTAGATGATGATTCTTTCTTAATTTCTATAACCTAAAATTTGTTTATTTTCTTACTTACCTTTGCATTAAAAATGGAAATCAAAAGTTTTAATGAATAGTTTTTTTTTGGTATTCATTGAATTAATTAAATATTTTTAATAATGTTTTCTTTCCACTTGGGATATTTTTAAAGTCTTGCTACTTACCTTTTTACATTGTGTTATCACTATAGTTATATATTGTTTTTGCTTACTTACCTATTTATTCCCATGGATTTTAATTAAGGTATTTTTTTTATAATCTCCATTTTTTTATTCAATAAAAGAAATGTATATTAGTGCTAAAAATTCAGTTAATAATAATACTAGTTATAACAGCATAATGGTTTTTAATTTTGTAGCTATGAGTTAAGTTATGTTAAATAAAACAAAAATAATGAATACTTAAATTAAGAATGTTTTGATTTTCTGCATGTCGACAGTGGTCTGACATGGTTAAAGGGATCAGTACTCTATGTAGTTGGTAAAAGGTCTGATCATGGCTGGGTGGGCAAAGTATTGTTGTGATGTCATCTCTACAACAAACATATAATTTTCTTGACACTAATTTTATAAAAGCAATGAGCCTGTTTTTTTTTGTGTCCTTTCTTCCCCCCTTTTTCTCTCTTCCTCAGCACGCTAATTTAAAGTAATAATTTCGTAGTTTGGGTATTTTTATCGGAAAGATGGAAAACGAACTCCACCCCACTAGCCGACGAGCAAGAGCCGCGAGTCAAAGCGTGCTACCCCTTCCTTCTGACCTGATAAGAACTGTTGATATCTGTAAAACTGAAAATACCTACCTTTAAGATCGTTATATGCTACAGTATCTGTAACCAGATCTTCATTTTCATCTCTACAATTGGATGTTTCGGGCTTGAAGCCTCAGCTTTACCTGTTGATAGAATTTATTTTCGTGCATCCTTCTTGCTCTGGTACATATCGAGTTCCTCATGCTCACGCTCTTCCTGCTCTCTTTTTTTTTGCGTCTGAAAAGGCGCCTCTCTTCCTTCCTCTTTTAGCGGTAGTTTTCTCGTACGGCTCGCTTTGTAGCTGACTGCAGCGTTTTTTTAAGCGGCATTTTTTACTGCTGTCGCGATGCGACATTCCTGATTGTACCATAGGTTCGAGGTTGCGGGCGCCGGAAACCAATGACTTGACCAATGACAGCACGCATGGAGTGGGATATATGCGCCCAAAGTCCGCTGACGTCGTCAGGTGCAGAGGTTGGTTGGTTGAGCTTTACCGAGAGTTGAGTGGAGTAGGTCTCGGCAGTCCGTTGTACTGGCAGCTTAGCGACATCTAGCTTTCATTGCATTTCTGTGCGTATGTTTTTCGCATTGCATAATCGGATGCGGATCTTGGCTGCAACAAGATAGTGGCCGGAGCCAATGTTCATCCCCCGACATGTACGCACGTCTAGAACATGATCACAACATGATCAATTAGATTTTGCGTTTTTTGATTTGGGGACAGCCAGATGGCCCTGTGGATGTCAAGTTACTTAAATTTGGTGCTACTAGCTAGCATCCCATGCGAAGTCGATCAGTCTTAAACCGTTGTTCGTGGAGGTCTCGTGAAGACTGAACTGACCGACACACAATGGGCTATTATATGGGCTTTAAGGCTTATATGTAATTTTAAAAAAAAATGTTCTGCTTCTGCTTAAAGATAATAAAATTCTATGTCGCTAACAACAAAAATTATTCACCTGACATTACTCGTTAAAATGTACTACGCGGTAAAATTCAACATTCTCTGCTTTGATTTGCACTCAGCGAAATATTTGAAATTTGTTGGCTATTTTAAAGTTTGTTTTTATAAAAAAAAAGGTTTTTTGTGAAAAATTTTTAATGAAACCTTGAACTTTAGGTAACTGTGGTTCTTACTACATAAAAATTTTTTTGAGTACATGTTCAAAAAAATTAGTTCTTGGTTATTCAGAAATTAAGGTTTTTTGTAATTCAAGTGGAGTTAAAGTATTTTATTTCTTACACATTTGTTATCAAACTTTAAGTTTCTTTAAATATAGAATGTCCAAAAAAGAACTCCAGTCTCTATAATCATAACAAGTACGTGTAGCCATCAACAATGTAATGCAATGCAATGCAATGTTTTTTATTTCCTTTTGTTTTGCTACTCTGCTATTCTTAAACTACAGGCAACTTTTATTCACTACATTTTATACACTATAGTCTGTACACTAAAGTCTTAAAACTATTAATTATTATTCTAATGTTTTCATTGCTTAAATGCAACCCTTTTAATATTAACTACTTTTGAATATTGTGTCCCAATTGATAGATCTTTTCTCTTGCAATGTGAAATGCATATTCATTTTAATATTAATAGAAAAGACGTAAATAAACTTAAAAAATGTATTTAATGCAGCGTGTATAATTTGTCTATAGGGAATTTGTATAAGGGGTACAGGGGGCGAACATTCACATGGCAACGTGTCTGACCGCCTCAACCTGGCGAGGTCCATGTCGAAATCGTCTCAAGTCGACTCAAACCTCCACGTGGTGTTCCTCGGGCAACGGTAAACTGGCATCCGTCAGTTTGACGGCTAATTTGAGCGGCGGGTCGATCAAAAACCAGCCTCGGATAAGAACCCCAATTACGTTGACGACCACCGCAATCGAAAAATGGACAATGATTTACGGATATGCACCTGGAATGTCCGGATCCTTTAAAGAGAAGGTGCCATTATCCAACTGGCGGAAGTCCTCAAAACAATAAAAGCTGACATCACCGCCATCCAGGAAATGCGATGGAAAGGGCAAGGCTGCTCTAAACAAGCACACTGTGATATCTACTACAGCTGCCATGCGGAGAGGCTCGAATTTGGATGTGGATTTGTTGTTAGCCGGAAACTAAGCCACCTTGTTTTCCGGTTCACACCTGTGAACGAAAGATTGGCCACGATTCGCATCAAGGCAAAATTTTTCTTCATCAGCCTTATTTTCGCGCACGCATCGACGGAGGAAAAGGACGATGCCGTCAAAGACGCTTCTACGCTAGTCTTGAGGACGTATACGACCACCTTCCGGTCCATGACGTGAAAATAGTCCTCGGCGATTTTAATGCGATAGTCGGAAGGGAAGGCATCTTTGGCCCCACTGCCGGTCAGTTCACTCTTCATGAGACCTCCACGAACAACGGTCTAAGATTGATCGACTTCGCCGTGGCACGAAGCATGGTAGTTAGTAGCACCAGATTTAAGCACCTCGACATCCACAAGGCCACCTGGCTGTCCCCGGATCAAAACACGCGAAACCAAATTGATCATGTTGTAATCGACGGAAGGCATGCCTCTAGTGTTCTAGATATGCGTACATTTCGGGGGATCAACATTGACTCCGACCATTATCTTGTTGAAGCCAAGATCCGCATCCGATTATGCAATGGTCCATAAAACTTCTTAGCACAGGGATAGTCAAACCCGTCGAAAAATGGGGTGACCTTATCTATCCACGTCATGGAGACATGGGCTATATGGTCAATAAAAAGCAAAAAAATGGTGTCTTAGGGCACAAGGAGTGTCACGTAAGTGGGCACAAAGGTGACCTGTAACGCTGGGTATGGTGATTAATCCATGCTTTGAATGGAAGTGCCAGTCATGTACGAAACAGTGCTATGTGCACAGTCAAAAACAAAACTTCTTATATATGTATATAAGAATTTTTTGTCTCTTTACTGGGATGTTATAGACCTCCATTTCGACGGGACCGAGTTGCCCAGGTGACTATCATGGGTTGGTCCTTCGGGGAGACTCGTGCTGGCTGTGGTTTGTGCACATCGCTTGCACAGGTCTAGATTGACCGGCGGGGTCGCGCAGTAGTACGACCGGGCTGGCATACCTGCATAGTATGCAAGAGATTGGATAGGTCTCGTGGTCTCAACCAGTAGATGGTAATGAAGGTACGCCATCTACCGGTAGCTAAACTGGTACTATTAAGGGCAGTATGGAATTATTATTGCATACTGCTTTTACAGAATAGGGCACAGAGTAATGCTTTTGTGTTTGTGAATGTGACAACTACTACGTGGTTGCTTTTCTAGTGTCACTTGTAAATTACAGGTCTGTGAAGAGTATTTCAGGTGCACATCCTCTTTGGATGTGTATTTTTTAATACATTTGATCATTCATGAACTTTAACTCCAAAGTCTGTGGACCCAGAGGAATAAAGCTGTAATGGCAGGGGTCCTCTATAAAAGCGAAAATAAGGGTGTCCTGTGCCCTATACTTAAGGAAGGAGACCCAACAATGTGCGCCAGTTATAGAGGTATCAGTCTAATTTCCATCGCATATAAGGTTCTCTCAAGCATACTGTGTGAAAGATTAAAGCCTATTACAAAAACACTGATCGGACATTATCAGTGTGGCTTTCGACCTGGTAAGTCCACCATAGACCAGGTTTTCACGCTACTACAAATCCTGGAGAAAACTCACGAAAATCAAATTGACACACACCATTTCTTTGTCGATTTCAAGGCTGCGTTCGATAGCCCGAGAAGGGATTGCCTTTACCTCTCCGAAACCTTCAATACCGAAAGAGGTTTCAGGCAAGGCTGTTCACTGTCTTGCGATCTCTTTAACATCATCATGGAGGGGATCGTACGAAAGGCCGGTGTGCATCGTAATGGCACCATTTTCTATAAAGGTGTCCAGCTCCTTGCGTACGCTGATGATATTGATACTGTCGGCAGAACCAAGAGAGATGTTACCGCTGCTTTCACTGCTATCAAAAAAAAGGAATCAGCCAAAGTATGTTTGACGATAAATGAGGGGAAAACAAAGTATATACTAGGGTGGACCTTGTGTCGATATTTTGGTAGATGAGGGCTCTATTCCGTGCCTTTTTGAAAAAAAATGACAATGCCGAAAAAAAAAATTAAAAAAAAAAAAAATTAGGGGTTGCGCACGAGCCGAGAAAAAGGTCCACTTTGCCAAAATTAGGGGGGAAATTGCCATAGGTCATCAGGGGTCACCCGTAGAGGGGAAGAATGTATGGCCGACCCCCATTTACTTTTTACCGCCAACATTTTCCCCCAAGACACCCACCCCCTATCTCCTCCCCTTTGGGGGGTCACCATACAAAAATGGAGGTTGCTCAGTATTTTCGAAAAACACCATAGGTCATCAGGGGTCACCCCTAGGGGGGCAAAATATATGACCGACCCCCATTAACTTTTCATCCCCAACATCTTTTCCGAACAAACTTACCCTCTATCTCCACTCCTTGAGGGACTCCCCATACAAAAATACTGAAAATCTATGTATTTACAGTTGCACAATATCAAGATTTTTTTGATTTTTTTACAGAAATTCCACCAATATTCAAGAGTGGTCATTGTTTGGAAAGTCTTGAAAAATTTGAAACGCACACGTAGCAGATGCCCCCATTCATCAGTACCTGGCAGTAAAATATTGCAAAATACGTAGTAGTTATAAATAGCAGTTCATTCATCGATTGTTGTCATTCAACAAGTGCCGACGACCGCGAAAAGTAAATTGATTTTTCTCCCGTTTTTTAAAAGTTAAGATGACAACACAACTTAGATCGCGCGACGATATTTTTTTGATTGGTTATCCAAGCATGAATATTACGGGGAACAAATTACCGTCGAAGAAGCAAGTGCTAAGAATGCATTTCTTCAACATTCGCAAACGAAACATGTCGAAGAAAAATAGTGCGGTTATAGTCGCGGACGCAGTGATGATTTTTTGGCGCCAAGCAGCTATTCCGACGAAAGCCAGAGGAGATGTTACAAGAAAAATAGCTGCGCTGCACGATGAGTGGGATGCTTTAAGAAAGTCATCTCACAGAAAGACTGAGTCCACTAGAGAAAAAGAGAATAAATTTTCTGATAGCTTGGATAATCTTTTCGACATCGCACACGCCAACGCCCTTGAGAAAATGACAAATACCGAAGACATTGAGTTTCTGCTAAAGCAAAGAGAAGATGGCCGGCCAGGAACTATGGGAGCTGTGGACGCTACTGATACTCGAACGAGGAAAAGAAAAGCTGAGCGCGAAGAACAAGAAGAGTTGCGACGCAAACGTGCAACGGAATCTAGTAGAGATCAGTTCGCTAAAGGCGGTAAGCTATTTCGCGCTTTGTGTGTTCGTCCAATGTTTATATTCAAATGAAATTCTTTCAATTGCAGTGGTTAAATTTTCAAGCAGTGATTCAAGCGATGATAATGGGAGACAGGACGAAAACTTCCCGGCAGAAGCTGGCCCATCAAATGTTGGTGACAGAAGAGGTTACAAACAATGTTTTACTGAACGAGTGCTATCAGCTTTGGACAAGTGCAAAGTGACTGACCGAGACGCGGTCGGCATTATGATAGCGGCGGCAGAAGCATTTGGACGCGATCCTCAACAATACACAATAAACCGTACGTCGCTTCGGAGATGTCGGCGTTCAAATCGAGAGAACATGCTGAGTTATGTGAAAGACAATCCAGAAGTAAGATCGCATAGATTTATTTGCTCTCATTCAGAATTCTTATTCTTCAACGCGTTTCATTTATCTCCAGCTTGTCGCAGCTAAATCCTTCGTAGTCCATTGGGATGGCAAAATGCTTTTGGATTTTGTGGGTACAAAGAAGGTGGACCGTCTACCGGTAATTGTCTCGTACGGAGAAAAAGAACAACTTCTTGGAGTTCCCAAAGTAGAAGATGGGAAAGGAAAAGGCCGGAGAATAGCACATGCCGTTTATCAACTGTTGGCATCTTGGCATATGACACATCGAATACAAGGACTTTCTTTCGACACGACATCAACGAACAGTGGCCCATTCTCCGGAGCCGCAGTTGCTCTTAAGCGGCTGTTGGAGAGAGAAATCTTATATTTACCTTGCAGACACCACGTATACGAACTGGTGCTAAGGGAAGTTTTTGAGACAAAAATGGGAAAGACCAGTGCACCAGGCGTTCCTTGCTTTGACCGTTTCAAACAGGAATGGGACGCTGTAAAGGTTAAACCATTCCATTCTGGCTTGATAGACGATTAAGTCGTCAGAAAAATTCCTGTGGCAATGCAAGTCGGCATAAAGGAGTTTTGCTTAGATCAATTGAAGGAGAAACACCCTCGCGATGACTACAAGGAAATGCTACAATTAATTCTTTTGTTTCTGGGTGAAAAACTTGAGAATTACCATTTCCGACCTCCAGGACCCGTTTCCCATGCTCGATGGATGGCAAAAGCCATTTACAGCCTCAAGATGTTTTTGTTTCGGAGAACTTTTCACTTATCTGTATGTGAATTGAATGGTATTCGACACGTTTGTATTTTTGTGGTGCGACTTTACGTCAAGGCATGGTTTGGTTCTTCTCGAGCAGCTGAGGCGCCGAATCAAGATTGGAAGTTTTTGAAGGACATCGTCGAGTACAAGTCCGTTGACCAGGATTTATCTCGGGTAATGATAAAGAAATTTATCGGTCACCTATGGTATCTCGCCGATGAGCACATAGCCCTTGCCTTTTTCGATGACAAGGTTTCAAATGAGTTGAAGGCCAAAATGGCCCAAGCATTGCTAGAAAATGAGAATGACAAAGGTGAAGAAGATGAAGAAGACGAAGAAGGTGAAGAAGATGAAGAAGACGAAGAAGGTGAAGAAGATGAAGAAGACGACCCGGTTCCCCCAGCTCCTCGCGTCGTAATCAAAAGCACCAGCGTTAAAAAAAATCGAGGTGAAATTCAAAGATGTGAATGAGGAATTCTTGGCTAAAGACTTGAGCAACTTCGTCTCTCATAATACCAAAAATTTATTTGTACGATTTGGAATATCGCAAGATTTCATTCTTGCAAATCCAGCAACCTGAAAATCTCGCGCAGACTATCAAGAAGGTCGTAGAATTGTAAATAACTTGCGCGTTGTGAACGACTCTGCCGAAAGAGGAGTAAAAATGATACAAGATTATAATAGAATACTGTGTCAAGGCGAAGAAGAGAAACAGTATTTACTACATGTTATCGATTCTTACCGCAAGAAATACCCATCAGCGAACAAAAATATGTTAATTTGACTATATTATATTAAAAGTGCTTAGTAGTACTACTCAATTACAGCTTCTTTTATTTTTGTATGGGGAGTCCCTCAAGGAGTGGAGATAGAGGGTAAGTTTGTTCGGAAAAGATGTTGGGGATGAAAAGTTAATGGGGGTGGGTCATATATTTTGCCCCCCTAGGGGTGACCCCTGATGACCTATGGTGTTTTTCGAAAATACTGAGCAACCTCCATTTTTGTATGGTGACCCCCGTAAGGGGAGGAGATAGGGGGTGGGTGTCTTGGGGGAAAATGTTGGCGGTAAAAAGTAAATGGGGGTCGGCCATACATTCTTCCCCTCTACGGGTGACCCCTGATGACCTATGGCAATTTCCCCCCTAATTTTGGCAAAGTGGACCTTTTTCTCGGCTCGTGCGCAACCCCTAATTTTTTTTTTTTCGGCATTGTCATTTTTTTCCAAAAAGGCACGGAATAGAGCCCTCATCTACCAAAATATCGCAAAAATTTCATTTCAAGGTCCTCCTTAGTATATACTGTATACAAACAAGGGAGCGCGGCGTTTAGACTCCCACGTTTCATCCGGCAGCTATAACTTTGAAGTAGTCAAGGAGTTCATTTATCTTGGCACCGCCATTAATACTAACAACGAAATCAGCCTGGAGATAAAGCGAATAACAATAATTGCTAATAGGTGCTACTACGGGCTGAGTAAGCAACTAAGTTCCAGAGCCCTCTCTCGATCGACAAAACTAACACTCTACAAGACACTCATTCTACCTGTGCTACTTTATGGCGCTGAGGCATGGGTAGTTTCGCAAACTGACGCAGCCGCTCTGGGGGTGTTCGAGAGAAAAGTTCTTCGCAAAATCTTCGGTCCTGTTCAAGTCGGCGATGAGTATCGCATCCGAATCAACCACGAGCTGCATGACCTCTACGAAGACATTGACGTAGTTCGGCGTATAACTGTGCAGCGACTACGCTGGCTGGGTCATGTCTATTGTATGGACGACGAAGCTCCAGCGAAAAAGGTGCTCGAGGCGAGGGTAGCTGGTCAACGTCGACGAGGGAGACCATGCCTCCGATGGATGGACCAGGCTGAGGAAGCCCTAACCGCACTTGGTGTAACCGATTGGAGAAGGCGCGCGCAAAGCAGAGGCGCCTAGCGAGAGCTGATGATGTTGGCCGAAACCCGCACACGGGTTGTTACGGCCACCTAAGTAAGTAAGTAAGTATAATTTGTCTTCAATCCGAAACCGTTTGGACCTTGCTATAAAATCATTGTTATATTTAACATTGTGTGTTTTATTTATAGTAAATAATAATTTTGTTGTAATGGGTATTCGGGGATTTCAGTGTTATTTAACTTATATTAACATTAAATGCACTGCCCTTTTTAGGAACTGCTTAAAGCGCGTTGTTTATATATCGCCAAAACTTATATGATATTATGAAAAGCTCTGAGGATTCCCAATTTAGCGAAAAATTTCAATACTTGAGAGATGAAATGAAGCATTGAGTTCGTTCTATGGAGGGATATATGCCAGATTTTGATGAAATAATTAATCGGTTTATTTACGCATTTATGACGCCTTGGAAAAGATCATATAGAACTAAAGAAGGATTTTTTAATGCAAATCATGATTGGTTGTCTTCATCTATATCATTCTCTATTTCTAACTCTAAGAAACTCTGGCGGGAGGAACTGTTCTTTGAAGATTCCTGTGGGAGAACTTTAATAGCTAAATGTAGAGAGTTAAGATATTCAACCCCATTATCAGCCTTAGGTGTGTCACAAAAATGAGTTTGCGAGCTGAAAGCTACATTGAAGCATCAAATTTGTTACATGGATTAACAAATTCACATGAAAGTCCATTTCGCATGGAGTTCATTAAAGAAAAAGCAGACGTTTCAAAAAAAGAAAAACTACAGTAGAAGCACAAATAAGTGGCCTCAGCAAATCTGATGCAAAATGAGGAGAGAGATTAATCAAGGTACGCCACAACCTTATGTAAACCATGGTATACAATGCACTCACTGAAACTACATCTACACAAAGGTGCTACGAGTATCTATGTGAAGGCACTATTAAAGAATTCAATTCAATTGATTTTATGTTTATGAATTAGGACTTCAAATCTTTCAGAGAACATTTCTTCAGAAAAATAAGCAGAGGAAGAACCCTTAAGGGTATTTTAAATAAATTTTTAGTTACTTCAGACCCAATTGTATCAAAAGGAAATAACCGCAAAAGAAGTAGCTAAAGTGGTCACAAATAGCTGTAAATTTGCTTGTACCACCAACATATAAAGACAATGTTGAAGATATGGAAACTCCTATGAAGACACTGATGAAAATATTGATGAAAGCAGTGATATCGATATTTTGATACAAACGAGAAAGACTTGAAAAGCGGCACTGAATAAAGTTATTACTTAAAAACAAAACATTTAAACAAAAAACATCAGTCATATTTGTAGGTATAAAAAATTTGTTTCTATTTAAAAAAAAAAATACCCTCTAAAGGATATCAACTAATTGCTTAAATTTTCTTATTAGAACCTATTGTAACTTAAGATAAATGTAAAAAGTTTCCTCCGTCTCCTAGCTGAATTGATACCCTTTTTCAGGGGTCAATACCGGGTCGCACAGTTGGTGCTGTTTAGAAAACAAAAAAATATAACTTGTATGTTTTCAAACTAAGACACATTTGGTGCCTCCGAAATTAAAAAAAAGCACAAAAAATACATCAGGCATCAAACCTAATTTACCTTGTGTCGAAATTTTCAAAATGCACCAAATCTGATGGAAAAAGCACTAAGTTGGCAACAGTGGCCGGCGTTCATCGTTCCATCGTATTCAGTACTCAGCATTGACGGAGATTGGTTCGTCGATTTTAAAGCTCCCAAAGTCTTCTTAATTGGCTCTGCTTCTCAATTGTCTACTGAGGCCAAAGTAACACCTGTTGGCAAGAGTTATCCTTTGTTTTATCTTTCTACTGATATCGTTGGTGGAGGTAATGCTGGATCCAAGGCAGACGAAATCCTTCAAAACCTCGAAGGAGGTGTTGTCAACAGTGACGTGGTTGCTAAGACGTTGGGACTGTTTGTTTGTTGACACCAGACACTTCATCTAATCTGCGTTACTGCAAGACCTACGCGACTTGACTCTTTTTCAAATTTAGAGAATGCTGCACTGACTTTGCGTGTATTATGGCCAATGATGTCAATATCATCAGCATACGCTAGCAGTATAACACTCTTATGTAATATGGTTCCGCTTTGCCTCAAACCAGCAGCTCGAATGGTCTTCTCCATAATTATATTAACAAAGTCGTACGATAAGGAATCATTTTGTCTGAAACCTCGTTTGGTAACAAATGGGGAAAGAGGTCCTCCCCGATTTTAACTGCGCTCCTGTTTGTTGCTCAGTGTCATCCTGCACAGACGGATTAATTTTGCAGGCATACCAAATTCAAACGTGGTGGAGTAAAGGTGATTCCTTATTGGACTCTTGAAGGATGCTTTGTAATCGACAAAATGATGGAGCGTGCCGATTTGTTTCTCTAGAGTCTTTCCAAGATTTGTCGTAGAGTGAATATCTGGTCGGTGGTATATTTTCCAGGTCTGAAGCCACACTGATAAGGTCCAATTAGTTGGTTTACGATGGGCTTCAGTCTTTCACATAACCTTATATGCGATATTTAGGATGCTTAGCCCACAGTAGTTGGCACAAATGGTGGAATCGCCTTTCTTGTGAATTGCACAGAGTACACTGAGGTTTCAATCGCTTGGAATGCATTCTTTCTCCGTAACTCAAAAATTAAGTCAGTTTCTTGATCGGACTTCTACAACTGCAAAATTGTCAATTTCTGAATGTATATAGAATATGAAAATGAAAATGAATTAAGAACAAAACAACATTATTTAGTAAGCAAATATCAATAATAATAAACAATTATGGTATTCCCTTAACGCCTCGGAAACTGCTTAAACCTCGTAAAGTAATTAATTTTAAGCAAATTAAGAATTTTGAAAATATTTTGTATGAATGTTGTTTTACGATGTTTAAGCTACAATTTCAGTACTTAAACCATGCAAACAAGTTTGCTTAAACTTTCAGCTGTCCGACTGACAAAACTTCTTAATTTTGAAAATTTTGTTGTTTTTTAAAAGTATTTATTTAATTCAATTGGAAGCATTTGCATTTTAAAAAGGTCGCTGTATTCTTGCCTTGGAATTCGAATTAGTAAGCATGGAAGTGGGCAGCTCCATTACTCCAAAAAGGAAAAGGAAAACCTCGACACATCGTTGGCTGCTCTGTCAAACTGTTGAACTGCTGCAATTGGTATTGGATGAGGTTAAGGACTGTCCCGAAAAGTTTGAGGTAAATAAGTACAGACAAATCAGGCTTAGCAGCTAACTAAACTATTTCCATTTCAGAAACCGACAGCAAACAGATTTTACGAAAAAATTTCCGGTCGCTCACTTCAAATTAATCAACTGCATTGGAATGTTATGAAGAATAAGATGCGGTATTTGAAATCGCAATATATGGCAGCGGTATCGTGGAAGTCCAACACAGAAGCTGGACTTCTGGCAGAGGGAAATGAAAAATCAGTGCATGGTGAGAAGTAAAAGTTGAGTAAAGAGACTTCTACGAATGAGCGGTGGAGTACACCAGAGAACTGCACAAGCTTACTTGAAGTTCAAGTATGAAGTTCAAGTACTTGAAATAAAGTATGTATCCATACTTGAAAAAGCAAGCTCTAGCCTGCTTACAAAAAAAAACCAAACAGATAATGATACCCTGATTTCTAGTTGGCTTGGCTTGTTGGAACTACTATGTATGGTCCGAAAGTTGAAAAGCTTGAAACGATCGATAAAAGTTTTAAACATCATCTAACAGTTTTCGAGGGTCGCTGATTTCGAATCTCATGTCAGAAATGGTAAATAGGCCACCTTAACTTTTTAGTTAAAATTAGTCGCTGAGTCCGAATCCGTTGTCAGAATTTTAAAAGTATATATTTTTTTTGGAAAAGGCGTTGCCACCTAATAAAATTAATTTTTAAAAATCTTAAACATCATCTAAAAGTTCTTAAAAGTTTTTCCTTTACTTGGGACTTTGTGCCCTTTAACTCATTTTTAGGACTATGCAGTTCTCTGTAGCTGGATTCCCAAAAAGTTGACGTTAATAATAGTTATCGTTATTGGTCATTGTGAATGCCACTTTCATAGAAAATGACAGCTTTCGCTAGTTAACGTTTGCGAAAACCGTCGTTAAGGCGTTTGGCAATCCCGAAACTTGTGTACACCCAGGCATACTTGTATACTTTGTGAATTTTTAAAAACCTATAATTTCAGAATACATTAAAAAAAATATGTCCGCATTGGGACTTATTGGACGAAATTTTTGAACATCGTAAGAATACTCATCCACCCATTGTTGTGGATTCATCGGACTTTTCTTATGAAGGCTTCGTCGTAAAATTTGATGTCTGTGAAGAGTAGTATTTAGAAAACAATGACGCTGCAAATTTGACAGATGTTGAAGTAGACGAAATGATGAAACAAATGTATCTGCTAGTGGAAGTAACATTGTATCATTCAAATCTGTACCAAAAAAACAAACTAACAAAAAACTAAACGTTCAAGTGATTCGAATTCGTTATCTGTATTAATTTCCATGCAGGAAACTAAAATTGAGCAAAACATGCAGCGACTTGAGTTGGAGAAGGAAAGTTGAAGTTGATGAAGTTGACAGAAGGAAGAGACAAAAAGACTTGAAATCGAAAATTCCGAAAGAGTCGCATTGGCCAAAATAAAGATGGAAATGGAAAAAGATGAACGCATTGCACAGTACGAGTTAAAATACAAATAAATACAACAATAAACTTTAAAACACAACAATAAAATTTAGCAAAATAGTCAGTCATTTACGGTATTCAATTATATCTCAATCAAAATAAACTCTTTGATTAAAACTTTTCTTGTAAAAGTCAAAAGATAACTAAAACTGCTTTTTATTATAAAATCCATAATTAGTACGGTCTCTGTATACAAACATTAAAGAACCAAAAATGTCTGCCAATAACTTTTTGTAGATTTTTAAATGCTATTTTGTATAATTTTCATCAGCGCTCTCCGTCTGAGCTCACCTTCGGAGGTGGAGTTAATTTGATTTGTGTTGAAATCGTCTTGGTTTTCTGTTTCATAGTCAGTCGAGAAATCAGGCGATTGAAATATATGTTCGTTTTCATTTTGTTCCAAAATAATATTGTGCAGAATACTACAAACCAATATCCAACCACAGGCATACTTCACACTCACTATTAAATCTCTCTTTTAAGCGCCCGAAGCAGTGTTCAATTCGAACGCGGTATTTACTTAAAATCCTGTTGAAGCCATTTCGGTCTTCTAAGGTAGCTTCATTTGAATGAACTCTAAACGGCGTTATGACAGTTGTTGTTAATTTGTATGCGCTATCTCCTACAATCCACTGAGTGCCATCGAAGTATTCGGATGGATTTGTAGATGGTGCGCAATTATTAAAAATCCTGCTGTCATGGACACTTCCTGGGTAGCCAACTACAATATGTCAGATACGCACCTTGTAGCCACACGTTGCTTGCACTTTTAGTGAATAAATGTGCTTACGTGAAAAATATGCCTCTGGATCTTCTTGTGCCTTCTCCACCAACTTAATTTCCGATCCATCAACGTATCCTATGCAATGTGGTAACTCATGTAAAGTCTCCAAAATCAATTGTTTTCGTTCTTGAGCATCTGGTCAAAATAAGATTCTGTTCTTGAGACTTAAAATAGCTTTAAAAACTCGCAAAGTTATTCTCCAAATTGTTCCACCATCTCCGATTTCAAAAAGCCTCGCAATTTTAGAAATTGAAGCACCTTCACCATAGGAGCCGAATCTATATAGAACTATCATTAACTGCACTGCAACCGGAAGTTGCTTACATGAGCGCGGTCCTTGGAAAACTTCATTATCCTTGATTAGGTCCAAAATAACTTCGAAAGTGTTCCAGTTGACGCGCACAAGTTCCTTAAACCTATTTTCGTCCAGAGTGGGTAATACTTTTAACAAGAAGTATTCCGATTTGGGAACGGAATTTAAAACCATTGGTACGGCATATCTGAAATAATCAACAATTGCAAGGGACAAGGAAAGATCCCATAAAATTTCATCCTCTTCATCTGCTACCTCAAACGTAGCTGCAAAAAAGTAAACATTGCTTTTTTGTCTTAATTGTTAGTTTTAACATTTACCATCAACTGCATCTATTATCTGCAAAATTAGTAATTGCTGAGAAGCATATTGTTTTAAATATTTTTTTAATTCCTTATTTTTACTTTGTTTCGGCATAAATGTTTATGTAGTGTCATTTTTAATTTTTTTTATTAGTTTTTTTTTTACAAAACATGACAAATTAATCAGATTTCCAAAGGTGCGTTCCTTTAACATTGGCTCGGAATTTTACGAGTTTATGAAATGGGAAATTTTTGTCGTTAAGTCGTTATATATAAATCTTAATAAATTTATTTTTCAAGAATTATTCAATTTTCATTCAATAAAATGCTTGAATAAACACTTTCTAAGTTTTCACACAGAATGTATTTTTTGATATCTTCTAAAGCTAAATGATTTATTTTCTTGATTTATTTATTTTTCTTGATTTATATTCTATTACAATCCTTTTGATCCAAATAAATCAACATATAAGAAAGAAGATCCTTGAAGAGTTCTGGAAAGAAGGCGTGAGTTCTGGAGTCTTTTCTTGAATGGGACAGCCGGACATTCCTCATATTTTTATTATTTGCCTCCAATACCTCCTCTGATAAATTACCTTGGATAAAGAACATTTATATAACAAAAAATTACCATCCACAATACAAGTTTCTCGTTATTTCAACTAATTCTTTAAATGCTGTAACATTAATTGTCAGTCCACATGAAAGCAATCTCAGAATAACAGAAAAGTTTTTTATCAAGTCCTCATTAATTCCAGTGATTTCAGCTGCAAGTACTGTGTTTCGCAAAAAAAAATCGACGAGCCGTATTTCCATCATTTGTGGTGCCGAATCCAGTTTTGACTTGATCCACAGTTAAACCTGTTCTTGTTCTGAACTCTTTTTGAATTTCTTGTTAAGTTTCCAAAAAACCGCTTTATTTTTCATTCGAACTTGCCAGCTTTTGAAAGGAAGTCGGTAGGCAATATGCAATATGCATTAAAAATATTTTTTCCGACAAACCGAACTTATAATTATCAATATTTGCAGATTTAGAAAAATTTAATGTATTCATTTCTGTTGGGGATGCTCAAAAATGTTTGCTACAGCCCCATCTATCATTGTCCAATGCATTTCAAAAGCAATTTCCACATTTTTACCATTCCATTCATAAACAAAACATTCAAAATTTTCTATTTTTGTTGTCATTGCATTGTACTCACTAAGTACTAATAGCCCTATTCTGATGATTGACAATTGTAAATTTATTGACAAGTGTAAAAATTTCTATTTCTAAAATGCAATCAAAAGCTCATAACATGACAGAACTGTCAACACGATAAAAAAAAAATATTCTGAACAAGAAAATTTTGCAAAATATTTTGAAAGTTTTCAACTCCTTATACCAAAAACTGGGGCATAAAAGACTAGCTTGTCAATGAATTTACAGTTGTCAATCACCAGACTAAGGCTATAAATCTTTATTCTCCTTTGCAAAAATGAATTTAATGAGTCTGCAATAGAGTGAAGAGAAGCTTTTTTGGTTTATTCAAAGTGACTGTTCTGTAACTTTATTAATCACTCTGAAAAAAAATTAATAATAAAATTATCTTGCATCTAATACTTTGAATTGACAAGGAATTACTTTAACGGGACAAAAGCTGTTGTAACATTAATTCATTATCATCGTTTGAAAATTTTTCTTTATGCTGACTATGTCCGAAGCTACCATCCATTCGCCATTTGGAAATCAATAAAATTTTTGAAATGGTATCATCCTTTTAACAAAGTTCCAAAATTCCCTGCACAGTCTTACATATCAATTATTTTAAATTTGCTTCTGCAGAAATTTCAGTTGCAGTTAACAATGGCAATTTGTTTTGTTTTTCTGTCCGGAGTACAAAGAATGATGGTAAAGATCTTCGAACAAATTATTGATTATTTGTCTCAGTATATTATATTTTCTATCTGAAAGATCCAGCATCATATACAGAAACAAAGATTCTGAAGGAGAAAGCATTATTTTTATAATCCTTGCTCCAGAGATGCATCTTCTTTTTAGCTTAATAGTTACATATTCTAATTCTTCAATGGAATAGTTTTCAATTAAATCATTTATACGGCGATCTTTTGATTTTCGTGATGACTCTTTATATGACTTTGACTGCCTTCCCGACAGATGCATAAAACATATGTTTGAAACTATATATATGTGCATAACAGAAATTTTTCTTGACCTACATGATCGAGATCAGCAACATTATCTTCAAAAGCAACAAAAAAAAAAAAAAAATATGGAACTCATCCATAGTAAAATGTTTTTTGTAATCGTTATTTTAGGTTATTTTGTCCATTTAGTTTGGAGAAAAATATTAAAAACTTTAATTTTTTTCATTAACTTGTCTTCATCAAGGATATTATCTTTAAATTTGTTATTTAAAAACTAAAAGAGAGTAGAAACTTTGACTCCTTTATTCGCGGATAACCAGCAATCAACCAATTAACTATTTTTTAAATAAAAACACATTATTATTTGTTAAATTAAATTTAACACAAATAAATTAAATTAATAAGTTTAACTTTTAAAATCTGTTTGAAAAATTGCACGTAATCAAAAAATAAATGCAAATCAGCAACTTCTTCGTCGCTTTAATTAAAATATGAAATCACATTATTTAAGTAACGGTATTGAGCTATGTATATGCTAGGGAATATCGGAGTTAAAAATTTGGATCCTAAAATTCCACGAAAAATTCGGGACCGTTTAACTAAAAACTAAAAAATTTCCTCTACTATTTTTTAAGACACTTTTTTTTTGTAACTAAAATCTCCTAATTAAAAAAAACCTCCGGGACCTCGGAATCCTTAAATTTGAGTACCCTAGTATATGCAAAGCAATAATAATAATAACAATAATAATAATAATACTAATACTCTTTTGAGAATGCACTCTCATACACACATACATATGTGTTATTGTTTGTCAATTAATAAGTGCAGGTGTTGGAATAAATCGCAATTAAGCCTTTTTAAAATAGAAATAAAGCTAATTTGGGGGAAAAAAGTGGAAAAGTTATTTACTAACTCTTAAAATATTAAGTTCAAATATGTGCCTAAAAGAAGGACCTAAAAGAAGGAAGATATGTATGTATTTTCAAAAATGAATTTTTTTTTCCATCAAAATTTGACATTTCCTGTTTTTCAAATAAAATTACTAGGTCATTAACAAACATTTAAAAAAAAGATTTTATTTTATTTATACCCTATTAAAAATCTTTCAAATATTTTATATTCGAATCGAATAGTGTAAGAAATGTATTTTAGGGAAGTTTTCTAGCAGAATGACTAATACTTCTTTTTTTATTTAAATAATCTGTCGACCAATTCTTTGAATTTTTACGATGGCTATGAATTTGGGCTGTTTTGGTCAATTCACTCTTAAATGTTAAATATTTAAAAATTGTTTAACATTGTTTTTCCCAACGTTTCGTAGGGGCTTTCCTACATCTTCAGGGGATGTCAATTTATTGAAAAACTGAAAATAAAACACAATCTTTTTTAATAGATATAACAACAAAAAGTCAAAAACAAATTCTTACATTTTGTTAATATAACATGAAGAATGTTAAATTATCTTTAAATTTAACACAATCACTGAAACCGACTGACATGTAAAAACAATACGCTACAAATGATGGCAAAATTTAAACAAACATTTGCATATTTGCAAAACAAACAAACATATTTGCTATCTAAAACACGCTATTTTAAATGGTTTCTAAATATTAGATGAGTTTATGAGCGATTTTTAAGCAATTTGTTTAGATGTGTTGATTTTTAAATTGTAAAATAATTGGAGTGAAGCGTGCGAAACTCCAATGAATCGACTCAAATGCAAAATCTATAGAAGATCAGATCTCAGCAATAGGTTTACCGATATTAAAGTTTTTTTAAAAAAGTACTCATGTTGAATACGGAAGCAATAACCGGAAAAATCCTGTTTTCTTTTTTGAGCCATGTAAATTAAACTTTTACTTCATAAAAACAAATTCATAAGCAAACTTTGTTAGCTAATGTTTAATTTCTTGATGAATACAAAAGCTTTTAAGGTTGGCGCTAATATAATCAGACTTTTAATCAGAAGCGCCAACTTCAAAGCATTTGTATTCATCAAGAAATTGATATATTTATGATAATAAAACAAATAAGAAAAAGTTAAGATAATAAGATTTCATATATAATAATATGTTTAAATGAATTATCAAATATGACCAAGAAATTTAAAGGAAAAGTATTTTTAAAATTATTTTTTACTTTGTAGTGATTTTGTAGTCGGTAGTTTTTTTTTTAAAAAATTTTTATTTCTTCCTTTTTAGAGAAAATGATAAATTTTCGAAAAAAGTGTATAAACAACATAAATAAAATTGTTCCGAAAAAAATTGTTCTATTAAAATCTGAAAGTTTGTGGGTTATTTCAAATATCTGCCTCTTAAATTTAAATTAGATGCCACATGTTTTGAAATTATTATACCCGTTCTTTTAACGAGTTTTATTACCCTAGTGTCAATATTATTCGAGATATAGTGTTTTCCAAATATTGCCACGCCCTTTGTTAAATAAGCGCCCACTTTCTGGAGCGTTATTTCCAATAATTGTGCCTACCCCTGTACTTTATTTCAGTACCCCAGCGTCAATATTAACTGCGATAGTGTTTATCTAGTATTGCCACGCCCATTTATCGAATAGCGCCTACTTTATTGACCATAATTTTTAATAATTCTGCCTACCCCTGTACTACAACAAATTTCAGTGCCCTAGTGTCAATATTATTCGAGATACACTGTTTTTCTAATATTGCCACGCCCAGTAGTCGAAATCCGCCCACTTTGTTCACCGTAATTTTTACTTATAATGCCTACCCCTATACCAAATTGCAGTACCATAGTATCAATATTATTCGAGATATACTATTTTTCTAATATTGCCACGCCCATTTGTCAAATAACGCCCATTTTGTTGACGGCAATTTATAATAGTTGTGCCTACCACTACACTAAATTTCAGTACCCTAGTGTTCATATTATTCGAGATACAGTGATTTTATAATATTGCCACGCCCATTTGTCGAATAACGCCCACTTTATTGACCATAATTTTTAATAATTCTGCCTACCCCTGTACTACAACAAATTTCAGTGCCCTAGTGTCAATATTATTCGAGATACACTGTTTTTCTAATATTGCCACGCCCAGTAGTCGAAATCCGCCCACTTTGTTCACCGTAATTTTTACTTATAATGCCTACCCCTATACTAAATTGCAGTACTCTAGCCTCAAAATTATTCAAGATACACTGTTTTTCTAATATTGCCACGCCCATTTGTCGAATTACGTCCATTTTCTTGCCCGTAATTTGTAATAATTGTGCCTACCCCTTCACTAAATTGCAGTACCCTAGAGTCAATATTATTCGAGATACAGTAGTATCTAGTATTGCGAGATCTATTACTGCCACGCCCAGTTCACGAATACCGCCCACTTTTAACCGGGCACCTCCATGTTTATGATATCTATCTGTTCCCCAAAAATTATGGCAATCAGGCATATGGTTTAGGAGTTATCGATGTACATACAACTAAAAAAAAAAAAAAAAAAAAAAATAAGAAAAAAAAAAACCTAAAAAGCGACGAACTCGACAACCTCCTCCTTTTTAATTCGGTTAAAAACTGCGATAGTTTCTGATAGCCATTGGTCCATAGGATATACCGTCCAAGGGATTTTTCTGAATTAGCTCAAATAACCGATTTTTTCAAGGTAACATTTTATACTATGGGGCTGTATTTAGTTTCCTTTAACTCCTAAACTTAGTAAAATCTTGATTTAAAACCTTCAGTAAAATTGCTGCAATTTCAATGTTCTTTCAAATTAGAAAACTTTATTTTCCCAACATATTCCAACAGGAGTTCAAAAACCCCCTTAACTTAAAAAAAGACACAGTTTTGATAGTATTGTAAGTGTGGATTTAGAATTTTTGTTTGATATAGTTGCAGTAGATACAATACAGGGCTTCTGGCGCAGGAGGCGCGGAGGCGCAAGCCGATGACGTCACGCCCCCCCCCCCAACACCACCAAGTGGTGGTTTTTTTAACTAATCTGCAAGTTTGGGGTATGTCTTTGCTCTAAACTTGTAAAATGGGCAAGTTTGGTGTATGTCTTTGCTTTAAACTTTTAAAATTGGCTAGTTTGGGGTAAGTCTTTGCTTTTTTTAAGCGTTGATCATAATTTTATACACTACATTATCGGTAGTGGTAGTCAAGCGAGTTCTTATCAGTGTTTGCATGTTTTGCTTTTTCTTAACCCTCGAATTCGTTATAGCAAGACCCAAATTCTGCTGGTCAACTTGCTTTGTGAAAATATATATATTTCTTTGGAATGAAGCAATTTAGGTACGGCAAAGGATGAAGGGGTTAAAGAAATGTTTATAAATTTAATAAAGTCGGTAAGTATTAGGTGGGTGTCTTTGCTTTAAACTTTTAAATTGGCAAGTTTGATGTATGTCTTTGCTTTAAACTTTTAAATTGGCAAGTTTGATGTATGTCTCTACTTTTAAGCGTTGATCATAATTTTATACACTACATTATCGGTAGTGGTAGTCAAACGAGTTCTTATCAGTGTTTGTATGCTTTGTTTGTTTTTTTCTTAATCGACGAATACATAAGACTCAAATTCTGCTGGTTGACTTTAGCTGAAATGATATGACTTGCTATATGAAAATGTATATATTAATATGGGTTGAAACAATTTAGGTACGGAGTAGGTTGAAGGGTTAAAGAACGTTTATAAATTTATCATAATGGTGCTAAGTATAAGGTGCGTGTATTAGATTTGTATAAGTAGTTTGTGTATTAGATGACAACCATTTAAAACATAGGCGTATATATAAATATCTATTCGTCAGTTGGGGGCCATCGGGGTTACAATCCCCCGCTTAATAACCACCGGCCAAGTCACTTACACCCAGCAACTTCTCCGCCGCTGTATTTTATTTTAAGTAAAGGAAATACACTGCAACCAAGAAGAGTCAAGAAGTTTCTAGAAGCTTCGAGATGCAGAAGCTTCGAGAACAATTTAGAAAATGACTTATGTCATTGTATGCCGATGACGTCACCCATCCCCATCCCGATACGGATTTTAATTTTATTTAATTTCAATTTCAATACTAATTTCAAGGCTAAAGTGATAAGAGCCAAGCTTCATAATAAGCATAGTAAGCGTACTAAAAAAAAAAAAACGCAAGTTCAAGATAAGGGAGCAATGTAGAAGTTTAACGCTAAAACAAACGAATGTTTGTGGTGAAATTCTGATAAAGATTTATTTAAATTTTTCTTTATTACTATTATTATTATTACTATTATTATTATTATTTTATATATATAAACAAGTTGTATAATTTTATTAATGTAAAAAAGTGATCTTATATTTAATTATTTTTTTCTGATTTCTTTTGCTAGAGGTGAATATTCAATTAATCGATCATGAACTACTAAACGGTGGGCTGAGGTTCTATCTGGAATTGGTGTGTTTGCTTCGGTTTCAAATGCAATTCTTACATCAATAGGTCCAACTTTAACTGCTTCATTTTGGTGTGTTACATCAACAACAATAAGTGGTGCAATAGCCTTAAATCCAACGACATCTAGCAATGGTTGAGTTTCCCGCATATAATAACTTTATTGAAATTTTGCATACATATCATATAGTACAGCATACTGTACCATTTCAAAGCGACTATTAGCGACAAAGCGATTAAGTCCGAATGATTTTATCTTGGGAGAAGAGTCAACAACAACTATTACTAAACTGCTAAACTGGTCTGTACGATTCAACAGCTAACTGCTAAAACTGATCTGTGCTGTTCAACAGCTAACTGCTGAACTGGTCTGTACCACTCAACAGCTAACTGCTAAAACTGATCTGTACTGTTAAACAGCTACCTGCTAAGACTGATCGATAATTAATCAATCAATCAATCACAATATCGATAATCAATCAACCAATAATTCAATATGAATGAAATACTCAATGTACTTCAACAACCTATGTACGATGAGAGTATTATAAAAAGAGACTATCATAGTTACTATCCATCCATCCACCAAAAATCGGTTAACAATAACGATGAGATTCGTATACCCATTCAAAATCAGGAACTCTTTGTCTTACCAAGTGAGAGTATGATTTACATTCATGGCTTTATAGTAAAACAGGAAGGAGGAAATGATGTAGTAACAACAGATTAGAAATTTAAAAACAACTTTGTTTCATATCTGTTCGATGAAATTCGATATGAAATTAATGGTTTTGAAGTTGATCGTACACGTAATCTTGGAATTTCATCAACCATGAAAAGCTTTCACCGCAAAATGAAACACCACGATTTCTTATAATCGGTTTACAAAGAGAAAAAAGTAAACATGAAGGAAATATATTTGATCATTGTAATATATCTAATTTAAAAGTATATATAAACTCTAAATCATATCCCTATGATGATTTAAATAGTCGCTTTGAAATGGTACAGTATGCTGTACTATATGATATGTATGCAAAATTTCAACAAAGTTATTATATGCGGGAACCTCAACCATTGCTAGATGTCGTTGGATTTAAGGCTATTGCACCACATATTGTTGTCGAGGTAACACACCAAAATGAAGCAGTTAAAGTTGGACCTATTGATGTACGAATTGAATTTGAAACCGAAGCAAACACACCGATTCCAGATAGAACCTCAGCCCACCGTTTAGTAATTCATGATCGATTAATTGAATATTCCCCTCTAACAAATGAAATCAGAAAAAATTAATTAAATATAAGATCACTTTTTTACATTAATAAAATTATACAACTTGTTTATATATATAAAATAATAAAAATTATAGTAATAAAGAAAAATTTAAATAAATCTTTATCAGAATTTCACCACAAACATTCGTTTGTTTTAGCGTTAAACTTCTACACTGCTCCCTTGTCTTGAACTTGCGTTTTTTTTTTTTTTTTTGAGTACGCTTACTATGCTTATTATGAAGCTTGGCTCTTATCACTTTAACCTTGAAATTAGTACTGAAATTGAAATTAAATAAAATTAAAATCCGTATCGGGATGGGGATGGGTGACGTCATCGGCATACAATGACATAAGTCAGCTTCTAAATTGTTCTCGAAGCTTCTGCATCTCGAAGCTTCTAGAAACTTCTTGACTCTTCTTGGTTGCGGTGTATTTCCTCTACTTAAAATAAAATACAGCGGCGGAGAAGTTGCTGGGTGTAAGTGACTTGGCCGGTGGTTATTAAGCGGCGGCTTGTAACCCCGATGTCCCCCAACTGACGAATAGATATTTATATATACGCCTATGTTTTAAATGGTTGTCATCTAATACACAAACTACTTATACAAATCTAATACACGCACCTTATACTTAGCACCATTATGATAAATTTATAAACGTTCTTTAACCCTTCAACCTACTCCGTACCTAAATTGCTTCAACACATATTAATATATACATTTTCATATAGCAAGTCATATCATTTCAGCTAAAGTCAACCAGCAGAATTTGAGTCATTGCTATTAGGTATTCGAGGGTTAAGAAAAAAACAAACAAAGCATACAAACACTGATAAGAACTCGCTTGACTACCACTACCGATAATTTATTCAGTTAAACATAGTGTTCATTTATATTTTCACAAAGCAAGTTGACCAGCAGAATTTGAGTCTTGCTATAACGAATTCGAGGGTTAAGAAAAAACAAAACATGCATACACTGATAAGAACCCTATAGGAACAAACTAACATGTTTTTAAAAACAACTAATTAAAAAACCAATTTAAAATAAACCAGTATATGAACTACTTTTAATAATATTAAGGCGGCAACTACTCTGATGTTGACATTTTTTAATTGCAAATTTTTATTAGATTATAAATTTATACATATTTAACCATGTTATTTCATCAAATATTATTAACCTTAGGCCATCAGTAATAGTTTTCAATTGGTTATTTAAAAGCAATTAAAAAAATAATTTAAATGTAACTAATTTAACAAGTGGTTGAAAATATATGCAGACGAAAGTCAATTGACTTATTTAGCGGACATCACCATACAAAATAAGTTAGTTCGTTCTATGGAAAAAAGTCAGAATTTCAACTAGTTGTGGTTGACAAAAAAATACTTTATCAACTACTTTTAAATTAGTTGATTTTCCTACAGGGAACTCGCTTGACTACCACTACCGATAATGTAGTGTATAAAATTATGATCAACGCTTAAAAAAAGCAAAGACTTACCCCAAACTAGCCAATTTTAAAAGTTTAAAGCAAAGACATACACCAAACTTGCCAATTTTAAAAGTTTAAAGCAATGACATACCCCAAACTTGCAGATTAGTTAAAAAAGCCACCACTTGGTGGTGTTGGGGTGCGGGCTTGACGTCATCGGCTTGCGCCTCCGCGCCTCCTGCGCCAGAAGCCCTGTATTGTATCTACTAGTTGCTGATGAATTTGTTGTTTTTGTTCATTTTTATGTTGGTTTAAAATCTGTTGTATAATAAATTAAAATAAAGATTTCGGAATAATATGATTTTATTATTTTTCCTGCAGTAATAAAATAATAGTATAAAATATAAGTACATATATCGTCGATGCGCCAACAAAAACAGTTATGTAATTTTTGTAATTTTTTTTTATTTCATACTTTATTAACTCTATCAATTAACAAACAAACAATTTTAACAAACAAAATATATTTTTAATATTTAAAAGTTTTGCTGGTAGTGTAGCCCACCATAGGTGTGAATAAAATGGACTAGTGGGCCATATTTGGCACATGCTTCTTATTAAACTCTAATATGTATTTTTTTGTTTTGAAGGATATTAATGGCTTCGAAGTCTAAGCAAGACCAAAAACAACAAAAGGCGTGGTGCAAAGAAAACACGATGCAATCAATTACAGCGATCAAAGAAAATATAATGGGGTTCTTAAAGGCATCCAAACAGTACAAGGTGCCTAAAACCATATTACGGCGTTTGGTGGCAGACAAGAAAGGCCGTTAGAAGACGTGGTAGCAGCAAAATTAGGCAGAAAGCCCATTTTCCTACCACAGCTCGAAGAATCGCTTGTTGTATTTAGATTGCTAATGGAACTGAAATTGTTTGGGTTAACAAGAAATGATATAAGATCATTAGCATTTCAATTAGCTATGAAGAACCATCTTCCGAACCCGTTTTCAGTAGTCAAGGAAACTGCAGGCAGAGACTGGTTGCGTTTATTCCTTAGACGCCACCCATCTCTGTCTTTTCATCAGCCGACCGGAACATCTATAGCTGGCGCAAAAGGATTTATAAAGGAAAACGTCGCTACTTTCTTTGACTTGCTGGAAAAAGAAATGGCTACGTACAACTTTTCACCAAACACCATTTACAATGTACATGAAACAGGAATTTCTGTTGTGTCAGCTAAACTGCCGCAGGTATTATTCCTGAAAGGTCGGAAGCAGGTAAGATCACTTACTTCAGCTGAAAGAGGATCTCTGATTACTGCTATTTTGTGTATGAGCGCAGAGTGTCGCTTGTACCCCCTATGTTTATTTTCCCTAGGAGGAGGGACAACCCTCTTCTGAGAGGTGCACCACCAGGATCAATTCTCGCAAATCATCCCTCCGGATGGGTTCAAATAAATTTGTTTACTGAATGGTTCAAGCACTTTCTTGCAACAGTAAAACCTTCTTCATCGTCGCCTGTATTGTTCATATTGGACGGACATACAAGCGATACGAGAAACATTGAAATCATTGACTTGGTTAGAAGCAACCATGTTCGCATTTTTCAATTCCCCCACACTCATGCCACAAAATTCAACCTCTCGACAAAACTTTCATGGGGCCATTGAAAAAATATTTGACTGAGGAAATAAGGTGTTGGGTCGTAAATAATGCAAGAGCATTGACCCATTTTGATATAATTGAACTTTTCGGTCGATCTTATATAAAACTCAAACTGGAAAATTCGCTGTTAAAGGATTTTCGTCAACTGGAATATGCCCTTTTAATAGGCCAATCTTTACCGATCATGATTTTCTGGCAGCGGAAGAAGTTGATGCAATGGTTGAGAATGTGCAGATGTAAATCCTTTACATTTACCTACCTATTCACCTAAAATGGAGCAATTAGAACAAAAATATGATGAAACCGAACTTTGCTCTTCATAACCCTCCACTTCTACTGGTATACGGTCAACTTCTTACATAATGCCTCAAGAAATTTCTCCTATTCCGGTCCGAGTTAAAAAAATTTCAAATCGAGGGCGAAGACGATGACGATGACGACGAAGTGTTTAGTCCATATTTAAAACAAGGTGGTCCATATTCGTCGCACATTTTTGAGAAGTGCTATATTGAAGTAACTTTTATTTTTATCCATATCTTTTTGTTACATTTTTTTTTTATTTACTTTTTTAATGTAGACCGAAATCAAAATAGTTTTAAGACTTTTAAAAACAATAAATATATGAATCTAAGTAAAGGAGGTATTTCTGGTTGGCAAAAATTTTTGTTAGATTTTTTTTGCATATTTTTATAGCTTGGATATTTGGGAATATCGTCTTAGTAGGGTTTTTTGAAATTCGAAATACTTTAGGAGATATTGCCTTTTTGAAGCGAAGCTTTTTACGCCCCGTTCTGTGATTTGCTTGGAGTGAAATCTGAAAAATTTTCGACAGATTTTTTCTTAGAATTTTATATGGTTTCTTTGTTTCTGTGTTTTTTACAACAAGACAATTTAATATAACAAATATAGAAAAAAACTTCTTCACCTGCGGTGGTGATTCGAACCCGTTAACTCTTGGTTGGAAGTTCAATGCTCTATCCACTGAGCCAAACACCTTCCCTATGTAATATCATTGATTTAGTATTAAGTGCAATTGAAGTTATGTTGCAGCTCATCCAATAATATATTAAGGTATTTGTGTGGTTTGGGTAGCTGCTTAGCCACTTGCTACAAGAGTTGATTAATAGATTTTTATGGTTTGGGTAGCTGCTAAGCCACTTGCTACAAGAATCATCAGTATTGCCACTTTTCCACAATTGTGGTAAATCTATCACTTTTTTAGTTTCTACCATTTTTATCACTCACTATTTGCATTTTTCGAAAATCTATATATTTATATAAAAATTATTGCATTTTAATTAAAATTTTAGAAATTTTATTGCATGTATTTTATTTTTATAGAAATTTTATTGCATATATTTTATTTATTATTACATTTAATATATTATTTTAGAACTGTTTTAAGAACATTATATGAGAATTATTTGCAATAAAACTAATTTAGCGTGAAAAAACTTACTTTATGGTGTACTTTTTATGATTTGTTTTGCTGTAGGACTTAAGTCGAATATTTCCTCAAGAAGAAATATATATTCCAAAGCTTTTTAAAATTCACCACTCATTTCAGACTCAACCTACCACTATTTAAAATTTGCAAGTGACAACACTGGTCATCATCCTCAGTTTGCTAGTGCCATGTGTTAGCGCCATCAACTGTTAACATAGCTGCAGCTATATATTTAATATTAAATCAACATCAAAATTTAACAGAGTTGTTTGGATCGGTGGAAACAGTGTCGACTTATTAATCAGTGGGTCATGGGATCGATCCTCACGGTGGGCAAAGTAATTCTTTTATTTTTTGATGTGAATGCGTTTATGCTGTTGTTGGTACATGCTTTTGTTTTGTTTTTGCATAGTGCGAAGAAAATTAACAATTGCCCACAAGTGCGTTGAAATAACAATGACAGTAGCATACAAAGCTTTGCTTCTCTCGTGTGTCCAACGACGCACCTGTGTTTTTTGTACAACAATGTTTTCGCCAAAATGCGATTTGCTTAATTTGGCTACATTTTGAATGGAACGGTTTCAAGCAACCACCTAATTTCGTATAACGCGTTCTTTAGTAGGTAATAACTTGTTTGTATATGCATTTTAAAAATAAATGACTACACATTTTAGAGCTTAGGTATTCGAATGTTGGCAGCGTTTAGTTCACTTTGAATTGAGTTACAAACCGGACGCGCGCGCGCATACAATTTTGAAAAGTACAGTTTTTATAAAAATTTTTGTTTGCGCTTAAGACAATGGATAGAAAAAATAATAGCAATAAAAATAAAAGAAACACTGGTAGCAATCGAAAAACTCGTCCCTTGAAACGCCAGTTTCGTGGTAACCAACACGAAAGAGATGAGGACACCGAATTCACAAGTACATCGGCAAAAAAATTTAAAAATTATGAAAACGAAGACATAAGCATTGACAACAAAACGGAGAATTGCATTTTGGAGTTTTATACAGTTTTCTCAAAGAACGTTTGAAAAGGTCCGAAGCCAGAGCTCTGGCCGCATCAAAAAAAGGTAGAACTGCCCGAAGAGCACAAAGAGCCGCTGAGTCCTCATTTTTTGAAGAAGAGGAAGGAGTTCTTTATGAGGCTGGCATTACAAATAGATATATGTAAGTATTTCACAAAAAAAAAAAATGTTTTATTGCCTAAAATTTTCTTTGAGTTTTTTCAAAATAACGTTTTTGAACTTCGAAGTCATTTTTCTCCGGTTCTACCAAACCGATTTTGATGAAACCAAGTGCAATCGACGCAGAACTGTTTGTAAAATTTCTTAAACAGCATGCTCAAAGTTTTTGTTTAAATTTTTTTTGTTGATGCAAAAAAATAACTTCAATCTTTAACGCGTTTATCTCGAAACCACGTTTTTCGAGCTAGCGGCCCAGATTGCGTCCGTAGTTCTGAAATGATTTTGACGAAACGAAGTGCAATCGACGCAAAACTGTCACCGTTCTGGTTCCTGGTTCAACCACAATTTTAAACAATTTTTTACTATTTTTTTTTACACTAAACTACAATAAAAAGGTCCAAAATCGGTTTTTCATTTTTCAATGACCACCATGTTGTAAAAAATAATCGAAAAAATATAATTGAGGTAGGGCCTAGAAGTACATCTTTTTGATTTCAGATAATCCGAAGTCGAGTTATCCGGGCCGCAAGCAGCATACCTTTTTTTCGATGCCCAACTTTGAAGGCCGTTAGAAGACATGGTAGCAGCAAAATTAGGCAGAAAGCCCATTTTCCTACCACAGCTCGAAGAATCGCTTGTTGTATTTAGATTGCTAATGGAACTGAAATTGTTTGGGTTAACAAGAAATGATATAAGATCATTAGCATTTCAATTAGCTATGAAGAACTTTTGAACTTTTGAACAGCTCTCGTACAAAGGAGACAAAACATTTTTATTTAATTTAATATGTTTAATACAACAAAAAACCCCAGAATTTTAATAACTCTTTGCGTTTTCAAATGAGAAGTTTTTCAAAAAGGGTGCAAAAACAGCCTTCCAACCAGGAATACTCCCTTAAACTCGCAATATTGACCGCACTTAATCTATATTTAAAATTTAAAAGATCTATATTTTTGTTATATTATGTGCAAAATATGTAAGCCAAATTTTATTTGGTGGGCTCAAATCAGTTTTTATCATATACGTCATTTTTGTCATGGAGGTATTAGCATATATAAAGTTTTTTTATTAGTCAAAAAGTATGAACATTTTTTTATAATATAAATATTTTCTTACAATTATCAAAAAGTAAAAGTCAGAGACCGTACCAATTATGCATTTTATAATAAAAAGCAAAAAATAATAATTATACTTTTACTTTTCAAATTTTGAGCAAAAAATAATTATTTCTGCTTTTTATTTTTTTAAGCCAAAAATTAAAAGCAAAATCTGACCGATATTTTTTTGAGCAGTAAATAACTGGTAAGTTTGGACTATTTTTTTTTTTAAGGCAAAAATAAAAAGCAAAATGTAGAACTAAGCTTGCGATTGAACCAAAGTTACACAATTATAATAAGGCGAATCATATCATTTCGTAAGTCCATATTGAAACTTTACTTACTTACTTACGTGGTCGTAACAACTCGTGTCCGGGTTTCGTCCGACCTCATCAGCTCTCGCCAGG
The DNA here is from genome assembly GCA_914767935.1 of Coremacera marginata. Lineage (NCBI taxonomy): Eukaryota > Metazoa > Arthropoda > Insecta > Diptera > Sciomyzidae > Coremacera > Coremacera marginata. The sequence continues at coordinate 80,215,232 of OU612046.1, forward strand.
CGCCTCTGCTTTACGCGCACCTTCTCCAATCGGATACACCAAGTGCGGTTAGGGCTTCCTCAGCCTGGTCCATCCACCGGAGGCATGGTCTCCCTCGTCGTCGTTGACCAGCGACCCTCGCCTCGAGCACCTTTTTCGCTGGAGCTTCGTCGGACATGACCCAGCCAGCGTAGTCGCTGCACAGTTATACGCCGAACTACGTCAATGTCTTCGTAGAGCTCATACAGCTCGTGGTTCATTCGGATGCGATAGTCATCACCGACTCGAACAGGACCGAAGATTTTGCGAAGAACTTTTTTCTCGAACACCCTCAGAGCGGCTGCGTCATTTTGCGAAACTACCCATGCCTCAGCGCCATAAAGCAGTATAGGTAGAACGAGCGTTTTGTAGAGTGTTAGTTTTGTCGATCGAGAGAGGGCTCTGGAACTTAGTTGCTTACTTAGCCCGTAGTAGCACCTATTAACAATAATTGTTCTTCGCTTTATCTCCAGGCTGATTTCGTTGTTGGTATTAATGGCGGTGCCAAGGTATACGAACTCCTTGACTACTTCAAAGTTATAGCTGCCGGATGAAACGTGGGAGTCTAAACGCCGCGCTCCCTTGTTTGTAGAGTTAACTTTGTTTTACCCTCATTTATCGATAAACCCACTTTGGCTGATTCCTTTTCGATAGCGGCGAAAGCAAAGGTAACATCTCTCTTGGTTCTGCCGACAATGTCAATATCATCAGCGTACTTAAGGAGCTGGACAGCTTTATAGAAAATGGTGCCATTACGATGCACACCGGCCTTTCGTACGATCCCCTCCATGATGATGTTAAAGAGATCGCAATACAGTGGATCGCCTTGCCTAAAACCTCTTTCGGTATAAAAGGTTTCGGAGAGGTCATTTCCTACCTTGACGGAGCTGCGTGTGTTGCTCAACGTCATTCTGCAAAGTCTAATCAACTTTACAGGTATACCGAGCTCAGACATTGTTGCGTATAAGCAATCCCTTCTCTGGCTATCGCACGCAGCTTTAAAATCGACAAAGAGACGGTGTGTGTCAATTTGATTTTCGTGGGTTTTCTCAAAATCTGGTCGATGGTGGACCTACCAGGTCGAAAGCCACACTGATAACGTCCGATCAGTGTTTTTGTATAGGCTTTAATCTTTCACACAGTACGCTTAAGAGAACCTTATATGCGATGGAAATAAGACTGATACCTCTATAACTGGCGCAGATTGTAGGGTCTCCTTTCTTAAGTATAGGGCACAGAAATCCTATATTATGTGTTTATAGAGGACCCCTGCCATTACAGCTTTATTCCTCTGGGTCCACAGACTTTGGAGTTAAAGTTCATGAATGATCAAATGTATTAAAAAATACACATCCAAAGAGGATGTGCACCTGAAATACTCTTCACAGACCTGTATTATACAAGTGACACTAGAAAAGCAACCACGTACTAGATGTCACATTCATAAACACAATAGCATTACCCTGTGCCCTATTCTGTAAAAGCAGTATGCAATAAGAATTCCATACTGCCCTTAATAGTACCAGTTTGGCTACCGGTAGATGGCGTACCTTCATTACCATCTACTGGTTGAGACCACGAGACCTATCCAATCTCTTGCATACTAAGCAGGTATGCCAGCCCGGTCGTACAACTGCGCGACCCCGCCGGTCAATCTAGACCTGTGCAAGCGATGTGCACAAACCACAGCCAGCACGAGTCTCCCCGAAGGGCCAGCCCATGATAGTCACCTGGACAAAAAAAGAGACAAAAAATTCTTATATACATATATAAGAACTTTTGTTTTTGACGGTGCACATAGCACTGTTACGTATCTGACTGGCACTTCCAAACAAGGCATGGTTTATCACCATACCCTATATGAAGTGCCTACGATTTCATTTGACCTGTGGCCAGCGTCACAGGTCGCCTTTGTTCCCACATACGTGACACTCCTTGTGCCCTAAGACACCATTTTTTTGTCTTTTGTTGACCATATAGGCCATGTCTCCATGACGTGGATAGATAAGGTCACCTCATTTTTTCGACGGGTTTGACTATCCCCGTGCTAACAAGTTTTATGGACCATTGCTATTCCTCAAGGCTTTTTTCAATATGATATACATATTGACCTGCTACCCAGATGGGCGCCACCCCGAGCTCTTGGTTGGCTCTAACTTTTTACGGCATGGGACGTATCCCATAACCAACCCTCCTCCTTTATCCTGGCTTGGGACAGGCAGGCCGAAACCTGGCGGAGTTGTATAGGGCACAGTACGCTGAGGTTCCAATCGTCGGGCCTACTTTCTGCTAGCCATATTTTGCTTATGAGCTGATGCATGCGCCTTATGAATTCATCGCGGCCGGTTTTAAACAATTCAGCTGACAGGCCGTCAGCACCCGCTGCTTTATTGTTTTTGAGTGGTTGGATAGCAACTCGAACCTCTTCATGGCTAGGTGGTGGTACTTCCACTCCGTCATCGTTGATTGGTGGCTCTGAACTGCGCTCTCCATGGGCGGCATTGGTGGAATCGTCGCCAGTAAGTAAATTGGAGAAGTGCCGTCTCCACAATCTCAGCACACACTGTGTATCCGTATTCAAATCTCCATTTTCGTCTCTACAAGTGGATGCTCCGGGCTTGAACCTTGGGTTAGACGCTGAACCTGTTGATAGAATTTTCGTGCATCCTTCTTGCCCTGGTATACCTCTAGTTCCTCATGCTCACGCTTTTCCTGCTCTCTTTTCTTGCATCTGAAAAGGCGCCTCTCTTCCTTCCTCTTTTCGTGGTAGTTTTCTTGCACAGCTCGCGTTGCAGCTGACTGAAGCGTTTTTTTATATGCGGCGTTTTTTACTGCTGTCGCGACGCAACACTCCTGATCATACCATTGGTTCCGAGGTTGCGGGCGCCGGAATCCAATGACTTCTTCAGCGGCAGCGTGCATGGAGTGGGATATATGCGCCCAAAGTCTGCCGGCGTAGTGGGGTCCAGAGGTTGGTTGGTTGAGCTTAACCGAGAGTTGAGCGGAGTAGGCTTCGGCAGTCCGTTGTAATTGCAGCTTAGCGACATCTAGCTTTCGTTGCATTCCTGTGCTTATTGTTCTTCGAATTGCATAATCGCATGCGGATCTTGGCTGCAACAAGGTAATGGTCGGAGTCAATGTTGACCCCCCGAAATGTACGCACATCTAGAACACTAGAGGCATGCCTTCCGTCGATTACAACATGATCAATTTGGTTTCGTGTTTTTTGATCCGGGGACAGCCAGGTGGCCTTGTGGATGTCGCTTAAATCTGGTGCTACTAACTACCATGTTTCGCGCCGCGGCGAAGTCGATCAGTCTTAGACCGTTGTTCGTGGAGGTCTCATGAAGACTGAACTGACCGACAGTCAATCGCCGAGGACTGTTTTCACGTCATGGACCGGAAGGTGGTCGTATACGTCCTCAAGACAAGACGTATACGTCCTTTTCCTCCGTCAGGGCGTGCGCGCAAATAAGGCAGATGAAGAAAAAATTTGCCTTGATGCGGATCGTGGCCAATCTTTCGTTCACAGGTGTGAACCGGAAAACAAGGTGGCTTAGTTTCCGGCTTACAACGAATTCACATCCAAATTCGCGGCTCTCCGCATGGCAGCTGTAGTAGATATCACAGTGTGCTTGCTTAGAGCAGCCTTGCCCTTTCCATCGCATTTCCATCGGATGGTGGTGATGTCAGCTTTTATTATTTTGAGGGCGTCCGCCAGTTGGATAATGGCACCTTCCCTATAAAGGGTCCGGGCATTCCAGGTGCATATCCGTAAATCATTGTCCGTTTTTCATTTGCGGTGGTCGTCAACGTAACTGGGGTTCTTATCCGAGGCTGGTTTAGTTTTCATTGGGCAGTAGTAATGTGGCGGGATCCAAACCGTGCACACATTCCATGTTTAAGGTCAATGGAGCGACCCGCCGCTCAAATTAGCCGTCAAACTGACGGATGCCAATTTGCCGTTGCCCAGGGAACACCACGTGGAGGTTTCAGTCGACTTGAGACGATTTCGACATGGATAATGCTGGCCTCGCCAGGTTGAGGCGTTCAGACACGTTGCCATGTGAATGTTCGCCCCCTGTTCCCCCATATTGAAACCAGCAGCATTTTTATTATGATTGAAATTATTACTAAATTACATAAACTCTTTATCAAATTAATTTAGCATTTTATTTAACCATTAAGATGGAGTTCCTCGCTAAGGTTGTAGTATCTCTGATACCCCATGACTAGTTTTAAGGCAGAAAATGTACGCTCCACGCTTACTTGAGTAGCAGGAACAGTGTGTGTAATTAAAACTAGCCGTCTAAGCCAAGAATTTTCATACTTCATTCGGTTCCAATACTCTAGCATATTAGTCTCTTCATCAATAAGAATTCTTTTGAAACTGTCTACTTCCACATTTTGCTTTTTATTTTGGCTTAAAAAAAAAAATAAAAACTTACCACTTATTTAGTGCTCAAATATGATAAAACAATGATAAAACTTGTTGGATTTATATTTAACCAAGCTTTTATATTATTATCAGTTATTATAAATGCGCACTTTAATATAAACTACTCGTATGAGCAACGGCTACTTTGCAAATGTACAGATATTCAAACACACACAATTTTTTTGTTGTGCTGTGGCTAGCTGAACATAAAAAGAGAAGAGTAGAGAGCAACATCGAGTTTATTGAAACTCTCTCTGCTGTGAGTATGTATTTTGTTGGTTATTTCTTCGTTGGTATTTAGCTGTGCAACGCTGACTGCGTAACGCTTGATTTTTTAGATAACGCTCGATTTCACTCGCTATAAATTTTCATAGCGCGGGCAATATATGAAATCGATTCTAAAGGAGTAAGCTCCAAAAATTTTACCCTAAATACAAAAAATATTTACTTTTCACTTTGTTACAAACAGAATTCAGAAACCCAAATATTTGTTTATATTATGATAGATCCATATTCAAGAAATTTGACATACATGACAACTTTAAATAAATTGATAATTTTGCTTAAAAAAATAATTAAAATGTTTGGAGAAAAAAAACATAAACCACCTATTTTGGTGTAAAATTTGGTGAAGAATTTAAATTTCTGAATATCATATTATTTAAATTTTAAAAGTTTCAACAATAATCTTTTGCTTCATTTAAAAAAAAAAAAAAATATTAATAAATAATAATTTGGCCTCCCACGCCTTTACAGGTTTCAAAGCAGTACATACTATTTATACGACGTTAATTATGATTAAAACAAAAACATTATATTATTAATATTATATTATTAAAACAAGTATATTATTTATTGAATTGCCAACTATTTTTTTCATTTTTACGAATTTGCTGGTGAAAGGCAAGAAACCAAAACTCTACAATTTTTAATAAAACACTATATCTACAGTTCATATAGACAGGCTCAAACCAGCTTTTCTGCCCAATAGGAACAAACTAACTTGTCTTTAAAAACAACTAACTAAAAAACTAATTTAAAATAAACCAGTATATGAACTACTTTGAATTATATTAAGGCGGCATCCACTTCAATTCTAAATAGTTTTTATTGCATTATATATGAAGTAATTGAAAAACTACTTAAAAACAAGTGATTGATGAACTACTTTGAATTATATTAAGGCTGTCAAGTGATTGATAAACTACTTTGAATTATATTAAGGCGGCAACTACTCTGATTTTGACATGTTTTAATTGCAAATTTTTATTAGATTACAAATTTATACATATTTGCCATATTAGTTCATCAAATATTATTAACTTTAGGCCAACAGTAATAGTTTTCAATTCGTTATTTTAAAGTAATTAAAACAATAATTTAAATATAACTAATTTAACAAGTAGTTGAAAATATATGCGGGTTTCGAGTGATTTATTTCAAAGTAGTTAAAAAATAATTTAAATTTAACTAATTTAACAAGTAGTTGAAAATATATGCAGACGAAAGTCAATTGACTTATTAAGCGGACATCACCATACAAAATATGTTAGTTGGTTCTATGGAAAAAAGTTAGACTTTCAACTAGTTGTGGTTGACAAAAAACTACTTTATCAACTACTTTTAAATTAGTTGATTTTCCGACAGGGTGAATACAGAAACTTCACAGATACTTTCAATTATACATACATAGCTTTATAAATGTAAGCCTGTTAAAAAAGTACTGTTAAAAAATTAGAAAACGAAACATTTTATTTGTAAATTAATTTCGATAATTTTTTCTTAAGTTGTATGTTGTATAAATAATTTTTCAACTATTAATCAAGAGTTATATTTTCGAGCTCAAGGTCTGTGTTGTTTTTTAAAGAAAAAATAATTTTTCAATTACTAAGAGTTATATTTTCGAGCCCAAGTTATGTGTTGTTTTCTGAAAACAACCAACAACAACAACAACAATACCCTTTGTATTGTATGTCTATCTAGTCTGCTGTATGATTGCTACTTATACAAAGGGTATTATTAATGTTGTTGTTGGTTTTCTTCAGAAAACCACACAGACCTTGGGCTCGAAAATATAACTCTTAATTAATAATTGAAAAATTACTAGAGTTATAAGCATAACAGAAAACTTAAAAAAGGAAAAAATTTATAAACTGTCATAGAAACATCCTCTTACTTACAACTGCATCAAATTTTTTTTTGGCTGCCACTTAAATTTTTTTATTTTTACGAATTCGGTGCTGGGGCGAACATTAGATAAAAATGGGTTACTGAATCTGATTCCGTTGTCATAATTTCAAAATTTATGTTAATTTTACCATAGAGTTGCCACCTAAATTTTAAAATTTTTATGAATCCGATGCTGGGCGAACATACGCTAAAAATGGATCGCTGAATCCGAATCCATCGTCAGAATTTTAAAGTAATGTAATTTTTTCCATAGAATTTCCATCTAAAACACAAAGTAAAACTTAATCGCTGAGCCTAAGAACGATGTAGTTCTCTTATCATAGGGATGCCAGCTAAATTTTTTCACTTATATAAATTCAATGCTGGCCGAACACCAGGTACAAAATGGCTCTTTACTTTTTTTTTGGTGGCGGTGGCGTACTGGGTAGAGTGTATGGCCCACACGCCAGACCACCCTGGTTCGATTTCCACCTGACACAGAAAGTTTTTGCAATTGAATTAATTTTTCTGTCACCTGCCGTCACCTCTCTGCAGACAATGGCTTTGTTAGAATATAAACCGTTTGGAGTCGGCATAAAACTTATAGTTCCAGTTCTCGATCATTTGTGTTCAAACATTTCACAACGCACACAACACAATTGATCATAATGTCTTTAAGATCTGTAAAGACATGGGTGGCCAAATTAATATTTATTGTAATTGTAAATATTATTTGATAAAAAAATTACAGAGCTTTTAAGTATTGACAACGGATGCGGTTTCAGTGACCCATTTTTAACTAGTGTTCGCCCACCGAATTCGTAAGAATAAAATAACTAGGTGTCCGTACTAATTTCTTAATAGCCTATAACCGTCGCATCATGATTACGGGCAACAGAGGGAAACAGAAGCTTTTTTTCACTTTGATTTTGGTATATAGACTACACCGAGAAAAAACCCCATAGTTTAATCACCTAAGTCGGCTTGGGTAAAGAGAATTGTATGAGAATTATAAACTCATAAAAATATTTGATTCACCTTAGCCCAAAATCCAAAAATACAACTTATAAAATTAACTAACATGGATGGCTTAAGCATAGTTTTGAGCTATTTTCTGCAAAAAAAAAAACAAAACACAGGTGCTTCATTAGACACACGAAAGAGGGATAGATTTGATAATTTAATGGTTTTTTGTAATAAAATAACTTTCAAATTCAAAAATAACGTAAAGTAAATAAAAAAACACACGTTAATATTCACACCAGTAAATTTTATTACATTTCATCAACAAAATGAAAAGAAAAAAGAGAAAAAACATTTCTGTTCCCTCCGTGCGGAATTGAACTCGGAATTTTTGGTGCCAGTCCATCGCTCTACCCACTGATCCAAAAAGCCTTGCTACTGGCTTCTGACATAACTGGATCTATGTTAACAGATGCAGTGTGTCACAGTATTCTGCTGATAGCCATACAACAAAAATCTATTAATAGATAATTGTGTTAGGCTGCAGCATAGCTTCAGTTGTAATTAATATTGAATCAATCATTCTGCATAATGAAGGAGTTTGGCTCGATGTGTAGTGTAGTTCTTAATCGGTGGTATCGGTGGTATCGGTGTGTGTGGGTTCAAATCTCCACGGCAGGTGAAGACAAAATTTTTTATATTTGATATTTAATATTGAATTTAATTTAATGGTATCAATTGGGGGGTCAATAGGGTTTGGGTCCCACCACATTACTACTGTCCAATGAAAACTAAACCAGCCCCGGATAAGAACCCCAATTACGTTGACGACCACCGCAAACAAAAAACGGACAATGATTTACGGATATGCACCTGGAATGTCCGGACCCTTTATAGGGAAGGTGCCATTATCCAATTGGCGGAAGCCCTCAAAACAATAAAATCTGACATCACCGCCATCCAGGAAATGCCATGAAAAGCGCAAGGCTGCACACTGCGATATCTACTACAGCTGCCATGCGGAGAAGCGCGAATTCGGATGTGGATTCGTCGTTACCCGGAAACTACGCCACGTTGTTTCCCGGTTCACACCTGTGAACAAAAGATTGGCCACGATCCGCATCAAGGCAAAGTTTTTCTCCATCAGCCGTAGTTGCGCGCACGCCCCGACGGAGGAAAAGGACGAAGCCGTCAAAGACGTTTTCTACGCTAGTCTTGAGGACGTATACGACTACCTTCCGGTCCATGACGTGAAAATAGTCCTCGGCGATTTTAATGCGAAGGTCGGAAGGGAAGGCATCTTTGGCCCCACTGTTGGTCAGTTCAGTCTTCATGAGACCTCCACGAATAACGGTGTAAGACTGATCAACTTCTCCGCGGCGCGAAACATGGTAGTTAGTAGCACCAGATTTAAGCACCTCGACATCCACAAGGCCACCTGGCTGTCCCCGGATCAAAAAACGCGAAACCAAATTGATCATGTTGTAACCGACGGAAGGCATGCCTCTAGTGTTCTAGATGTGCGTACATTTCGGGGGGTCAACATTGACTCCGACCATTATCTTGTTGCAGCCAAGATCCACATGCGATTATGCAATGCGAAGAACATTCGCACAGGAATGCAACAAAAGCTAGATGTCGCTAAGCTGCAATTACAACGGACTGCCGAAGCTTACTCCGCTCAACTCTCGGTTAAGCTCAACCAACCAACCTCTGAACCCGACGACGCCAGCGAACTTTGAGCGCATATATTCCACTTCATGCACGCTGCCGCTGAAGAAGTCATTGGATTCCGGCGCCCGCAAACGTGGAACCAATGGTATGATCAGGAGTGTCGCATCACGAAAGCAGTAAAAAACGCCGCATATAAAATAACGCTGCAGTCAGCTGCAACGCGAGCCGTGCGAGAAAACTACCGCGAAAAGAGGAAGAAAGAGAGGCGCCTTTTCAGACGCAAGAAAAGAGAGCAGGAAAAGCGTGAGCGTGAGGAACTAGAGGCATACCAGGGCAAGAAGGATGCACGAAAATTCTATCAACAGGTTAAGCGTCTAACCCAAGGTTTCAAGCCCGGAGCATAAACTTGTAGAGACGAAAATGGAGATCTGAATACGGATACACAGTGTGTGCTGAGATTGTGGAGACGGCACTCTCCAATTTACCTACTGGCGACGATTCCACCAATGCCGCCCATCGAGAGCGCAGTTCAGTGCCACCAATCGACGATGACGGAGTGGAAGTATCACCACCTAGCCATGAAGAGGTTCGAGTTGCTATCCAACGACTCAAAAACAATAAAGCAGCGGGTGCTGACGGCCTGTCAGCTGAATTGCTTAAAACCGGCGGCGAGGAATTGATAAGGTGCATGCATCAGCTCATCAGCAAAATATGGCTAGCAGAAAGCACGACCGACGACTACTTAAGAAAGGAGACCCAACAATCTGCTCCAGTTATAGAGGTATCAGTCTTATTTCCATCGTATATAAGGTTCTCTCAAGCGTACTGTGTGAAAGATTAAAGCCAATTACAAAAACACTGATTGGACCTTATCAGTGTGGCTTTCGACCTGGTAAGTCCACCATCGACCAGACTTACACGCTACGACAAATCCTGAAGACAACCAGGATTCATCAAAAAAAATCAAATTGACACACACCATCTCTTTCTCGATTTTATAGCTGCGTTCGACAGCCCGAGAAGGGATTGCCTATACGCAACAATGTCTGAGTTCAGTATACCTGCAAAGTTGATTAGACTTTGCAGAATGACGTTGAGCAGCACACGCAGCTCCGTCAAGGTAGGAAATGACCTCTCCGAAACCTTCAATACCGAAAGAGGTTTCAGGCAAGGCGATCCACTGTCTTGCGATCTCTTTAACATCATCATGGAGGGGATCGTACGAAAGGCCTGTGTGCATCGTAATGGCACCATTTTCTATAAAGTTGTCCAGCTCCTTGCGTACGCTGATGATATTGATATTGTCGGCAGAAACAAGAGAGATGTTTCCGCTGCTTTCACTGCTATCTAAAAGGAATCAGCCAAAGTGGGTTTGACGATAAATGAGGGTAAAACAAAGTATATGCTGTCTACAAACAAGGGAGCGCGGCGTTTAGAATCCCACGTTTCACCCGGCAGCTATAACTTTGAAGTAGTCAAGGAGTTCGTATACCTTGGCACCGCCATTAATACCAACAACGATATCAGCCTGGAGATAAAGCGAAGAACAATAATTGTTAATAGGTGCTACTACGGGCTCAGTAAGCAACTAAGTTCCAGAGCCCTCTCTCGATCGACAAAACTAACACTCTACAAGACGCTCGTTCTACCTGTACTGCTTTATGGCGCTGAGGCATGGGTAGTTTCGCAAACTGGCGCAGCCTCTCTGGGGGTGTTCGAGAGAAAAGTTCTTCGCAAAATCTTCGGTCCTGTTCGAGTCGGTGATGACTATCGCATCCGAATGAACCACGAGCTGTATGAGCTCTACGAAGACATTGACGTAGTTCGGCGTATAACTGTGCAGCAACTACGCTGGCTGAGTCATGTCCATCGTATGGACGACGAAGTTCCAGCGAAAAAGGTGCTCGAGGCGAGGGTCGCTGGTCAACGACGACGAGGGAGACCATGCCTCCGATGGATGGACCAGGCTGAGGAAGCCTTAACCGCACTTGGTGTATCCGATTGGAGAACTCAGGTCGGCCGAAACCCGGACACGGGTTGTTACGGCCACCTAAGTAAGTAAGTAAGTAAGTAAGTGTAGTTGCCGATTTCAGTATCTCCTGGAAAGTGGCATCGTCAGCAGAGAGGGCTGAACCCAAGGTCCTTATACGCCAAAGCCAAGCACTTACACTTTGTGCCTCGGCCGCCAAGTTTTTATATTTAACCATTTATGACCAAATTTTTTACCTTTTTGTCATCGTCAAATATACTTAGCTCCTCAAATTCATCAAACACCTTAAATGTTTAAGGGAAATATTCTGCTCTGCAAGAATTTTCATAGTTATGTTATTGCAATTTGGTAATTGCATACCTTTGTGGTAAGTTACATTCTTGGCTTAGATGTCTTTTTTTAGAAAAATTTTCTATAAGAATATGCAAGTTCCTTAAAATTTTCAAGAAATTGACACCACAAAAAAAAAACAAGTTTTTAGAATTTTAATTGTTTGGTGAAATAGGAAAAAACCAATAACTCGGTCAAGTTACTAAGGATTGCCTTAAATTTTAATTTATTGGCCGTCCAATCTTGCTTGAATCTTTTTTATTTTTGGTTTTCTTCTTATTTTTATAATTTTTCAAAAAAACCCTTAACGAATTTCTTTATTTCGCGGTAAAGTTTTGTAAAAATATTTGTTGTTGAAAAAATATTCAAGACCAAACATGACTTTTTTTAATGTTTTTTCATGCGGTATCCATAAATGTAGGGCTTATTTAAAGTTTCTATCGTAAAAATTTAAAAACATTTTATATGATCGAAAAATCAAAATTTAAGTTTTTTTTTATTTTGTTTGCATAAAAAGTAATGGTGTAGTGAAAGAATCATGACAATTTCTCAATTCGTTTGTGAGTTATACCTTCAAATACCACTTTAAACACTGCCACAGCAATAACAGAGCCACCTACAGGGTCAAACTTTAAACCTAAACTATCTACAGACCCAGCCGCACACACACACGCCAAATTTCATCAAAATCAGTTCAGCCGTTTAGGAGGAGTTCAGTGACAAAACCATGTACAGAAGAATTTTATAAATAAAGATAGATATTAGAAAAATAAGACTCTACGCGGTGGGTTATTCCAATTAAGACAATAATTAACAGCTATTTCAGCATGCTTTCTCTCAGAGAAATGATTAGCGGTAATTTGCCGATATATTCGCAACTTTCGCTGATTGTTGCTCTCCAACTAATGGTATTGAAATGACTTTTTAACAGATACTTACAAAATAATTTCCTTCATTTTGTTTTTAACACCACAGACAAAGCATATATGGTCTTGTGATGCTATCTTATGTGATTATGTTCTCACAGAAATGGCAAACTGTTGTTGCTTATCCATTTAGGTATCTCCTGCAAAGTAGGCGTAACCAAAGTGCCACGTCTATTTTTTTTTTTTGTAAAGTTGTCGACAGTAACCATATAAGCTAATTAGCTAAATTCAGCCTTATGCAAACAAAACCGTTTGAAATATTGAATTTTAATTGATTTATGGGTGGTAAAAGAATGCATAGCAACATTTATATATATATAGTGACCACTACTTGCATTTGTAGCACCTACACACCAAGATTCATTATGAAAAAATGTACAATTTAATTGTATTGTATAAATATATAATGAACACAGCTTGGTCTAATAGCACATACACACCAAGTTTTATTATTAAACATGCAGAATTCAGGAATTACAATGATTTCTGATAAGTGGGAGTATTAATAGCTCGACCACGCCCATTTTTATTTGAGTTGCCAAAAGTAAGGTGCCAAGTGGCGTAGTAGGTAGAGTGTGTGGCTCATACGCCAGAGAACCCTGGTTCAAATTCCCATCTGACACAGAAAGTTTTTTCAATTGAATTAATTTTTCTGTTCGACCGTCACCTCTCTTACCAGACAATAGCAAACCTCAAAGAGTAAAAACTGTAATGAAATGGTTTTTGAGAACATAATCCGTTCGGAGTCGGCATAAAACTTGTATGTCCAGTTCTCGACCATATGTGTTCAAACATTTCACAACACGCACAACCCAATTAATCATAAGAAGCTCGGTCAAAGTTTTAGTCCAATACAGCCAAATTCATTTGAAATATACCATTTTTATTGATTTATGGGCGGTAATAGGGGGTGTGGCACCTTTTTCTTTTTCATTATTCGAGATATTGTCTTTGATAACAAATGCTGTAAATTTGGTGCCCTTAGGTGTTACCGTTCCTGATATCTTAAAACACCAACCCACACGAACGATTTCATGTATACAAATGGGCGGTAAAAAAAGACGTGGCAACATTTATATGTAAAGTAACACACCCAAAGTCGTCTGAAATAAAGCGGTTTTATTGATTTGTGGGCGGTAATAGGGGGTGTGGCAAATTTTTTTATTATTCGAGATATTGGTCTAGACAGCACATGTTGTAAATTTGGCGCCCTTAGGTGTTACCGTTTCTGAGATCTTAACGGACATTAACCCGCACGAAAAATTTTATATATATAGATGTAATTGCTTTTAATTTCAACTCTGTACTTTTATTAGTTGATTCAATAATATTGCTTATGTCATGGCTTCTTTGTGTATTTGCATCAGGCTTAGATAATTGTTTCGATGCTCTATTGAAAAATGCTTTGTTATCCAATAACATCACATTGAGGGAGTCACTTAAACATTTTATGGCGAGCATTACGTGTGAGAGTGATATTTAATTGATTTATAGGTAGTAAAAGAAGGCATGGCAACATTTCTATATATAGTGACCACCACTTGAATTTGTAGCACCTACACACGAACTTTCATTATGAAAAAATGTACAATTTAAGAGTTATAATAATTTCTGAAAAATTGGCTTAGTTATAGTGCGACCACGCCCATTTTTAGTGCTGTTGTCGATAGTAACCATACAAACGAAACTACAAAATGCTAGCCTTATACAACCAAAACCGTCTGAAATAGAGTAGATTTATTTATTTCTGGCTGTAAAAGGGTGTGTGGCTTTTTTATATATTAACCGAGATATTATCCTTAATAACAGATATTATAAAGCTGGTGGCCTTACGTGTTTCTAATCCTGAGATCCTAAGAGACACCTCATGAACGATTTTATATAAATAAAAGGGCGGTTAAAGTAGGCGTAGCAACATTTATTTATATAGTGATCACCACTTGGTTTAATAGTACATAAAAACCAAGTTTCATTATAAAATCATGTAGAATTCAGGAATTATGATTCTGAAAAGTGGGCGTTTTTATATTTCGACCACGCTCATTTTTATTTCACGTGCCGAGAGTAACCATACGACCAAAATTACAAAATTTTAGTCCAATACAGCCAAATTCATCTGAAATATACCATTTTTGTTGATTTGTGAGCGATTATAGGGGGTTTGGGAACTTTTTTTCTCTATTATTTGAGATATTGGCCTTGACAACACATGTTGTAAATTTGGAGCCCTTATGAAAAAAGTTCCCAATAGGTTTTTTCATCTGTCAAATTGAAAATAGATTCAAATCTGCTACAGCAACAATAACAAAAACGAGCGAGGAGTAAAACTTTTTTCAAACTTAAATAGTTTAATCACTAAAAAACCACATCAAGAACAATACCTGTTTGAAGTTACTATTCCGTTTTATATAATTATTTATTTTCTTTCTTAGTTATAAATTTACAACTTTTACTTATACAAGTTGTTCAAGATTATAGAAAAAATATCCAGACCATAATCGCAACACATTATCCCAAAATTTCGACTAAAGGCTAATAAATGCAAGTATTTCAAATATTTGTGATTTGAAGCGCTTTGAAATTGCTCACATGTATCAAAATGTAATGTAATGACAATGTATCAAAAACAAAAATAAACAAAACAAAACATTGATTGTATTTGTATGCTTTATATCATATTTTTAATAATACGTCCACAAAATCCGCTGATGTTAAGTCTGCAGCATTTCCGTGGGAACAGTACTAAAATTACGTCTCGCAACAATTATAATAGTAACAAATATAGCCATGAATACAGGGAACACCACAACAATAACAACAGCAACAAAAACCTTAAAGTTAATGCATTAAGACATAAAATTTGTTATGTTAGCTTAAGTCCAAAAGTAATCGAATAAAGAGCTCTCTAAAAAATATTTGTCTTAGAATTATTTATACAAAAAAAAATTTAAAGTATAAAATATTATATTATAATATAAGTATTATGTATATTAAAACAACATATAAAATAAATTAAGAGTTCTAATATGGGGAGCGTATGGCCATGCATTAACATGAAAGATTTATTTAATTTCCTTGAGTTCTTTCTATTATTCAGATGAGATGAATGCATCCACTATACCTATCGCTTTGAATGCATGCACTATACTCATCGCTGTGGTATTTGTGGCATTTGCGTCATTTAAAGGTTATATATAGAAAAATTGCGACAAAGCTTTTTTTTTTAATTTTAGGGTTCGTGAACTAGTCAACCGGCATGAATCTTTATATAATTAAATTTATATCAAATTGAATATTTTTAGCTTATGGCATCTTAAAAAAAGGGCTTTTCTAAATAACAGCCACCTTAATATACTATATTTTTTCATACATATAATTGTGCTTAAAAATCATTTCTAAAAAACAAGACTTCTTAATCGGTTATATAAATCGATTTCAAGTATAAATATTCTTTTCATTTAATAACATTGAAACCATTTTTAACATAACCATTTCACTTTGCTCTTCTTTTCTGACGATTAGGTTTTTATGCAGCATAGATGTACACCGTCTAAATTGGGTTCCAACTAGGTGCTTGACTTCAATATTTTTCTAGTGCTCCACAGCAGGCACAATTTTCTCTTTTCGTCTGCTGTTTTTAAAATATTACTTTGTTTCGCTTACTTTTGGGGTTTGTTTTGCGGTTGTGATGCAATTTATCTATCCATGCGGAAGAGCTTCACCGTTTCTGACACAGGGATAGCTATGTCTGTCGATAGTAGGTAGCATTGTTTGTATTTTCGTTCCCATTAAAGGGATGGTACTATTTTTGGGATACTTTTTTTTTTTAATTTTTTTATTTTTCTGAATGTACAACATTTCAAGACTATTTTGTAAAAATTTCAAGTAAATCGTGCTAAAACTAACTAAGATACAGCGTTTCAAGTGAGCGGACCTCACTTAAAATCGACTTAAAATCGAGACCTTAAATCAATTTTCTGGAAAACAACATTTTTGAAGTCGGTGAACACGATGCCGCAAAATTTACTTGACTGATCGTTTTAAAATTTTTTACACTATTTCTTCACATAAATCAATATCTAATGCCGAAGCGTTTTCTATTTTTTCCTATTTTAAAATAATAAAATAAACTAAATTTTTCAGCGAAAATCGTGTTTTGACTTCAAAATGGTACAAAAACAAAAAAAACAAAAAAACATTTAAAAAAAACTCTTCGATATTACCTCGGGAATTTTTTTTCAGATGATTCGCTACCTCTAATCGAGCCTCCGGAGAATCGCTGCCACGAATTTATTTATCGATAATTTTCATTTTTTTTTCCAAATATACTTTAGAAGTCAAACTATAACATGTATATGAAATAAATACACCAACTTTATTCATGTCTAAAAAAAAAAAAATCATGAAAACATGAATTTTTCCGGCCTTAAAACAGTACCATGCCCTTAAAGGTTCGTTGTAGAACGTGCTACCTTCATAGCGTTGCTGAGCACCGTTTAACTGTATTTTCATATCGCTGAAGAGTTTATTCAATTTGGCTAATGAACACCAACTACACTGAGAGAAAAATACCAGTAGTAAGATAATACACGATGGCTTTTTAAAAAAAACAAAATAATGTACTGCGCTGAAGATTTTATGTGATTCAAAGAGATCAAAATAATACAAGATGTAAACAAATTTCGTCAATGCGGTTTTCAAACAATTTTTTATGCGGTTAATGCCAGTGAATAGGCAGCAGAAGCTTCCCAGTGGTCCGAAATGGAAACAGCTCACCTAGAATCACGACTGAAGCACTCCATCACTGTTGCTTGTCCAGCAGGAAAGAAGCACACTCACCGAAGTTCTGTTTTTGTTTGTTGTTCAGTTGCGATTCAGTTCCCAGAGTGAAAAGTAAAGCAAATCAATGCACAAAGTCTGCTGCGCATTAATCCAATATCGCTCAACTTAACCACATGATAACGCACTGATTTCTTATTTTGTTTATTTAATCTCAAAGAAATATAGAAAAAAAATGCGTTATCATACGGCAATGCTAAGCGGTAATTGGTTATACAAAAAAAAAAAAAGAGTAAGCACGCATCTGTTCAAATGTTGGCTATTTTTCAATTGATAAGTTGAAAAAATGTGGAGAAAGACCATGACACAATTATAAGGTAGGCTCACATTTAAATGGCTGCTCAAACAACAAGTTTTGCAACAACAAAGCTGTGAGAACGCTAAACGTCAAATGATAAAGGCAACAACAACAATAAGAAAACTTAAATTCCTTTTTGCTCCAACTTGAGCCTACCTTATTATTCTGCCATGAAGAAAGACATAGTTCACTCATTGCACTGTCTCTCGCTCCTTATGCTTAGCTTTTATCCATTTTATTTCACAATGGTGGGCATCCCTCAAGAATGATATATTACAAGGTTCCGTATTGCACACGTCCGCCATCTTTGTTGTGAAGTTGGCTGCGACGTAGCTCGAGCTTGTCAAAGTGGGTAAATGAACATGTATTGGCAATTTATTTAAAGGGAATAATTTACTTATTGAGATGAAGAAATGTCGAAATTTTCTTATTGAAACTTGGTTTATTGAAATCGTACATGGGTATTTTCCATTACCATCAAATTTTAATTACCACTATCCACCTTGTGGTAATGCAAATTAAAATTGCATTGCCATTAATATGAAATGGTAATGGAAGAAAAAATTGCATTACCACTAAAATTTAGTGGTTATGAAAATTATTAATGATAATGGAAAACTTTGCATTACCACTGTTTTCGAATTTAGATGACTGTAGTTTCCAAAAATTAATAATAAAAAATCAAACCGTTTTTAGAGTGATTTATAAAACTGAGTTTATTAACAAAATTAATATATACAATGTAACCGACGTGTGCTCTTCAGTGCGCCAAAATTTTCTCTGCTCAACTTTCTCTACACTGCAGCTTAACTTGCATCAAAAATGCCAGAAGTGAGTGCGATTTAAAGAGTGAGAGAAAAATAACAAAACAAGAAAAGAATAGAAACAAAACTGAACAGTTATTTTTAAGATTAGTTAAGAAGTTAACATTATAATTTACATACATATTCAATGTTGAGTGAGGGCACAAATAAACCAAAAGTAATGACAAATAATACGAATCAAATTATGCATATAAGAAGAGCGTAGATTGAAAAGATTAAACTATATAAAGCAACAAAAACATATAAGTTTAAATTTTAAGGCCAGTGGTTCCCAAACAAACCGCCCCCCCTGGACGATAGTTCAGCAATTGGGAAGAACTGATATTTTTGTTACTGGACGTTGGTATTGTCCTTGTGCGGTTTTGATAGTAACGACTCGCACTGCCCCATCCGATCCAGTTGTGGAAGCTACTACGCGACCAATTACCCATTTAGCTGGAGGGAGATTAGGTTCCTTGATTACGACGACCGAACCAGTTTGGATATTGGGCTACAGCTGCTGCCATTTAGACCTCTGCTGCAACGATGTAAGATATTCCATACTCCATCTTTTCCAGAACCCATGAGCACGTGCTTGTAAGTTGCGCCATTGGCTTAGTCGGTTGATGTTGGTGTCGTGGAGTGTAGGTTCAGGAGCGCTGGTGTATGGTTCACCAATTAAAAAGTGCGCTGGCGTCAGTGGGCCGCTGTCAGTATCCGAAATGGTGCACAAAGGGCGTGAATTGAGCACTGCTTCGATTTGTGTGAGAATAGTGCAATACTCTTCAAAGGTTAGCGCGTTGCTGCTAATGACGCGCCGCAAGTGCAGTTTAATGGATTTGATATTAGATTCCCACAAACCTCCGAAGTGAGGACTGGAGGGGGGAATAAAGTGCCAGTGTACGCCATCGTTAGCTAACGACTCTGCTACTTCTCTTAGGCGTTGTTGGGATACTGCACTCTTTTGAAGCTCGTCAATAAGTCGCTTGCTGCCGTGAAACGTTGTCCTATTGTCTGAATACATATCGGTTGGTTTTCCTCTTCGTGCTATAAAGCGGCGGAAAGCTGCAAGAAACGCCTCAGCGGTAAGATCGCTAACGAGTTCGATGTGCAGCGCTTTTGTTGAAAGGCACACGAAAATAGCGAACCAGGCCTTTCCAATTTTCGGCGTCCTACCTTTACAGAGCCTAATTGACACTGGGCCTGCATAGTGACGTCCGCAGTGTAAAAAGCAGCGACTGGGATTGACGCGTGGTGATGGAAGATCGCCCATTAGTTGCATGCTTGTTGCTCTTCGTTGCATAAAACATTTCTTGCAGCAAAAAACTACACTGCGTACCAAATTGAATCCCGCTAAAATCCAAAATTGCTGTCGTATTATAGCGAAAGTTGCTTCAACACCAGTATGAAGGTTGGTTTCGTGTGTATATCTGGCAATGAGAAACGAAATATGAGAATTTTTTGGTAATAAAATTGGATGTTTTATATAATAATTTATATTTGCGTGTTTTATGCGTCCGCCGACACGTAGTAGCCCACTTTCGTCTATAAATGGCGTATAACGAATTAAAGTTGATTTAGCAGGCAGTGGCATCGATTGCTGCAGCAGCGCAATTTCTCTTTGGAAGGCAGTGTTTTGTTCGTGTCGTATGATGCGCTCTCTTGCTACCTTCAGCTCATATGATGTTAAATAAGGTTCGAGTGTATTTGATGTTTTACCACGAGAGCAGCATAAATGAAATCGAAGACACTGTGCGACGATACGTTGTAGTCTTGTCCACGATGAATATTTGTTAATTAAAATTTCCAAGGCGTTGTCGTTATTGGCTGAGCACAGCACCAAGTGGTTTTTTCTCTTCTTTTCCTCTGTGAGTACATCAGGGTCCGTTGATTTAACGTACATATGTTTTTGTTGAGGCCAATCACTCTCAGGCTGAGAGAGCCATGATGGACCCAGCCACCATAACGTGTGTTGGAGAAGCTTTGAAGGCAAGAGACCTCGCGACGCACAGTCAGCTGGATTGTCTGCTGACTGAACATGTCGCCAGTGCTTACGAGGGCAAATGTTGAGAATCTCCGCTGTACGATTGCACACGAAGGTATCCCATCTATGCGGGGGTGATGAAAGCCAGTGAAGAACAATCTCCGAGTCCGACCAGCAGAATATTTTTGAAATATTTATAGTTAATGATGATTGTAACGACGACATCAATTTTGGAAGCAGGTGTGTTGCGTTCAATTCGAGGCGTGGAATTGAGATTGGCTTCAAAGGTGCAACGCGTGTTTTTGACACAATAAGGCGTGTAACATAAGCACCAGCACTGAATACACGACTGTAAACGACGGCAGCATAAGCCATTGAAGAGGCATCGGCGAAACCATGCAGTTCGATATCTTTTCTTGGTGACGCAATGTATCTTGGCACTCTGATAGTAGCTAATTGTTGCAATTCATCTATATAGCGATGCCAGCGATCACAAAGATTATCTGGTAACTGGTCGTCCCAGTCCAAACCATGTACCTAAGATTCCTGAAAAAGTATTTTAAACAAAACAACTGTAGGAGAAACAATACCCAGAGGATCAAATATTTTCGAAGTCTCAGAGAGCACGATTCGCTTTGTTGGTCCCTTATCGTACTCCGTTGGCCTTATCTTCAAAAACAACTTATCGGTACATGGGCTCCAGTTCAAGCCAAGAATTTTTACCGCAGTCTCAACGCTATTGTCCAGCTCGATTGCCCCAAACTCTTTCATATCATCTGGAGGCAGTTGTAATAAAGAAAAACAATTAGAGCTCCACTTACGCAAGTTGAAATTTGCCTTCTGCAACAGTTGAACCAATTCTTTTTGTAGTTTGAGTAGCTCTTCAATGTCATCGCACCCAGTGAGAATGTCGTTCACGTATGCGTCAAGCTGCAATACACGAGCGGCATCCGGGAATTCGCGCTGGTAATCTTCACCCAGCTGTTTGAGTACACGAACTGCAATAAATGGAGATGGTGCTAGCCCGTAGGTGACGGTGAGCAGGCGATAATGCTGTATTGGCGAAAGGGAGTTATCTCGCCATATAATGCGTTGAAAATCTGCGTGCTGTGGTTTGATTTTAATACCTCGAAACAATTTTTCGATGTCTGCAGAGAACACGTAGCGATGCTGTCGAAAACGTACGCAGACTCCAAATAAGTCACGTTGTATTGGAGGACCAATGTGCAGACGATCATTTTAAGAATAGCCCGAGACATCCTTACATGATCCGTCGAACCCCACACGACACTTTGTTGTGGAGCTATCTGCCTTAAGAACGGCATGATGAGCAAGATAAAACGCCTTAGTCTTGTCGATTGCATGCTCACTTGGGGGTATAAGCTCCATGTGGCCCATTACGAGATATTCATTCAAAAAACTTACATATTGTTTCTTAAGTTCAAGGTTGCGTTGAAATTCGACTTCAATGCTGCGTAGACGTATAATTGTCTTTGCGTAGGTATCATCGATGGGCGGAATATCACTTTTGAATGGATATTCAACGACGTATGAGCCATCTGCGTCGCGCGTGTGAGTGGCGGCGAAATGTACCTCGCATGGGTCTGCTTGATCAACGATCTTTTTTGTAGTAGTTACATTCTCCAGTTCCATGAAAGTGCGAACTAAAGAATCGATGTTTAA
This sequence comes from Coremacera marginata, assembly GCA_914767935.1. Classification (NCBI taxonomy): domain Eukaryota; kingdom Metazoa; phylum Arthropoda; class Insecta; order Diptera; family Sciomyzidae; genus Coremacera; species Coremacera marginata. Next base: position 80,237,347 of record OU612046.1, read on the forward strand.
GAGCGCGTGATGTGCTACCAAAGGGCGTGCATTGTCATAGGGGGCAACATACGCACCCGCTATGACCCAACCAAAAATGCTGTTCATTGCTATAGGCAATAAAGCTTCGAAAGAGATACGCTCACCAGTGTAGATATTCCAAAGTTGATCTGATCCAATAATTACGTCGATAGGGCCTGCTTCGCCAAACGATGGGTCTGCTAAAGGTAAACTGAGAAGTTTTGTCCAGTTTGCGCTAGATAAATCTACCGATTGTGTGGGAACTGATGATGTAAGCTACGGCAAAACTAGCGCTTCAACTTCCAATGAATCGTCAGAGATGCGTGATGAGAGATTTAGACGTGCACACCCGCGTGTGACGCCTGCGTTGCTTAAAGAGATACCACTCACAGGAATACGAGCGTTTCGTCGAGATATTCCAAGAGCTTGAACCAATGATTCTGTGACAAAGGTTGCGGTTGAACCAGTGTCGAGCAAGATGCGACAATTGACCGTGCTACCAGCTGAATTAGAGACAAGAACCAGTCATGTAGGAAGTATTGTGGTAGAACGTGTAGCCGAAAAGTTTGTCGAGTGGTTAATGAGAGCGTGATTTACCGTACTAACGTGAGTAGCAGCGTCCAGTGATGCTTGATGAGCACTGCTCTGAGGAATGCTAGGCGGTGAGCTTTCGTGTTGCGTTCGTGGTAGCATTCATGTTCATATGCAAAAATGTATGATGAGTAGCGTTGCATTCGCGACAGCGTGACTGTGACCGGCACTGATTTGCGTTATGCGACAAGCGAAGGCAATTAAAACATACATTTTTTGCTTTAACAAAAGCGCGCCGCGCGGCGACGTCAAGGGCTTTGAATTTCGAGCACTGATAGAGCGCGTGCACAGACTACTATATACCAGACAATGCATCACTCACTCAATGCAGAATTTGCAGAAGCTCGGTGATATGGCCATAAGCACATGGCGAATTGGGACGGACAAGTAAGTGCGAAGCAGCGAATTGATGATGCTAGCATTGGCTGCAAATGGTTGATAGAGCACAATATCTCTCTCTCTGTGTATCTGTCAACAATGTTGTCGAGAAGCCTTTTTATATATACTTTTCCTAGGAATTCCAAGCCGACGGCTGGCTTGTTTGTTTACTTTTTTTTTTTGCTGGTTTTTGTTTTTGTCGTTGGCTTGGTTTTTTTTTGCTGCTTTTTGCTATTTGCTTGGGTGGATTTTGTCGATCGTCAAAAATGATATTTTTACGATTTTGTCTATTTTGAAGTTATAGATATGTAAATCGCTGTAACTTCTTTATTTCTGATTTGATTTAAATCCACCCAAGGACAAAATGTTGGCAAATTGTACCATATTTAAAATGACAAAATTTCTAAATTTTTTATTTATTTTGTACTAAATTTATTCATTTATTTTCTATTTCTTTGTTCTATTTACTATGTTGAAACTATACTATAATAGAAATAAAATAAAAAAAAAAATAAAAATAAAAAAGTATATGCCAGAAAACGGCAGTTTAAGGATTTTTGGAAAAAAAGTCAAGTTGCAACAGCTGTAACTATTATATCCGATTTTCGGTTTTCTTAATTTTTTGCACAAAATAGCTCAAAACTGTTCTTAGTGGATATCTTGTTTGCATTTTTAAAAATTTTCGTTTTTGGATTTTTGAGAATTTTTTTTGTAAAAGAAGCCTTTTTTTTATATACTTTTCTTTGGAATTCTAAGCCGACGGCTGATTTCCTTGTTTAGTTTTTTTTTTTTGCTGCTGTTTGTTTACTATTTGTTGGAGTGGATTTCGTGGATAGTCAGAAATGGATATTTTTGGCAATATGTGAAGGATAAACTTATAGGAAAATCGCTGTAACTTCTTCATTTCTGATTTGATTTAAATCCACCCAAGGACAAAATTTTAGCAAATTTTACCATCTTGTAGCTGAATAAATTTTTAATTTTTTTACTAAATTTATTCATTCATTTTTTGATCTTTCAATTTTTACCCGCTAAAGAAATGAACAATTTTTGTTGTTCAATAATTTTTTCACCGATTTTTTTTAAAAAAATTGCTATTTTTAATTAAAGAAATAATTTTTGGATTTAAGATTTTTACCTGCTAAAGAAATTATGCTAATTTTTCCCATCTTCAAAAATTGTTCCCTTCGATTTCGAACCAATTTCTGATCTATAAAATTTTATCTGCTGAAAATAATACAAACATTTTTCTTCTTCAAATATATCATAAATATAGCATTTCATAAATTCAATTGGTCTAGTTGCCAACCAGGGACATATGCAGCTAGACCAACTACCTTTTATTGTTTTGCTGTACTTATTTCTTTACTTGTTTACTTTTTTTGTTTTTTTGTTTTATTTTGTTAATTTCAGGTGCTAGCTTGCATGGTATACTATTGACTGTGATAAAGTCAATATTAGAATGCGGCTTCAATCTGAAAGCAATTATAGCTGACCAAGGTGCAGCAAATGTTTTTTGAGTAAGCTTGCTGACAGACAATTTAAAAAAGATGTCATTTGAATTTTTAGGGCATAAGCTTTATGTTTTATATGACTATTGTCATTTGTCACGCAAAAAAATAAAAATTTACAAACAAAAATTCTATCTTTTTCTTTTCTTTTGCAAGGTTTCAGAACCGAACTGTTCACATGTATATTTTAGTGGCATCAAAGTAAGTACAGCAAAACAATAAAAGGTAGTTGGTCTAGCTGCATATGTCCCTGGTTGGCAACTAGACCAATTGAATTTATGAAATGCTATATTTATGATATATTTGAAGAAGAAAAATGTTTGTATTATTTTCAGCAGATAAAATTTTATAGATCAGAAATTGGTTCGAAATCGAAGGGAACAATTTTTGAAGATGGGAAAAATTAGCATAATTTCTTTAGCAGGTAAAAATCTTAAATCCAAAAATTATTTCTTTAATTAAAAATAGCAATTTTTTTAAAAAAAATCGGTGAAAAAATTATTGAACAACAAAAATTGTTCATTTCTTTAGCGGGTAAAAATTGAAAGATCAAAAAATGAATGAATAAATTTAGTAAAAAAATTAAAAATTTATTCAGCTACAAGATGGTAAAATTTGCTAAAATTTTGTCCTTGGGTGGATTTAAATCAAATCAGAAATGAAGAAGTTACAGCGATTTTCCTATAAGTTTATCCTTCACATATTGCCAAAAATATCCATTTCTGACTATCCACGAAATCCACCCCAACAAATAGTAAACAAACAGCAGCAAAAAAAAAAAACTAAACAAGGAAATCAGCCGTCGGCTTAGAATTCCAAAGAAAAGTATATAAAAAAAAGGCTTCTTTTACAAAAAAAATTCTCAAAAATCCAAAAACGAAAATTTTTAAAAATGCAAACAAGATATCCACTAAGAACAGTTTTGAGCTATTTTGTGCAAAAAATTAAGAAAACCGAAAATCGGATATAATAGTTACAGCTGTTGCAACTTGACTTTTTTTCCAAAAATCCTTAAACTGCCGTTTTCTGGCATATACATTTTTATTTTTATTTTTTTTTTTATTTTATTTCTATTATAGTATAGTTTCAACATAGTAAATAGAACAAAGAAATAGAAAATAAATGAATAAATTTAGTACAAAATAAATAAAAAATTTAGAAATTTTGTCATTTTAAATATGGTACAATTTGCCAACATTTTGTCCTTGGGTGGATTTAAATCAAATCAGAAATAAAGAAGTTACAGCGATTTACATATCTATAACTTCAAAATAGACAAAATCGTAAAAATATCATTTTTGACGATCGACAAAATCCACCCAAGCAAATAGCAAAAAGCAGCAAAAAAAAACCAAGCCAACGACAAAAACAAAAACCAGCAAAAAAAAAAAGTAAACAAACAAGCCAGCCGTCGGCTTGGAATTCCTAGGAAAAGTATATATAAAAAGGCTTCTCGACAACATTGTTGACAGATACACAGAGAGAGAGATATTGTGCTCTATCAACCATTTGCAGCCAATGCTAGCATCATCAATTCGCTGCTTAGCACTTACTTGTCCGTCCCAATTCGCCATGTGCTTATGGCCATATCACCGAGCTTCTGCAAATTCTGCATTGAGTGAGTGATGCATTGTCTGGTATATAGCAGGGATGATATTGGCTTAGTTGTGAAAGGGCCAAAATTTATACAAAAATAGGGCATTTTTGACAAGAATGGGGCCTTTCGTGGTAATTCAATGACCACAAATATCTCAATCAATTTCAAATAAACTGTCTCGGGAAATTAAAGCATATTGAAATTTTCCCATTTGTTCTATTTTGTTTTGCCTTCACTGTTTTAACCTATGCAGGGAAGTTTTTTGATTTGTAACAAAAATAGAAAAGTGTACTAAAGTGCTTAAACGATCGGCTCAGAATCAAACATTTTATTTCATACAGAGGTCCAATTCCACTTTAGAAAAAGTCTTGTGCATTGATTGCAAAAGTCAAAAATATGCAAAAAAAAAAAAATAATCAAAATAAAACTAGATCATTTTCACAGAAAACCTTAACCCAGATCGATAAAGAGTCCTAAAGTATTCTTTCGAGTCTTTGGTTATATACATACATAAGAATGTCAGAAAGATGTGAGAAATTTAATGCAGACTCCTCGTTACGAATTGTAAGAAGACGAATTAATGATGGGGACGAAATGGTCATAATAGCAGAAAAAAATCAGTCTTACAAAAAAATATATTCAAGAATGACTGAAGACAATAAATAATAATTTATAAAAAAGCAGTTTCTGCAGTCCCCATTTTTTCTAAAGTGCAATAGCCTGAAAGAGCATGAAATTTTATTTAGGATATCATATGTCGAAATTATGGTTTTTTTTTTTTAACAGATAAAATAAAAAAAGAAGGTTGAAAATTTATTGAAAATTGACGCCATTTAAGACTTAGTGGGTTAAGGTTAAAGTTATATCAGTCTACAATGGAGCCTTCAGGGTCCGCTTTTTTTCATCTATATGCACGATAAAATAATGTAAGCAATGCATTGGGCATGGAGCTCTCCACCTCAAAATTCCGTTTTAAGCCTATAGAATTACTTTTACCTGATTTACATTGATCAAGAATACACGTCAATTCTTTGCTATTCCCTTTTAAATCTGCCATATCTCACGTTGATTTCCGCGTCTCTCATGTGTACTGTATCTGTATCCAATCAAAAACGTAGCCTTATAAAGCTTAAATTAAACAAAAAGCAGGAAAATTGTTTAAGTTTAATGCTTTTCCAAAGCTGTATTTTCAAAATGGGTTTCTTATATTAAAAAACTCAACAGTACTTAGTTTACTGAGATCTATTAAAAGTCATTTTATTAAAAATTTAAAATTTTTATATTGATGGCATTCTATTTAGATGATATTTTTTCAGTTGAGTTTCAGTGGAGTAGAAAAGAGGGCCTAAAATGAATCGAAAGGGCTTTGGGGCTTATGAAATCAAAAAGGGCTCAAAAAAGCCCTAAAAGCCCCCAAATATCATCCCTGGTATATAGTAGTCTGTGCGCGTGTGACTCTTGACACCGCACACATTTGAGCGAATTGAGAGTATCTTTTCTTTTCGTTGTTGTTGCTATATTAGCGACAAGAGAGCCACGTGCACGAGACATGCGTGATGAAGTAGGCTGACACGATTCCAATGCGTCACAGCGGCGTGACAAAAATTTTAAAAATTCATCGATTCTTTTTTCTACACTGTTATCACTTGCTTCTGCCCAAGCCTTTTTTGTTTCATCATCGAGCTTATTTATTAAAATTTGAATTAGCCACGGATCGCGATTAGTTGACTGAAGAGCATTAAGCCCACGTAAAACCTCATCTGCGGAATCTGATATTTTGCGCAGTGAAACAGCATCTGAAGTGCTTACGCTTGCTAAGGATAAAAAGGTGTTTACAAACGACCGAACGATAATCGCTTTGCGATCATACCTCTCGGATAGGCGATCCCATGCTTCCTTGTAATTATTGTCCGTAATAGCGATATGTTTTATTAAATTAAACGCATCACCGTCGAGATACAATTTCAGATATTGAAACTTTTGTGTATCAGATAAACTGGCCTTTCTATTAACTGCACTTGTAAATAAGTCTCGGAACGAGGGCCAGTCTTGATAATTTCCGGAAAATTTTGGCAAGGTTATGTTTTCGAGATGCACACCTGATTTGTTGGTTGGATTTAACTTTTCTAAGAATTCAGCCTGCTGCGTAGCCAATCGAGCCATAGGCGTTTCGTTGTATTGTAAATTTTCGGTGCCACGTTTTTCTTTTAACGCTTTAGTGAAATTTGCATGTGCGTCGAAATATTTGGACTCATAAATATGTGCGTCTTCTGCAGGGTCCTCAAAATCGTCCTCTTCCTCGTAAGCGTATAATTGTCGACTAAGTTCGTTGAATTCGGCATATATTTCTTCTAATTTAGCTAAACGATTTTCTAAAATTTCGATTGACAATGCTTCAGCTGAATTTATTGAGGTTAGGTACATGCGGCTTATATACGATTTTGCCCAGCCACGTTTTCGGTTAACCGCACGCATGGAAGACATGCTGAAGCTGTCAAATCGGGACGAAAACTTTTCCGCTAGTGATTATTTTATTCAAGATGGAAAGTATGCCACGCGTTCAGACAAATTTTTAAAAATCCGCGACTTTCAACGATTTTTCCGAATTCCGACTATTCTTATTGAACAACGCAAATAATATACCTGTCGCTTGAGCAGCTATTCTGGCAAGAAGCACGAATAATTTTTTTTTCAGCCGACGCCACGCACAATTTTTACGATGTATAGATATGTATATGGGAACACAAATATCAAAAAAAAATGTTAATATTAATTTTGGCACTATTTGTTAGAATCCGGATACCGATCCGGCTCGAAGGACCAATGTTTTCGAATTTAGATGACTGTAGTTTCCAAAAATTAATAATAAAAAATCAAACCGTTTTTAGAGTGATTTATAAAACTGAGTTTATTAACAAAATTAATATATACAATGTAACCGACGTGTGCTCTTCAGTGCGTCAAAATTTGCTCTGCTCAACTTTCTCTACACTGCAGCTTAACTTGCATCAAAAATGCAAGAAGTGAGTGCGATTTAAAGAGTGAGAGAAAAATAACAAAACAAGAAAAGAATAGAAACAAAACTGAACAGTTATTTTTAAGATTAGTTTAGAAGTTAACATTATAATTTACATACATATTCAATGTTGAGTGAGGGCACAAATAAACCAAAAGTAATGACAAATAATTCGAATCAAATTATGCATATAAGAAGAGCGTAGATTGAAAAGATTAACCCATTAAAAGCCAACTGTCTCTAAAATTAAAAATCATTCATTTTGTTTTTTTATTATAAATGTGAGGAGCATAAAGAACTTATAAAATATGAAAAAATAAAAAAAAAGTGTATTTTGAAGGTTTTTGAGGCTGTACCCAAGCAGGTACAATGGCTCAATGGATGTATTCAAATATGCTTAATTTTTTGTATGGAAATTTTTGAAGCACTCCTTTTCTACACACAGAGCTACGTCACATAGTTCACAAGTCCATCTTATTCGGTTGTGGCATTGACGACAGCGTAACGGTTTTTCAATTCTTTTCGGAAAATGGTTTCCAGCAGTAAGTGCTACACTAGGAACAACCGATCGCTTAGATATTGATGGTTGCGTGTAGTTTCGTAGGTAGTGCCGGACAATGGTACGATGAAACTCCAGTAAGTCCATTTTTGAGCTGTTGGCTTCCTTGTACAACTTCCATGCGTTGACGACGATTGAACTTATCATTGCAGTGAAAAGAGGCCACCACCACTTCTTTCCACGAAATTTTATCCTGTAATTATTTAGTGCCTGATCATGAAGGTCTACGCCACCCATTCCTGAATTATAATCTGCAATCAATTTTGGCTGTTGGACTGTTATCTTAGTTTTTGCGGTCGAGCACCAGCGATTCACGGATTTCATCGGTTCAATGCCTTCAAAGTTTGATCCGACGGTTACAGCGCTGTTATCATTCCACTTTACAAAAACAATTTCATTAGCTGTATCGTATCTGTAATCGTAGAAACCTCTTTGTTCTTTTTTGAATTCTGCTTTCGTTTTCAGCGGACATTTCTTTGTTCTCGAACCGCGTGTAGTACCAATAGCTCGAAATCCTTTTTGTTTCAGCAGGACCAATAGATCATGGGATGTAAAAAAATTATCAAAGAAAACAACGTGATCGGTTGGAATAGGAACACTGTCTAAAAAATCCAAAACGACTCTAGATCCGAGTGGCAGTTTTGATTTCTCCGCACTCACATTTTTGGCTCCACAATATGTATCAAATTGGTACACGTACCCGCAACTGCTAGTAAGCATCCAATTTTTGAAGCCAAATCTTACGGGTTTGCCTCTGATGAATTGTTTCGAAGAGTGACCTCCAAAATATTTAACCATTGACTCGTTAATCGAGAGCTTTTCATGCATATATCCAAATTGGCAAAATTTTTGGCATATTAGTGTTTCCAAAGGTCTAACTTTTGCCATTTTGTCAGTTAGTATCAAATTATTGTTGTCAGCAAGATGAAGAAATTTTATGATGTCCTTGAACCTGTTTCGGGACATATTGTTAGAAACAAGTGGTGAACGGGTGTCTTCAGATAATTCCCAGTACATATTCTCTCTCGGCATAGAGTGATAATCACTAAACAACAGAATTCCCAAAAAAACCTTCAAATCGTTCTCTGTGAATGAAAAATTATGCGCATTACACTGTGAAGCATAAAGGCGAGTTTGATCGACGATATAATCGCCCACTTCAGAATCAAACAAAGTTTCGAACACTTGAAGCTCCGACTTTCCTCCTAAGTGCGATATCATTTCGTTCTTGTTGTGCATAAAAATATTTGTATTTGACATTTCAATGGAACATTCTCTTTTTGACCATGTGGGAGACTTTTGACCTGGTTCTGAGTGCTGGATTCTGCGACGCAGCTCTTGAAGGGGTACATCGTCTTCGCTATCGCTGCTACAAAAAACCTCTACATCACCCGGAATATCTTGCGGCATGATGTTAGCGATAAGATCCTCAGCATCACCGTCCTCCTCATCTGTATTGATATCTGCATCTGGTGGAATATACGCAACATCAAACACATTATGATTTGAAGACCCTTCCACAAAGGCCAAAGCGCTGTCAAGATTATTAAATCTTCTGCCATAAAAGAGTGATGGATTGATGCTTTCAAACGCCATGCCAATCAGAAAAAAAACTAGAAAAATATAATATAAAAAAATCTAATCAAAATATATACGTTATAAGCCATTGTACCCAAGCGAGTACACTGTTTTTCAAACTTACCTTTCGCTTGGAAAATCACTTATTTATGAACAAATTTTTCAAAATTAGAAAAAAACACTCCTTTTTATCCATAAATCAAGTGCAAACTCTTCTAATTGTTATACGACACACTTTTGACTGAGTTAAACGACCACTGACCTAAGCAAAATGCGCAAATCTGGAGAAGGCTGAACAAAACGCAACAAAATTAGAAGTACTGTTATTTGCTGCCGCTGCTTTGTCAATGTGCTTTTATTAAGCAGGGTACACATAACGCAAAATCAAAACAAACACTGAAAAAACTCATTTTTTAGTGGATTTATGGCATTTCAAATATGAGTGTTTTTCTGTACCTGTGCAAGTACAATGGCCAGTAATGGGTTAAACTATATAAGCAACAAGAACATATAAGTTTAAATTTTAAGGCCAGTGGTTCCCAAACAACCACTAAATTTTGAATGGTAATGAAAAATATTTACAAATTTTAGTGGTATACCATTAAAATTTAGTGGTAATGAAAAATTTTAATGGGAAAGACATTTGTTTTCATTACCATTAAAAATTTAGTGGGAATGCACAGTTTTTTCATAATCATTAAAATTTTCAATTTACATTAAATTTTTAGTGGTTATGCAATTGACCTACATGTTGTATGCCGACTTCGAACGGCTTATGTTCTCAAGAAACTTTTCATAGCAGTTTTTACTTTCTGAGTTTTGCCATTGCCTGCAGAGAGGTGACGGCCGAAGAGAAAAATTAATTCAATTGAAAAACTTTCTGTGTCAGGTGGGATTCGAACCAGAGTTCTCTGGCATTTGGGCCACACACTCTACTCACTGCGCCGCGGCCGCCACCGATATATATTTATATATGAGTTTAAGTACATATATTTTTTAGTACTATCTTTGAAAAAAAGGCATATATAGTAGGGACGTTTTCTCGCATTTGTGCCCCTACTCAAAAAGCAGCAACGTTGCTTGATGTGTTTCACAGCAGTTTGATTGCTGCTTCTTTGCATAGTTTAATGATTTACAAGGTAGGAGTGACAGTTCTGTTGGCGATCTGGAGTTGTCAAAAATGTATTGAAAAAGAGAAAAATAATAAGCAGCGAACTTTCAATTGATTTTGACAACTCCCGATCACCGCTCGTGAGAAAATAGGTAGTTGTCAAGGCTACCTATCATGGTAATCATTGTATCATGCTTCTTTGTTTTAAATTTCTGATTTTTTACGTAAATCTGAATTTCTGAATTTCTCACGTAAAATTTCTGTTGTAAATAACAACTACTTCCTTAATAGAATTGAGCTTAATAGAGTCAATCATATCGTTGATCTTGGAGTAGTATTAGATAATAAGTTGCGATTCAATTTACATTATGATAAAATTGTATCTAGGGCTAGCAAACAACTTGGTTTCATAAAGCGACGTGCAAGATGTATGGAATAAAAAATGTATGGGTAACTAAGACATTATTTTGTGCATTAGTGCGCCCTCTTCTTGAGTATGGATGCATCATTTGGAATTCTGCTTTTGAATCACACAGTGAAAGACTTGAGTCTATTCAAAAACAATTCTTGCTGTTTGCACTTAGAGACACTTATAACCCCCGTGATTACAATATCTTGCCATCCTATGAATATAGGCTTAGCCTCCTTAATTTAATGCCCCTATCATCACGAAGGTCGGTACTTAGTTCATGTTTTACCTTCGATTATTAACGGAATTCAACGATCCATTAAGACATACAAGGCATACAAGAATATTAATTGAATATCAGCATCACACTGTCTACGCAAATAATGAGCCGATAAATAGATGCTGTAGGGAATTCAATAATATCAGCGAGCACTATTTACCACCAATGTCTAAATTCACCTTCAAGAAAAACCTTTCTAAGTCGCTATTTCAGTCCTAATCCCGTACTACTTTCTCTATTTACCGTCTTAATCTTAACCTTATCTTGTTCCCTGTCCCTTTTCATTTATAATATAAATATAAATAAGCTATATAATATACGCCATACCCCCCAATATTGGGGGAATCATTTTACAAAAAAAAAACTTAGCTTCTCTCTCCCCTTTATACTTACATTAAGTTAAAATTGTAATTGTAACTATAAGATTACCTTGCTTGGTTAATAAATAAAATAATAAATAAATCAATAAATTTGTTATGTTCTTCTCGTTTGTTGTTTCAATTGTGGCCCAAATTTAAATCGTTGTTGTTCTCATCAAAAGCATCTCAAAGTTTATTGCTCATTTTAATTACATAAAATATAATTCAAATTATAATTTACATGTATTGTAAGTGTACAATATTAGAAATTAAACTTAATGAATCCAATATTTTTCTTACCGGAATATAAAGATAAAACTGGCATTGAAGAAATTTAACAAAAGTAATTGTAAAGGCGAATATACACATTTCACTCAAAACCATCACAGAGGACGTTGAATGATGACAGTGAATCAATTTTTAATTTGCATTATTCTAAGTGTAAATTTAATTAATTATTATTAATTGGTGCGTGGCGATAGCTTCCAAAAGAAAACTTTCAAAATTTTTTATCTTATTCGATAGATTGGATATTTTTAAAAAAAATTCGTAAAAATCACACCAAAAACCAAACAATTTTTAGCAACATCTTATGACCACGTGTCGTAATATTGCTGTAATGTCCAATGTGTTCAGGCAACTAAACTTGTGCACAGGAGTTCATGTGTTATTATTGTTGACGTAAGATTTGTAAGTTATCAGAAATGATAATTTCTTGATAATTGCCCACAAATCAATAAAATGCCACAATCTCTTTCACAGCCAACAAATGATTAAAAATTATATATTTCAGATGGTATAGTCTTTAATTTGGTAATTTAGTTCGTGTGGTTACAATCGGCAACTGTTCCAAAAATTGGCGTGGTCAAACTATAGCGCCGCCGACTTTTTTAGGAATAGGAGTGTGGCAATTTTTTTCTAAACTATACCGTACTCGAATAAAATCTAGACCACACCCATTTTTAGTACAGTTGCCAACAACAACCATACGAACTAAATTACAAAATAAAAGTGCAATACGCCAAAAATCATTTGAAATATAGCATTTTCATTGATTTGTGAGCTGTAAAAGTACGCGTGGAAACCCATTTCTAGTTCAGTTGCTGACAGTAATCATACAAACTAAGCTATAAAATTTTAGTCTTATATGACCCAAATTTTCTGAAATATATAATTTTTATTAATTTGTGAGAAGTGAAAAGTTTCTTTTTACTTTATCAATTTAAAAATTTATCAAACGTGTGTAGAATTGGATAGCGAATAAGAACACACAAATATCGCCAAGCAAATCAGACGCTTCGTTCTTTAGTTATGGAATTAGTAACACATTTCAAGACTTTGTTTTATATATATATAAGATTTTAATTTTTGAAACATTAATGCGCTCTTGCTGTGAATTATTTTGTTTTTATTATTTAGTTCTGATTTATGATGATATTGCTAATTATTTAGATTCAATTTATGTTCATATTGGTCATGCTTTAGTTTCGTGTTTATCAAATACAAACACTAGTACGCAAATGTAATTTTTTTGTCGCGACCACTTATAAGAAATTCCGGAACTTTCTTGTCTTGTCCCGACAACATCTTTCATGATCTGGCAATCTTAGCCGCTTGTGTTTGCTTTTTCATATTTGACATTTTCTTTTGTATGTATACCTAAAGTTTCACAACTGACAAGCCGTGTGACGTAGGCTGTACAGGCTGCGCAGAAGATTGCATTTTTAGTGCATGGAGTAAGCCATCTTTATATCTATCCTTCTTGGGCATCCCCTGCTCACTCCACAGATCAATATAATTTTGTCGACTCTCTCTCTCCCTCTCTTTTTCAACTTCGAACTGCTTCCTTCCTAGGACATGCCAGTTGGACATGCTACCACAGCAGCGCTCTATTGAAGAGCTCTTTTTCTCGCTGGGTTACTGTTAATGTTTCTTTAGTATTTTTCTCGGTGCAGTGTGAGTGTGTTCAAGATAGAGGCTATTTAAGAAGAGCAGCAGCTTTAAAAAATTTATCAATACGATAGCGGTTTTATTTTTTATTTTGGAAAAGCAAAATGGAGATAAGCTGCAATAAAGGTGTAAAATTCGTCTCGTCATTCGTTATGAAATTGCAAGCTTTTTAAGGCTACTGCTTCTAAATTATTAAATATCTGAATTTTTGTTTTATTTTTTCTTTTTCGACTATTATCTTTATGCGTTTCCAGCTATACAATTGTTGATTTGAGATAAGTGAAAAATATTTTGTCTACTCGAATGGGGTGAGTGGGGTGGAGGAGGGGGAGTGTCTAAATGAAATTATTAGAATTCAATTCATCTTCCTATCAACGCATTGATACACAGTATTACGACCAGTGGGAATTAAACAATAAATTTTATATTACAAAACCCAGCAAAATGTATGTTATAAATTAGACGATACTTTCACTAAAAAGATCCAAAATATTCATTGCAAAATAACTAGTTTTGTGTATAATTTTTTACACTATTCTATTGTTTTTTTTTTAATTTTTAAAGAAATTATGAAGAAAAAAGGTTTTTATATTTGAATAAACATTAAAAAATTATTGAGTAAAAATATGTTGAAACGATTAAAATATGAAGAAAATATTTTGAAAAACTTGCTTTTTAGCGGTAAATTAAAAAATATCACAAAAACCGTTTCATTTTCACATACGTTATTGTATGTCTATTAATCTTAATGAATTTAAAAAATTTCATCCACTAACGTCCCACACCGAAAAAATCGATATTCTTTAAAAATGATCACAATGTTATCATTTTCAAATTGTACTTTTTCATATAAAATTTCAGAATTTTTTAAATATCTTACTATTATTTAAAAATTAAACTTGGGAAATTTGCTTTTTTGTGTTGATGGAGGTACGCTTAAGAACCACTGCACGGATTTAAGCGAAATTTTTACTATCCTTACAATAATTTGTTGTATTTTAAATATTTTTAAACAGAATTTTTAAATATTAAATAGTTGAGAAGTTGTTGGCCAATAATCTTACTTAAGTTTTGCCATTTCCTGCCTAAAAAAGAAAATATATGTGGATTTGATGTCTGGAGAAATTAAAGACCCTTACGATTCCAACAAAAAGGTTATCGGAGGCATACACCTAGGATCAATAATTTTGTCGCAAAAATTATACTTAAGTGAAAAATTTCAACAATTTCTTGCAAGCAGTCATTTGTTGATTGGCTTCGACGCTGTCATTGCTTGCAGCTAGCAGAATCCCAGCGGCAAATGGGCAATACACTTCATCGATGAAAGGCAATACAGCGTAGACGGTAATGTACACATGTTTGTATTCACTTCCAACTTACTTTTAGAGGTCACTGGCCACTTTGTAGGCAGACGGACTACATTTTCGATTACAAAATATGCCAACGAGTAGTCAAGCTTCCTAGTCAAGCACAGAGGCTACAAATTCGATTACAAAGTATGCAAACAAGTAGTCGAGCTTCCTTCTTCCATATACAACTTCACGTACAAATTCATATATGATTAACATAATACAAGTGTACTGCCTTTCATATATGAAATATAGGAGTACTCTGTTAATTTGCCGTTGGGTATTGCCTTGGTTTCGCCACAAAATGCTGCTCAGTGCTCAGAAAAGAGACTCTCTGCATTGGAACAGAGAAAGCTCTTTGCTCGCGGAGAGCAGAAGGCCCGACAGTTAAAATTTAAAGCGTTTCGCCATGCGGGTTGTCTATTGCTGTTGCTCCAATGTTTCATTGTTAACAGAAAGAGTTTTTCTCTGCTGTGTGCAGAATATTTACATATGTAAAAATTTTAACATAAGTAGCTAGCTATAACTTTTTCATTAGTGGCAATGTGGGGGTTGAAGTGAAACGCCGTATATGGGTAAACGTCGGTATGGGTTGAATGCAAAATAGAAGCATGTTGACAAATTTTAAAAGGGGAAAACAGGGATTTAAAAAAAAGGGCATAATAAATAAAAAAAAAAATTTACATATTTTTAAGAGTTCATTAATATACAGCGTGTCCCAGAATGGCAGACAAAAAACAGTTACAAGGTCAAGAAATTTTCAGGGCTGCCAATCTATAGTTTGAACATAATACTCAGCTGAGGTGGTTACGTATGGATTTCTATTTATTTATTTTTTTTTTAAAAAAGGAGGAAACTCGCACATTATAATGAAAAAGTGACAAATGAACACAGTTTTAAAAAAGTTGTCCCTTAGGACAGAGCACCCGAAGAAGGGTTTTATAATTTGGCACTGGCACTTCATAGCGTTAGTGTATCGTTCACTGAAATAAGACTTATGCAAATATTTTTACTTGATTGAATTTTTTTTATTGAAAGCGATAAGAAAAAATTTTTGAATTCATTCTTTCATTCATATCTTTTATCTATACTCTTATATAAAGTTGAAGTGCAAATTTTTATTGAAACCGATTTTTATAAAATATGTTTGAAAATGCCATATTTTTGCGCTTCATCTCTCACCATACTCTTTTAAAGAGTAAAACAACGTGTTAATGCCAGGGCTGCCGTTTTTACGTTTTTGAGTAGAACAATTTCGGGTTTTTGAGTAGTACAACGTAGTATGGATAAAATAACGACACATTTTTTAATTTTTTCTATTTTTAAAATATAAGTATAATTGTTTCTATTTTTATATTTCCTTCTTTTAAGAATTTTTGAAAAGAGATTAGCAAAATATATTTTAAATGCAAATATCTTATATTGTTTTTTTGCAAAAAAGTAACGGATGCGCTCTTCAATTTATTAATTAATTTGAAATATTAAACAAACAAAAGTGCAACACAGGATTTAACTATAACTCATTAATATAAGCAAAAATTTACTAAAGCTTTAAATCAAAGTTGACTAACAATGAGTCGATATTGCTCCTTTTCTTCAATCACATCATAAATAAAAGTATTTAAGAATTTTTAAAATGAAAAGCAGAAAGATTTAACAGAATATAAAATAAATTTGCGTTATCTTGGTAAAGATATCTATATCAAATAAATCTTTACTTTCCACGTACGAGAAGAATTTTTATAGCTTCATCTGAAAAAATTTTAAAAGAGATGGACATATTTCAAGTTTTTTCCATGACGTCGTGTTAAATATAATTTTTTTAAAATAAGTGGCATATTTCGATACTTTGAAAGAGATGGAGCATTTTCTTATGCATATTAAAGTCTTAAAACGTTCCTCCTGATGAATCGGTTTTTTCTAAGTTATGACGATTTCCCACTTAAATTATAATTGGTAAGAAATTTAAATTAAAGGTCTGCAGAGAACCATCCATCCTACTTGTACAAACAGATAAAACAAGTAAGAATTTGATGTTATTGATACAAATGCAACAACGAGTAGAGCTGAACTTTTGCTTACATGTTTTGGATTGAGCAGATATCGTATCATCTCTTTCTGTGGCTCTCATTGTAGCGTAAGCTTTTTTTCTCTTTTCACAAAAATAAGTTCTAGTTTTTAAAATTGAGCGAATAGTACATTAAAAATTTGGGTAGTACGAACGTTCATTAATAGTAGTACAATTATAATTTCGATAGTACGGAAGCCATAAGAGTAGGTACTATATGTAGTAATATTGTAGTAATTTCGCAGCACTGGTTATCATCTTTATTCATAAAAGAAAACGTCCGTGGCGAAGCCGCGTACCACTGGGTCCTGCTAGTAATAGTATATATCGTCACCTAAAATGCAAAACAACGTATCATCAAAAAATGCAAAACTCGGTTTTTGATCGAACACGATTCACTACATCACATTACATATGTGTACAAAATTGTAGACTTCTGCTATCAAAAATATCCAAGTTATAACCAAAATTCAAAATAACGTATCAACAAGTGCATAATTTTCTTAAACAAAATAACGTATCATCACTCATGCTAAAGAAACAAATAACAAACAAGCTGTTCTGACCTTTTTTGTGGTTTGTTTATGTTTTAAAAATTGTTGGTTTTTATTGCACACCAGTATTGTCAAACTGTTTCCTCGTTTGCTTTGAATTGTACTCTTCTTCTTCTTTTTCTTTGTTTCTTCTTTGTATACCAACTGGCATGCAGTCACGACTTGTAACTTTTCATTGTTTACGTTTTATTTACTGTTACCTCAGCTTTAGTGGAATTGGTGAAAGATATAACAGAAGTGAAAAAAGCGTTGTAAAAGTAATAAAATGTTTTCTACAATCGAAAATAA
The DNA here is from genome assembly GCA_914767935.1 of Coremacera marginata. Classification (NCBI taxonomy): domain Eukaryota; kingdom Metazoa; phylum Arthropoda; class Insecta; order Diptera; family Sciomyzidae; genus Coremacera; species Coremacera marginata. The sequence goes on from OU612046.1 coordinate 80,254,945, forward strand.
TAAAAATATGCAAAGTTCTAAAAAAATTAACAAAAGAAAAGAAAATAAAAATAATCGGATGAATGGTAAATGTTACGAAGGCTTATCAGAAGGAAATATTTGCTACAAAAATCCGAGAGAAATGAAAGCTAGGTGCACGTCAAAGTATTGCGAAAAAAGTTCAACTCGGCATTGCTCCCTTTTACCCGAAAATTCCAGAAAGGAAATATTTGAACGTTTTTGGCAGATGTCATGGGAGCAAAAGAAACTTTATGTAACCAGCAGTATTGAAGTTTCTATGAAAAAGCGGATTTACGTCGAAAATTCCAGGCGTTCAATTTCGAAAGCATATTTTTTGAGTAATAAAACCGTTCGCCACCAAGTGTGTAGTAAAATGTTTTTGTTAACTCTCGGCATTTCGGAGACTATGGTAAGAAGTTGGATAAGTTCCTCTGAACTACATAGCACACAATTGGGTCCGGAAAAAATATATCGCAGCAACAATATAATATCACAGAAAAGAAATAGGGGACATGCGAGAAGAAAAACAAAATGATATTGAAAGTGCTAAGGGGGGCTTATGCTCACTATTATGCATGGACATGCAAGCGGTAAAGCTTATTCCGCAGTTAAAGGCAAATGCATCATATTACAAAATGAAACTTCAAGTCCATAACTTCACCATTTATAATGTCATCACTCATAAATCTGAGAACTATGTCTGGGATGAAACTGAAGGAAATCTTGTTGCTTCTACTTTCGCAACAATTGTAGCAATGCATATTAAAAAAGAAATATATTTTTGGTTTCGTTTTTATAGTTTCATACAGAATTTGATTGATGATACGTTATTTTGTTTCAGAAAACAACAATTCAAAATAACGTAACACACATAGCATAAAGTGTAATTAAAAAAACAATTTTCTGTTATCGAAAATATATTTCTAGTGCCATGTTAGTCCAGATTTGAAAATTTTCTTTCAATACCGCAAGTAGATAAAATTTTGTAACGTTTTTTGCTTCTCCTGTAAACCTATGAAAAGTGATGTTACGTTATTTTGCATTTTAGGTGACGATATATAGATTTTACATACGTATTAATAACAACAAGACAAGCAGTTACCAAGAATGACATTCGAGGTCGGTGTGGTGAATATCCTTACCCTGCCTTAGTATTGTATCATTGTTAATATCTCATTTGCTATTGACAAATAGCTTTACTTTATTGTTGCTTCAAATTACACGATTGTGGCCGCTTGAGGTAAATATTAAGGTAATAATTATTTGTTTGATATAAATTTATTAATTTTTGTGGAAACTTAGGAAAATGGAAGAAGAAATTCTTTTGATATTGCTGCTAGAAGAGGATGAAGAAAATGAAAAAAAGAAGGCGTAGATGTGAGTTACGCAGATTGCGGGATGCTAGTGATCCTTTGTGAAGAATAATTCACAAAGAATTTTCGCTTGACTCGAGTTCGTAGCCGCCAACTTTACTCATGTCAACTAGCCTCATGACGTTCAAAGGACATCATTGCCATTAACAATACGTGTTTTGGCAACGCTTTACTTTTTTGGCCACAGATCGTACCATTAATGCGTTGGAAACAACTGTAATTTGCCAATGAGCCAGTCTTCGTTCTCTCGAGCTTTGCACAGCGTGACACAGCTCATTGTAAAAGGAAAAGGTGCGGAGATTAAATTTCCAAGTTCGGTGGAGGAGGAAAATGCCACAAAAACAGGGTATAATATTTTCTTATAGTTGATTTGTTGCAATAATAAAAAAATAACTTACAGTTTTTTTATGCGGTTTGGCACTAAAAGTGTGATTGGCGGAATTGATTGCACTCACATTGCAATTGTAGCACCACCCTCCAACGTGGCAAAGATTTTATAGCATAAATGTTGAAGCAGTAAGTTGTGTTTGTTTTTATTGCTATACATCTATTTTGAAACAAATTTTTGTGCTTAGGTCTGTGATCACTGTCTGATATTCACATTTTTTAATACTAAATTTCCGGGTGCGACGTACGATCCAGGTATATGGGCCACATCTGATCTACGCGAGCACCTCATACGAAGGCAAAATGACAGGTCAACAATTTGACAGGAATCTTGGCTCTTGGAGATCAAGGTTACCCTCTGGAGCCCTGGCTTTTCACACCAATTGCTGGACCAAGTACTCCGCAAGAAAATCATTTCAACAAAATGCACGCTAGCTTCAGAAATTGTATAGATAGAGCGTTTGGCGTCCTTAAGATGAGGCTTAGATGCTTTCTTAAGCACCGAGTGCTTCATTACTCTCATGAAACAGCAGGACATATCATCGCATCATGTGTGATTTTGCTTTATATTTTGATAAGATTGGGTGCTTCTGAACTTATCTAAGATGAAGTCGTCGCCAGTGATAATTTGGTTGCAGCTGTTAATCATTCGCAATGTACCCGCGAAGGTGAAAGTACGCAAAGAAGATAGGTTTCTACCCTATAAACATAATAAAAAAATAAAACACAAGCTTTTAATTTTGTTTATTTATTTTTTTTAATTTCTTTAACAAGCACTGTTACGCAGCTGGTTAAGCATTGCAGAGCTTGTTCTGTTTCACGCTGTTGTTGGTCGCGTATCAAATTTTTCCGATTATCATCCTCCTCTCTGTGCTTCTCGCGCTCTTCTCTCGTTTTTATATGGTTAATCAGGGCATCAAACATATTCTGGCGTTCCACACGGCTCGAACGAACCCTCGGCATTGCCTCATCACTTTCTGCATCACTCTAAAAAATATAAAAGCATTTTATTAGCAATATAACCAAAAATCTGTTTGTCTGTGTGCCCCACGCTTCACACCAGGCCCGTTTCCATGATTTTTCTAAAAAGTATAATTTATATACTTTCAAAAAAAAACAAGTATAATTGCGGGAATTAACACGTAAGGTAAACATTTCTATCTTAAAATTTCACTATCGCAACATTACGAATATAAGTTTTAAAGGTAACGAAAAGATTTCTTGCACTTTATTAAAATCAAAATTAAAATGAACTGTGAAAGATTATAATTTTTTTTTTTATTAAGTTCACCGGTTGAAGCATTCACAACTTTTATGGAGTATTAGAAATGGCTTAAAAAAACAAGTCAACCTACTTTTCTAAAATTTAAAAAAATAGTATACGTTCAAGGTTATACAAATACAGGGTGAGTCTGTTAGAGAGGTCAATCCGAAAACCGGAGGTTCCTTGGGTCAATACAAGAAAAAAATTGTATGGGAGGGGGGGTCTATTTTTACCCCCCTCCGAGATAGGAGTAAAATAATATAAAAAAGTCGAATTTTAAGGTAATATCACTTTTAGCGCAATAACTTTGAAAGTATGATAGCTTCGTAAGATATAAGTGCAGTTTTGGAAACACAATTTAACAGGTCTTATAAAAAAATAAACAAATTAAAGTTAACTCGTTTGGTAAAAACAATTTAAGCTGACCAAACTCAAAAAATTATTTTTTTCACGAAAAAAATTAGTACGAATGCGATTTTCTCTAAAGTTTATCTAAAAAAAAAATTCAGTTTATTACGTATTTATGTTCTCTTAAGTGTTCTCTAAAACTTCCGAATACAAAGTTTTTACCTCAGGTCAACAGGTCATCTGTTTTTTGAGTTTTAATTTGTGCTTAAAATACCTATGTAAATTACAAAAGCTTACATTGATATGTAAACAATAGAAAAAACAAAAATTTACTTTGCAGTGTAATGTTTTTGTTGTAAAATTTTCTGTTGATTTTAAAACTAACGCTACTATTATAGTAAACAACAATAAAAGAGAGTTGAATGCCGACATTATAATTACCGTTTTAAATAGTAAATTTGTATTTTCTTTTCGTTTGATTTGTCACTTCTTTCCAGTGCATTATCAAGGTAAGACACAATTCAAATTTGTTAATACTTTTATTTAAAAAAAATCACATTCAGTAAAATAACAAGATGAGCTTCACAATTCGGGAATACGCAGACATAATTTTTGTGTATGGATACTGCAATGGGAACTCATCCATGGCGGAGTTGGAGTACCGACGAAGGTTTCCAAATCGACAAACACCTTGCAGACGTGCATTTTCAAATGCGTTCTTAAGGTTGCTCAACACAGGGTCTGCATTGCCTTCGTCACAAGGGAACCATGCTAGCGGAGGAGATTCTGCGTTAGTTTTAAAATCAACAGAAAATTTTACAACAAAAACATTTTAAAATATTTAAGTGAAAATAATATGGAAAAAGTTAAAACAATCCATAAAAATCCGCATTATCTTTGGTCCAACGGAAAAAATGTAAGATTTTTTAATGCAAAAGAACTTCTTCATAACTCTTATTTCTGACCGTTATTTTTATTTTTTTAACTACCATAGCAGCCAATTTTTGTCGAAATATTTTGGGGATCATCATAACATACGCCATGGTTTATTTTGAAGAACCGGACTGAACAATTTTTTTTCCTTCTTCACATTTTTAAACTTCTTTACAAATTTTATTGATAAATTGCTTATCAAGAAAACGCAGCATAGGGGTGTAAATATGCTTTCGTGGCCCAGTGGAAGCAAAATTATGAAAAAATGTTAAATAGCAATTTTTTCGTTTTTATACAACTAGTGCGGCGAATTGCTGTCTTGTTGTTTCATAAGAACTTCAAATAGCTCACCGTATTGTTGTATACGCGGCTATAAAAGCTTCCCTTCAACAATAACTTTTTGTGTAATTGAATGCAATTTTACTGTTTTTATATGGTCACTTTGTATGGGAGGTAGGCGTGGTTTTCATCCGAATAGTTTGACTTACGAGCACGACCTTTATTCTTTGATGAAAGCTTATATTTTGAACTTCATTAAGATCGCTTCGATATTAGAGCTATAATCGCCATAACAGACGGACAGACAGACAATTGGACATACGGAAACATGGCAGTATGCGGGGAAAACAAAAATAAATATGCTACTTGTCTTAAGTACCTTTGGTAAATACCGCATACACGACATCTTTTAGTTCAATAACAGAAGTTTTCTTGAAAATTAGTGCGTTTTGGAGGAAAATTTGTTTTTTAAACTTTTTTTTTGAAATTAAGTGTTTTTTCTTGCGCGCAACTCTGCGCCATCAATTTTTTAAGAAATATTAGGTAGGCATAATATATTTAATTATTCGATTGAAATTAGGATGTACTATTTAAGATATTTTCCATTAAATTTAAGTAAAATAAAAACTGATAAATAAATTTAGAGACATAATTCCACGTTTTTTCTATTTTTTGTTTTTTAATACTTTTTTAGTTTGTTTGAAATTCAATGGGTAATAAGACAGTAAAAAATAAAAAAAAAACACAAATTTTAATATATGGTTTGTCTTTTAAGCTCTAAAAGTTTAAAATTTCCTTACTTTTTTAGCAAGGAATGCACTACTTTTTGTTTAAAAAAATGTTTAAACTTTTGAAAATTCCATAAAAATATCGGGAGCATCAGTTCCACAATATCATTTCCATAATATTTCATCAATTATCTGCCAGAAAAAAAAATATGTATTTTTGTTAAATTAAAAAAAAAAAAACTTTTGGCATAAGAAAATCGAAAAATGCGCAGTGTCCGTTGCCAATGTAGTAAGGCTATCAATATGTTCTCAAAGAATAAACTTGTACGCTGTTCTCGTTCATAGGATTATTTTGGTGCCTTAAAAATATAATTTTTAAGTTAAAACTAATTGTATTTTAAATATAAATTTACTTTTAACTGAAGAAGTTTTTATGAACTTTTTATATTATATTTTTTTCAGTGTATTATTAACATTATAACAAATTTTTAGCATTCATCTTTATTTACAATATTTATACATTGTTATTTACTATTTATAAGAAATACTTCCATTATCTTCTACATACACGCATCAAAATTCCTGTGTGCCAAATGAATAATTCTTCGTTCGTGACCAATACGAATCCTCAAACGCAGGTCAAGATTGTGAGGATTAACTAGCTTCAGTTGAGCACAAATGGAAATGACTTTTTTCTGTGCACACACGTGCTTTTACCTTTTTAAAGTTAATTGGTTCAAGCCTCCTGATAAGAATTGGACATTGACATTCAAAACGATGATTTGGCCATGTGGCAACGCTCTTCGGCACACACGTAGAACCACTTTTCTATGAATAGGTTAATAACATTTCCTTTCCAGAAGATTTACACGCACAATTCAAATTAAACAAGTAGTTCTGCTATCATAAATTTTTTATGGAAAATTACCTGTTTTTGTGTGTACTTAATTATTGTGAAGTGATCGATTTTTTGTCTGGTGCTTATTGCTCGTTAATATCGAAATATCAATTAAAACTATAATTGACGGATTATAATAACAAATCTCTTTTTCTTAAAGCTTGGATTATTTTAAGGTGTGTTTCATACATATAACACCACTTCAATTTCAATTTGAAATATTTTTCTAACGGCAAGTTGTTGTTTTGTATGCACAACAACAGTTCAATTCAATTTAAATTTATTTAGGCAAAATGTAAGCATATAAGAAGGGTCCTTTTAACATGCCGCAATTAACAACTTAAATTGTTTATTGCTTAAAATCACTATTAATGCTGTTTCATATTCAAACCACCACTTGAAAATCTTAAATAAAAAACTATTTTTATTGACTTAAACAAAATATAAGTTAACGCTAATTATGTTACGTCAACCAGATTGCAGCGCAAGACACACGCGCATCCGCTCCCATGAAATATGCTGACGATATGTCTAGCACTGTATGGTGTGATTCCATGGAATTGCACCCAACAACAAAATATCTGAAGTCGACGGCAAACATCAGCAGAGCTGCCGGCAGAGTTAAGTTTAGTTGTAAGTTATCCAATTATTGTTAGTCAGTCTTAAGTTTGCAATTAATTAATAAAGGTCTAATGACCACAAAAAAATATTTTTTTATTATTATTAAATAAAAAGTATTTTAATTTATATTTATTAAATTACTATTCCATAGGCTCCAATAATATTGCACGTCGATATGGTATACTTGCAATTAATTTTTTTAATGTATTTGGATTAATTTCGCTCCATTCTTTGAGTATAACTGATTTCAGTTCTTCCACGTTGCCAAATTGTCTGTTATTTTTATACACCTGGTGTACAAGAAATCCCCAGAAATTCTCGATGGAGTTACAATCGGAAGAGCATACCGGACACTCCAATAAATCAATGTTATTGGCTTGAAACTACGCATTAGTCACGCGACTTACTTGGATAGCCGCAATATCTTGCGGAAAAACTAGTTGAGTTTGCGTGTGTGTTTTTTTTTTTAAATGGAGTCAAACTGCTCTCCAGCACATAAGAGTAGTCAGCGCTCTTCATCCTTGAACTTTCAATTTCAGAAAAAACACCCCACACCATCACATTACCTCTACCAAAACTTCTTTTTGAAAAACAAAGTGGTTCGCGGCGTATGTAGTGCTAATAATGCCGAAATCCATCCGGGCCATCAAGATTCCATTTTTTCTCATCGAAAGAAATGACATGCTAATAATATCCCTCAACGTAGGACCCTTTTTTAAAACATTATTTTAAATTTGTCCAATTTGTTCCTTCTTGCAAATTTCAAGCTCGCTTTCTATGTTTGCTTGTAAGAACAGGAACACACTTCATAAGTTCGCAGCGGATATGTTTACACTGATTTAGCACTCTCCATACCATTGTTCGGGAAATTTCTTCAGCAACAACACTCCGCAACTCGTTTAAACTGTGGGTAGTGTAGATCGCAGCTCGGATTATTTCCCGCTGATCGCGGTCACAGAGATTTTTTTTTTGACCGAAAGTTTTGTTTTGCCGTTTTTTTGAAGATCGTTTAAAAAATTTAATCACTCTTTGGCTGCGATTAATTCTATGCCCGAATACCATAGCCTTCTTTATTCCCCTTAAGATTTTTTTAATTTCCCCTTTTTTTCGCAAGCATGTTGGGTTGCTCGAGGCATTTTAGTTTAATTTGTTTTCTATTGTTAAGATATTGAAAACTTAATACACAATTTTATTAATCTCTACACTTCAAAGGCAGCAGAAGGAATATTTGTAAGTGGCGTTATATGTATATATGAAACAGCATTAACAGTGATATTTAGCAATAAACAATCTACATTTATAAGAATATACTTCGCTCTTTCTCATTATTGTTGTTGTGCATAGATGACCGAATTCGAAAAACATTTTCTGTTTTTAAAACTGGCCGTTACAGCAATATTTCAAATTTCGAAGTGGCGTTATATATATGAAACACACCTTAGGAGCAGAACACACAACGCTGTTTGGATAATGATTAATTTTTTTAAGTAAAATATTTTTATATTCCCCTAGAAATTTTTTTTTTTATATGAGCATAAATTATAAACAGTGAGGACTAAACATTTTTGTTCCATTTTTCATTAAGATGATAGTATAGTTTAGTTATAGTTTTAAATGTTGTTATTGTGCCTTATATTAAATTCCAGGTTTTAATTTTTTATCAACCTAAGCATTATTTCAGGTTAATTTTCCTCATGTTACGCCAAATTGGAAAAATTATTGAGTTCATATTACTGCAAGCAATTGCGTTGCTTAAACGCAAATCAGCAAATGTTTGCTCAATTACGGTGCTATTTTAGAAAAAGCTTAGTAAACTAAAATCACTTCTTTTATATAAGAAAAAGCAAAATTTGATTTGATTTAAGCTAAAATTTCCGGTTATTATTATTAAAAACGGAATTTTCCAATTGAGTTGGAAAGGTGTACTGGTTAAGGTGTTTGCCTTTTAAGCGAAGCGGAAGCAGGTTCGAGTTTCCGGCTGAAGCACAGTGTGTCCGCTGTACTGAGAGAGTGATAAAAAGTAAAAACTGCGAATACATGACAGGTCACTGCATTGTAGCTTATTTTTAACCGACTTCTCAACCGAGGTTCTCAAGTTCGTCGGTTTCTCTGTTTTTTTTTTATTTTTTTTTAAATGTATGTACATCGATTACTCCTAAACCATATGCCTGATTGCCATAATTTTAAGCATGGAGGTGCCCGTACAAAAGTGGGCGGAATTCGAGAACTGGGCGTGGCAATAATAGAACTCGCAATACTAGATACTACTGTATCTCGAATAATATTGACACTAGGGTACTGCAATTTAGTGTAGGGGTAGGCACAATTATTACAAATTACGGGCACGAAAATGGGCGTAATTCGACAAATGGGCGTAGCAATATTAGAAAAACAGTGTATCTTGAATAATTTTGAGACTAGAGTACTGCAATTTAGTATAAGGGTAGGCATTATTATTACAAATTATGTTCAATTAAGTGGGTGTTATTCGACAAATGGGCGTGGCAATATTATAAAAACACTGTATGTCGAATAATATGGACACTAGGTTACTGAAATTTCGTGTAGGTGTAGACACAGTTAATACAAATAACGGTCAAGAAATGGGCATTATTTGACAAATGGGCGTGGCAATATTAGAAAAAGAGTATATCTCGAATAATATTGATTCTATGGTACTGCAATTTAGTATACGGCTAGGCATAACTATAACAAATTATGGCAAATTAAGTGGGCGTTATTCGACAAATGGGCGTGGCAATATTAGAAAAACACTGTATCTCGAATTATATGGACACTAGGGTACTGAAATTTAGTGTAGTGGTAGGCACAATTATTACAAATTGCCGTCAACAAAATGGGCGTTAATGGACAAATGGGCGTGGCAATATTAGAACTCGAATAATATTGACACTAGGGCACTGAAAATTATTGTAGTACAGTGGTAGGCAGAATTATTAAAAATGATGGTCAATAAAGTAGGTGTTATTCGATAAATGGGCGTGACAATACTAGAAAAACACTATCGCAGTTAATGTTGACGCTGGGGTACTGAAATGAAGTACAGGGGTAGGCACAATTATTGGAAATTACGCTCAAGAAAGTGGGCTCTTATTTAACAGAGGGGCGTGGTAATATTAGAAACACTTTATCTCGAATAATATTGACTCTAGGGTAATAAAACTCTTTACAAGAATGGGTATAATAATTTCAAAACATGACATCTAATTTAAATTTAAGAGGCAGATATTTGAAATAACCAACAAACTTTCAGAATTTAATAGAACAAATTTTTTCGGAACAATTGTCTTCGGAACAATCTTATTATCTTAATTTTTTTTCTTATTAGTTTTATTATCATAAATATATTAATTTCTTGATGAATACAAATGCTTTGAAGTTGGCGCTTCTGATTTAATGTCTGATTATTTAGAGCCGACCTTAAACACTTTTGTATTCATCAAGAAATTAATATATTTATGATAATAAAACTAATAAGAAAAAAAATTAAGATAATAAGATTTCATATATAATAATATGTTTAAATAAATGATCAAATATGACCAAGAAATTAAGAGGAAAATTTTTTTTAAAATTATTTTTTTTTTGTAGTGATTGTGTAGTCAGTTGTTTTTTTTTTGAATTATTTTTAATTGATTGATTTAATTTTAATTGATTCTTTAAACAGTGTTTTATAAATTACGTGTTACTGTTAAGGTAAGAATTAAAAGCTTTATAACGAAGTAGAGATTACAAATTTATAAAAGAAAAAAGAAATAAGCCACTGTTAATAGCTTTGCACGATTTACTATTTATATAGGGAACACATTGAAGACGATAACAACTTAACGAAACTACAAAAGAGAAAAATGTAGTCGAATCGAGCTTACTTGTTTATTTTGAAAGTTTTGTTTCTGTTTGACAAGAAATAGTTGTTTGTTTGTTGGTGTTTGTTGTTTATTTACATGGTAGAATACAGCCAGGTAGATGCAGCGCTGCTTATGCTCTTTTTGTGAACCATAACTGTCAAAATCCTTCGAAATTTTTAATGTGAAACATCTTATGATGCGTTGCACAGATTGAGAAAAGTTGACGCCAAATTTTTAGACGACTCTCAGTTGTGTGCGAAATCACGAACGCAACATCGTGTCGTTTCGTGATGCAAATCGTTGTACGAATATTTCTCCGTAACTGCTTGAGTTGTTGGTTTTGTTTTTAATATGAATGTAAAGTTTACATATGTATGTGTATAATGCATATCAGTTGCTTTCGTCGTGTCGGTTGTTATAGTTTTTGTTTATCTTCAGCAAGATTAATACAATAATACTGCAATGTCACTATTATTTGCGCTGAATTGGTTCAATATACAGTTATTGAAAGGTTTTAGAAGCTTTGATTTAACTTGCTTCGTTCGTATGTATGCACTATGTATGTATGTCTGTCAAAATTTTGAAACCATTTTCGACAACTTGTTTGTATCCGATTAAGCTGAAATTTAGCATATATATGAAAGTATGGTGACAATGCAATATAATAAAAAGTTGGTCACAGCCCCTTTGGCCGCTCCTAAATTATCCTAAATTATCGGGCTGATTCTACTGAAATTTTGGCAGTTCATTTTCTTTAATTAGAGAATGATAAGGGAATAAAATGTTGCCACTATCCTTTTTACCGCCCACAAATCAATAAAAATGGTATATCTCCAAAACTACTAGGCCGATTCAGCTGCAAAAATAAAATTTTTTTCGAGTATCTTCTAGGCGGAGGTTGGTGATTTATGTGCTATTCAATGGGTTATGGCCTATTAAACAGAGCTCGTTATGGTTATTGTATATATTACACCAAATCAAAAAATTGCAGATATAAAATGTCTACATCGACGGGTTATTATTTATAATCCAACTGGTTCAATAATACTACAGGAAATCTCCATAAACTTCTAGTAATTTAAGCAGGAGATTTTAATATAAATTTTTTCGCCGAGAAATCATTACAATTTATTACTTTTCTTCAAACCGAATTTCAGTTGATTATGATCAACCATGCGCAGGACGGTTGATCTAAGAAGTTAATCACATATTTTAATTATCATCGGCCCGTAGTAACTTTCATAGAATCGAATGCTACTGTAACAGAAAGATGAGACATTAAAATTAAAATTTTCAATTAATTTTTTTTTGCTCTTGTTTCTAAAATCCCTTATATTCCATACTATATTATTCCAATATAATATAACGGTAATGTTTCATATCTACCGTGCATATCGGCCACACACATACTTTTTTATTTCGTTTTCATTCTGTTGTCTTATTTTCTATGAGCTTTGACAGTTTTGAGTCTACGCTCTCTCCCTTGCATTAACCTGGTTTTATTCTACCATGATTGTTCACGCAACAATTAAACAATAAACAATTTGACATCCCCTATAAGTAACATGAACAACAATGTCGTTCGATAATAAAAAGTATATTTTTGATAAGATTATGATTGTGTGGCAAAGTTTAGCGTCGACTTCAAAGCTTTTGTATTCATAAAAAAATCAATATATTTATGATAATAAAACAAATTAGAAAAAAATTAGAACAATAAGATTTCCAATGTAATAATATGTATGTATAAATAAATTATCACATTTGACAAAGAAATTAATAGGAAAAGTTATTTAAAATTATTTTTTACTTTGTAGTGATTTTGTAGTCGGTTTTTTTTTTTTAAAGTTTTTTAACTACAATTATGTGGCTACAAAGTACCGTAACAATTTTTCTAACTTACTTCATCTGAGTTAGTTATGAACGCGATCGCTAAGTATCCGCTTCAAACTGTTTCAAGTAAAGCAAACGTGCAGTGTTTTCAAGCGGTTAAAAAATATAAACTACATTGAACATTTAAACAGAATAAAATGCACAAACAAACATCTGGAAGGTATATTTTTACAAGTTGTGTAAAATATAGGATGAAAAAACCAAAAAAAAAAACAAAAATGGTTAATTTCTGAAAAAGTGAGGGTGGTAGTTTGCTTTGAAGTGAAGTCAAACCAACATTTTTATGTGGTTCTATTTAGGAAACATTCTTATTTCACAATTTTAAACTATTTCTTGCCACATTTTGCTTCATTTTCTGTTAAGATGGTAAAACCGCCAAAATCAGTTTTTTCATTGAAATGGCAACATTTTTATTTCAGGTTCCTGTTCAAATAATATTTTCTTTTCAAGAATGGCTCTTTTTCGAATGATGAAAGAAAATACATCTGTAAACTTCGAAGAAAAATTAAGGGTCTTAAAAGAAAACGTAAAAATAAGCACAAGCTGCCTAAGGACAAAGAACTAGATCTGATAAAAAAGCTTAAACATTTTATGACGCAACTCAAAAAGAAGTGGACGGCAAGTAATAGAGTCATTATTTATTATTATTATTATTATCATTATTATTATTATTTATTTGATGCAAAGCACTTATGGCTTTATAGCAATTAATATTAGACAAAATTAATACAATTTATTTATGTACAATTAAATTTTCATAAAAACGCAAGACTGTCAGGCTTTCAGGTATATGCAGTTGTAATCCGGTTTGCTTCTTAGTAGTAAATTGAACGATTGATTAGAACGGTGCTCACATATGCCAGGCTAGACGGACGAGGTCGAGCTCGTACATGTGCTAGGCAAGGCAGGCGAGGTCTTGCCCTGGATAATCAAAATATATATATAGCATGTATATCTATATAAATATGGATTAGAGCACAACTCACACACGTAAAGCCAGCCGTACGTCGTCAAACCAGCATATGCCAGGCGAGACCGACGTGGTCTCGCTCTTGATAATTATATTAAACTATACAGCTAGATTGTATAAGGTGTTGACAAACATCACAGAAAAAATATGAAGTATCCTTGGAAAGCAGGATCCAGATTAGTGGCGGTCCTGCAGATAATCTAAAATATTATGTTTAATTGAGTAAACGGGTTTATTTAAAGAAATTGCATCTGAAACAAAATTAAAGTCCCCACAAGCGCTTCTGAGTGGTTTTTTTGCAAGTAATTAGTTCTAGAAAAGTTCATATAAAGTAACTCAAAAGATCTTCTAAGTCGGAGAGGAATATTAAAGCAATTTTTGCTCAGTAGATATTGACTGTCTATATATCGATGTAAAAATTTAAAAATCTTAGTAGCAATTAGCATAATTCTCCGATTATTTAAATTAGGGAGATTTAAAAGTTGCAGCCGATATTCCACCACCAATAAGGTGGTAGGTGATAATTTAAATTGCAGTAAAGATGGCTTAAGCAGAACAAAAGAAACTTTTTCTGAACTGATTCAATGTCATCAATGTAACAACTATATTGAGGGCACCAAACACTTGAAGCATATTCTAAATAAATAGGTCACACTAGAGAGGTGAATAAGGTTTTTGTTATATAGGGATTATTAAACTCTTTTGCACATCGTTTAATAAAACCTAAAGTACTATTTGCTCGACTTATAATTTTATTAATAAGAATATGAAAGCGAAGTTAAGTATCCATAGTTACTCCAAGATCATGTAAGATATCTAAAGACTCTAAGGAATGGTCATAAATTTGAAATTTGAGATATGACAGGAGATTTTCGAGTGAAGGTCATGTGTTTGCATTTCTTCATGTTAAGATTCATACGATTCACGTTGCACCAGCTATAAATATGGTCTATGTCAGCTTGCAAGAGAACAGCATCATTAGCATTTTTGAAAGAAAGAAACAGTTTCACGTCGTCTGCGTACATTAAAATACTCGAATGCTTTATGACAGATGGCAAATCATTTATAAACAGTAACAAAAGAAGAGGCCCGAGGTGGCTTCCTTGAGGTACACCAGTGACAGGAAACTCATGTGATTTCACAAGTTTAAAAAGAACACGTTGTGTTCTATTGTAAAAATAAGATTCAATCCATCTTACTAGTGTTGAGGGAAATCCAGCAAGAGATAACTTTAAGACTAAGAATTTATGATTAACAACATCAAAAGCTATGCTAAAATCTGTCTACATAACATCAGTCTGTAAACTTTTTCCATTTTCTCAATGGTTTTGGAAGTAAATTCAAGTAGGTTTGTAACCGTAGATTTTCCAGAAACGAATCCATGTTGGAGTGGAGACAATAAAGAGTTTACACTATGTGATAATTGTGAAGTAATGATTGCCTCGAAAAGCTTAGGCAAAGCGCTTAATTTAGCAATTTCACTATAGTTATTAATTAAAGGTCTTTTACCAGACTTGTGCAAAGGAATAATAAAAGAAGACTTCCAGGCAACTGGAAAATGGCAGATTTTAATGAAGAAGAAAAAAGCAAAGCGATAGGCCTTTTCCTCATGGAGAAACTGAAAAGTAATCCAACTGCAACACAATTGCTTAAAAAGTTGCAAGCCACTGCAATATCAAAGATTATTGCAACCTATGCTTTCAGATGAACAAGTCATGCACATCGCAACATTGACGTCTCATTGATGTTGAAGCATTATTAAATTATTTAAATAAGCAAGGATATTTCTCTACTTCTTGTACAAACTTTATATTTTCTTACTGCTCGTTCATTGCTGCTTTCTGCATATAATATAAAAAACATTAAACATAATTTTTCGGAATTTAATTGCTAATATTCTTGCTTTGAAGTACAACACAATTTTTTTTTAAAATATCAATAAAAACACAAATTGCTGATATAAAGCAAGCTGTGTTGCATAAAACGTATTGGAAACGTGCTGCCAACTAGTTGTGAAAAAGTTGCTTCATCTGAAGGTTTCGGTATACTTACATGGGTTAGCAACATTTGTTGATGTTGCGTTGTTTTTCAATTGCTCCGTGTGGAAAAGGCCAAAGAGTCACTAATTCATCACAGCAGTATTTTAATATACATGACGGTATATTGTCAGGATTACTTTTATATGGTGTTTTAAGAGCTTTTAAGTATTATAAAACCGTGTTAGCATCAATTATTGGAAAACAAATATTCCCAGATTGAACACTAAATGGATAGCTTAGATTATCATAAGATGAAGATGAATAGGTCGCTTTGAAAAAGTCAGCGAAAAATGTACAAATGCTATTGTTGCTATCCGATTCATTTGTTTTATATTTCATAAGTGAAGGATAGGAATCAATCTTGCGCTTTGTGTGCATAAAGTTCCAGAATGATTTAGCATCAGACTTGATGTTTAATTTTACTTTTATTAAATTAATATCGAAGGATTGCTTGCACAACTGATGATACTTGTACTTAATAGAGGTATAAGAACCAAAATCTGTAATGTTATGTGTTTTTTGATATTTTTTATAATGCTTGGATTTTAAGTTGCTTAATTTTCTCAGTTCATCAGTAAACCATACAGTATCAGATGTTAAACGGGCTTTTCTCTGAGGTACTGATGATAGAAAACAATCATTGCGAGTTCTATTAAAAGCAGAGACAGCCGCATCAAGGTTTTCTGGCGATGTTTTCGTTTTAATGATATTAAGAACGGATATCGAGTTAATATTAAATATATAGTTTCTTAACAAAACATAATTGGTTCTTTTAAAATTTAACTCAGTTGAAGGTTGAGTATTACGATTCTTTACATATGGCTTAGGAAAACTAAGAGCAATTTCAAAAGTTGGATGGTACGGATCTTCAGGCAGCGCGGGAGGATCTGTCCTTAAAACTGAAATAATATTGTTGTCGTCAAAATATAAAAGATCTAACAAACTGCTATTCTTGTAAAAGTGGCTGTTTAATTGAAAAAGTCATTGACTTGAAAGTTGCCACCTTGTGAGGAATTCCTCAAAACTTAAATTTACAGTGGATGTGAGCAATTTTTGGGGAATTTTATTTTGAGGAAACTAAGGAATTTGACAAATGTAACCATTTTATTTTACTCGTTAACGCCCAGAATGACATTTTTTGTTTGAAACTTTGAATAGAAAAACAACGATAAGCCCGGAAAATATTTTAGAAAATACCTTTTCTTACTATTTTTGAGGCCGCTTTACAGGATGCAAGAGTTGAAAAATCTTAAAAACTTGATTTTCAATTTTTAATTGACAATTAAAAAAAAATCAGTTCTTTCGGTGATTTTCAACAGTTTTAAACATTTTTTCTTAGTGTCAGAAACACAATTTACGGTGGTTTACAGAGTGTTTTCATTTCCAAATGCGGCTAATATTTTAACTACAACTTTTTTCTCTCACTATGGCGGCCCATAAAGGAAGACTTAGGAATTTCTAATTTTATGATCAATCGATCAATCAACCGAGCTCCTTATGATCAATCCCAATAGACAATGGTAGCGCTGCTAGCAGGCCTTCGTATGGATTTTGTAGTACTGCCGCGCTCATATACAATGACACTTTCTTTTTTATATGAAGTGAGAAAATTGTTCAGGCCTACCGCTTTCGCCGTGCTAAAAAGGCCATCTAGTAGCACTCTTTTGAAAATGCATGCATAACCTAGTCTTTTCGATGGGAGTAAAATAGCTTGGCTTCTCTGGTGTGGCCGACGACACATATAGGTTTTTTTTTTTCTTTTTCGTTTTTTTGGATGGGAATTATCAATAACAATAATTTCGATATTTACCCAGCGTTTCCCGAGGCCTTGCAAATACACGGCTGTAGTTTTTTCGATTTTACCTCAATAATTGAAATAATAAATTAAAAAAAAAAGATATCAATCAAGGAATTTGAAGACCTAGCTGACGTGAAGTGACTTGAATGCAATCAATTGGCATATAAATGAATGCGAGACTGCAATCAAATTATAACAAATGATTGCGAATTTGAAAAGTTCAAGTCAGAAGTACCGACAATAGGTCTGTCCGAGTATCCAAAAGATTTTAACAATTTGTACAAATTTTACAAATTGTTAAAAGAAATCCATTCGTTTACCCAAAAAACTGCTTTGGTTGCAGAGGAAGCAGGCCTCTTAGAAGTGCTCATTGCAGCAGCGAGGAGGTCATGTGTTAAAACGCCTTGTGTATCACTCAATTGCTCGCTAAATTGTCTTCAGGGATTGAGTTGTGCGTGTTGTGAATTGTTTGAACACAAATGATCGATAACTGGACCTAAAAGTTTTATGCCGACTCCGAACGTCTTATGTTCTCAAGAAGCTTTTCATGGCAGTTTTTACTTTTTGGGGCTTGCCATTGTCTGCAGAGAGGTGACGGCCGAACAGAAAAATGAATTCAATTGAAAAAACTTTCTGTGTCAGGTGGGAATTTGATGCAGGTTTCTCTGGCGTATGGGCCACACACTCTACCCACTACGCCACGGCCGCCACATACATAATTTATTTAAACAAAAATTTTATTCTGCTTAGTCGAGTAAATAATAAAGTTTTATCTCATGAGAAAATTGTCTCCTTTTTTTAAATTTTTCTAGGGTCACCATGAAAAAAATAAAAAAAATTTTAAGTCTTACTCTTTGAGGCGCCATTTTAAGAGAAAAAATCGTATAAAAAAAAAATCAACCACATTTGGAAAATTTAAATGCCATCCACCATTTCAAATCACCCAGAAACCAGGTTTTTTTTTTAGCTGTCAATTAACAATTAAAAATAAAATTTTCGAGATTTTTTAACTATTGCACCTCGAAAATAGTAAGGATAGGTATTTTCTAAAATAATTTCAGGCTTTGCGTTCAAATTTTTCTGCTGAAAGTTTCAAGCAAAAAGTGTCATTCTGGGCGTTAACGGGATGAATAAAAAAACGGTTAGAAGAAATATGCAATACTGCAGCGTGTATGCCTATAACTAAATTTTAAAAACTTAAACGTATCTTAAATTATAATTTAATTAAAATATTGTTACAAAAATTTTTGGAGGAGTTTTATTTAAATTTGTGGAATTTTTGAGGGATTTCGCTTTTGAAAAGTGGCAATACTGCTTAAAAGCTCATTAAAAAATAAATTAACAGATGAGCTGAAGTTTTAAACACACTTTATTTATCGAAACCAAATATTTCAAATATACCTCTTCGTTGGAAACAGGAGGAATATATGAACATGTAACATAAAGATTTAACGCACCATACTTTACAAGATCACAACAAAATTCAATATCAAAATGAAATAAAAAGAATTAACGGCAATTAGAACTCCACCGCCATTAAAAGAATTACTAGCAATAGCGTTTCTATCTTTGCGGCAAATATTGAAAGTATTAGATAGAATTTCAGTATTTAGGGTGTTAGGCTTAAGCCAAGTTTCACTGAAAACAATTATGTCAAAAAGTGGTTTGTGGCATGAAATGTGTAAATATTTTAACTTTGTATTTAATCTTCCAACATTTTGGTATAAGATAAGGAATACAAGGCATCAATCTAGTTTCTTTGTTTAGTAGTACGAACAGGTAAAGTAGCCAGTGTAGTTGTAGGTTGTGATCTAGGAATATATTCGTGGATCAACGTATTTTCAGGCCAAGAACTTTGATCTAATACCGTATAAAAGAGATCCCCAGGTAAATTTATTTTAAAAGAAGATACAGTGCGCTCATGTGAAAACTGGAATTTGTAAACCGAAATATTCTTGTTAACAATATTCAATTTAGAGTTTATATGATGTAAAACGTCTTCTTCGGATGTATCAAGAGCAAAACGTGACACAAATATAGATCTAGAAGGCTGGAAAACCACAAGTTCCTTACGAGACGGCAGTTAATGCTTTTTTCAATATTTGTTTTGGTATAGCACCAGTTAAAACCGAGCTCATAACGGAACTTGAAGGAATAGTATACGTAGCAGTACAGGCTTCAGCATAAGTTTTTTTCTTACCAGAATTACCCGGAGAATCATCACTTACGACTTTAGTTGGTACCGCTTCAGAAGACTCAACCGGATGTTAATTCAGATCGCTGATGCTGACTCATTAGTGAAAGGGAAATTAAATTATTATTATTGTTAACAGACGTAGGTATGGATATAGCAGCAGGCTTAGCAGATTTAGCAGAACTTCGAAGATTCATAGGTGGTCGTTTAGGCTTATGGGAAACAGAAGTCTTCAAAATCCTTAGTCCTTAGACACCTCTAAAAAGCCTCTTCGAGATTGTCTTATAAACTTTAAAATATCTACATCAGTAGATCTGCAGTCTGTACAAGACCAACGAAGTCCTTTACATTCATTGAGTGCATCAAAAATTCTCACATTCAATGCTGAACACTTTACGTGAAAAAAAGCACCACACAACCAGCAACTAACCAGCTGGTCAGATTCACCTTTTACAGTGCAGTTGCGAAAATTGCAGACTATTTTTAATGAATGTAATAAAATTTACAAAAGTGTAATAAAAAATGTAATAAAAGTACTATGGCAACTCTTTTTCAGTGACAGTTTGAGAATCAAACAAATTATTTGTCAAAAAGTTTGAGAAGCAGCAGCGACAAAATAGCAAACCAGCATCAAAATGCAACTGAATATAAAAACCAAGTTTCGCTCCCGCTTCAACAAGCAAACATGAAATTGTTCTTGATAAATAAGAAACAACTGAAGCAAATAAAAAAATAAATGTATAAAAATAGTATGCAAGCAACTGTTTTGAAAAGGACTTTTCAGCGTTTTAAGAGATGAAAAACAGGAACAATAAAGTTGAAGATCCACAGCAAAGCTTAGCAAACCTACTCAATTAATCCTTAGCTTAATAGTTTTGCGGAAAATACCAATTTTAAATTTATTTTAAGAGCACGAATAAGATACACGACTTAGGTAAACAATATTGCCAGAGATTGTGAGACATGTTAAGGAGACATGCATACGAGTAAGTAACAATTAAAACTGGTTTTAAGCCTTCATTGGTCTTAAGAACTATAACGTTCAGGGGAAAAAAAAAAGAATTCGTGGAAAAAATCTTTTAAAAATAGTTCTAATCATTCAAAACCTAATCACCATCATAATCAACATTGACAGTTTGACCTTCTGGAACAAATTACTTGTGTACAATACCGTTCGAATCGTAGAAAGTGATCAACATTGCCTTGACTCTGGACTTCTGAAAATGACATTTGTTAAGTTTTGGTTCGCTTTTCCACTTCCATTGTGCAGATTGACGCTAAGTTCGAAAATTCATACATAAAATATAATAAGGCATTCGCATCATCTGAATCAAACGGCTAGTTATGCATGGGCTAGCAAATAAATTTTTATATGTTTAAAATGAATAGTTCAACTTTTCCTTAACCCTTTCAGCATAGCTATTATCTCGGTGGTGTCAAAAATTACAAATTTGGACGATAAGGAATTTGGTGCAAAGTTTCAGTCTTATTGCGAAATCTATAATTCGCCAGGCTCTTTTTTAACAGGCTTACATTATTGTAGCTAGCTAAGTGTTTGTGAAGTTCCTGTATTCAGAAAAGCAAGCTTGGTTCTGTCTATATGAACTATAGCGGTTGAGCTTTTTTTAAAAATTGTAGAGAATTTTGGTGTTTTATAATTCACCAGTAAATTTGTGTAACTAAAAAAATTTAAAATTAAATTAACTCTAAGAAAAAAAAGTTACAGACCTACTTTTACCTAGTGTACGCCCCAGCACCGAATTCATAAAAGTAACAAAAAATTTAGCTGGTATCTTTATGGTAAGAGAACTACATTGTGTTTAGGCTCAAATAACGGGCTCGGATTCTGTTTCAGAGACCCATTTTTAGCTTATGTTCGCACAGCACCATATTTGTAGAAATTTAAAAAATTAGGTGGCAGCCCATCGAAAAAAATACCATAATTTCTGAAATTATGGCAAGGGATTCAGTGAATGGAGATTCAGTGACCCATTTTTAGCTAGTGTTCTCCCCAGCACCGAATTCGTAAAAATAAAAAAATGTAAGTGGCAGCCCTATGGAAAACAATTTTGAATTCGTTAAAATTTAAAAATTTAGGTGGCAATCCCATGGTAAGAAATTACAGAATTTTAAAATTCTGACAACTGATGCGGTTTCAGTGAACCGTTTTTACCTAGTGTTTGCCCCAGTACCGAATTCGTAACAGTTAAAAAAATTTGGCTGCCATCCCTGTGGTATGGGAAGAACTACATAACTTTAAAATTCAAGCAACGGGCATCACCGTCAAGCACCGAATTCGTAAAAATAAAAAAATGTAGGTGGCAGTCTTAATTTTTGTTAAGCCTATAACCTTTTCATCATAACTATCTTCGTTTAAAAAAAAATCAACTAAATTGGATGAAAACTACGGGCAGCAGAGGGAAATAAACGATTTTTCCACTTTGTTTTATGTATATAGATTACCTACTGTTCACACACCGAACTCGTAAGAACGAAAAAATCTAGGTGGCAGACCTAATTTTTTTATAGCCTATAACCGTCACATCATAATTATCTACATTTAAAAAAAAAAAACCAACTGAAATGGCTGAAAATTACGGGCAGCAAAGGGAAACACACGTGTTTTTTCACTTTGTTTTATATAAACACATAGATGCATGTGTAGATAAAAGTGTCTGTGAAAAGTATTGCCACTTATTACAAATTCATCATACCAATATTTTCTTAAAACCTACCAAAATTACTCTCAGCCACCACTCTCAACCAAAAATTCAAAACACGTACCTACATTTCTTCAATTACGAGTGGTAAAGTATAAAAAAAAATATTTCTGATACATACTATTCTTATTTAGAATAAGAACTATATAGCTAGCAAGACTCAGTGTTGTCTGTCCCCGTAAAGGCAGAACCAAAATTATGCGCTAGTAAACAAAAGCAAGAGAGCAAAAGTATGTACTTGTACGGCATTGTATCTAGCCGCCCATGTTTTGCGTAAGCATTTGTATCGTTAAGTTTCTCAATTTTCGTTTACTTTTGAAAACTTGAGTGAGAGCGCTCGACTTCATAGTTTGCTAAGCAGACTAGGGATCCAAAATGTATTATAAAAATTTTTAATTTTGATTGGCATATTTCTTACGCCGAATTATAAATTTATATCATCGGAATTTCTTTGAAACTTTAGACAATCTTAGCAAATTTGCGCAAATTAAAAAAGCAAAAATAAATTTGCGCAATATAAAAAGTGTTGGCAGCCCTTTTCGATAAAAACAAAATAATTTTTATTTGTCAATTTATTTGAACTGATTCATGTTGAAATTTTTCCTGGTGCTTACTTTGTTTCTTGTTGAATATATGGCAGTGTTTTTTTCGAGTTTTGTTCAAACTTAATCGTACTTATCGTTATCTTCTCTCTGATACTTTTGTTTACTTACGCATAGCTTGGTTGAGCCTTAAGCGAGTCAATAGCCCCTTAGCTCCTCTCAGTATAAACGGTGTAGATCTTGTGGATTCAGATGCTCTCGACACTCTAGGCATATCAATACAATCAGAATACAAAAGAAGCAGCCAAGGGGCTTGGTTTTTTTAAGTGGGGAAAGAAATACTTCACTCTATCTGATCTTCATATAATCTATGTATGCCTCATATATGAGGCTGCAAATGAAGTACAATTTACACATTTGGCCAGGGGCTTCAAGGTCATATTTGGAGCTTCTGGGCCGGATTTAACGACGTGCGATATATTTGATAAGGGACGATAATATTTCGCCTAATCTCAACTCTTTTGGGCATTGTCGCAATGTTGGTTGCCTTAGCTTTCTGTATAAGTACTATCATGGGGTATTCAACGAAGATACATGATCTGACGCCACCAGCTCGTGTGTTTTCTAGGTCCATCGCATTACCGAGATAATTCGTTCTTCATTAGCTCAGAAAAATTGTGGAACAATCTCCCTGCGAGTGTGCTCCCCGGCAGTTTCAAGCTGTGAAAATTTAAATCAAATCTTCACCGACACTACTCTAGCCTTCCACCCTCCAACTTACTATCACCCGTCTTCCGAATCAGCACAATGCATTTGCATTTCTAGGGGCATCCCCAGAGTGTTGGTCAAGTCTTAAAAAAATAACTATATAACGTTTTATTCTTTTTTAAGATCCCATTTTGCAGATCAAAAATATTTTTAAATTGAATTTATTTGGAATTTGAAGATTACTTCGAGTTTCCGTTCGAGTTTCCAAAGTACCAAAAATAATGGAAAATCGCTACAAACCCACCAAACTGCCAAAACCAATTTTTTGAAAATAAAACTACCAATTTTGTATCGATTGAACCAAAACAGCAACACTTCTGTGAATCCGCCAGTGTCGAGTGTAACCAATTGCTCCTTTCTCATTAGCTACTTTACAAGTTCTATACGAACTAGCTCCTTTTTTGACCCAAGGTAATGTATAAAACAGTCAGTTCAATAAACTTCAAGCTACTGAAGATGGCTTTCACAATGCCTACGTTATTTTTTTTTTTTTTTTATCATTCTGACTCGCGAATAAGCTAGCCCTATCGCACTAGTGAAGTGGCTATGGAATGGTAATGTTAAAGGTATAAGTTCATCTCCTTGTGCACGTATATTAAAAAAAAAAACACTTTTGCATGAAGTAAAAAATTGTCGGTTTTTATCGTGGTTTTATGCATAGTAAAATAGGCTTTTAGAAATTTTTATTATTATTATTTATTTATTTAAGCATTAAAACATTACAAGACTTATTGTTATCGCGCAATTTAAAATTATGGTAATCTTATACCATCATTTACACCTAGAACATTATATTAAAATACAGTTAGAAATTACGATAATAAATATGACATAACGAAGGAAAACATACTAAAAAAAAAAACCTTCAACAAAACCTTTAAAACTAATGTAATGAATAGAAAATTAATTTTTTATATTAAATAAAATATATATATATTATCAGACATAGACAGTTGCTAAAGGCCGGCGATACATTTAGAGGAGAGTAAAAAAGAGTGATATTGAGGTGATGATTTTTAAATTTGGTCAAATATATATTTATGTTTAAA
The DNA here is from genome assembly GCA_914767935.1 of Coremacera marginata. Lineage (NCBI taxonomy): Eukaryota > Metazoa > Arthropoda > Insecta > Diptera > Sciomyzidae > Coremacera > Coremacera marginata. Next base: position 80,279,618 of record OU612046.1, read on the forward strand.
AAAAAATTTTTTTGGAGTTTACTCCTTTAAATTCGATTTCATATATTGCCCGCGGTATGATGTCAGCGCTGCACAGCAAAATACCAACAACGAAGAAATACCAACAAAAATTGGTACATTTAATTTGGCTTGGTACATTGGTACATTATTTTCTGATTTGGTACATTTTGTAAAAAGTGTTAAAAAAATTCACATTTCACAAAATCAACACTTGGTAGCACTGTTTGAGAAATTTTTTATTTTTTATAAAATTGTACTGATATGGCTACATTTTGGGAAAACGTAAGGTGTATGAAGAATGGATAAGCGAAAATTTCTTTACAAGAATTGACCGAATTTGTTAATAGTCTGATGTGCCTTCAACATAGCTCAGGAGCTGCTGAGCGCAATTTTTTCAATTTAAGTCTGATTAAAACTAAACTAAACTAAACTAAACTAAACTAAACTATACTAAACTGCATCGTACGCAATGAATCTCATTACATCTGGTCAGCAAAATAACTGTTTTAACTTTTTTTTTTGTTATGTTTTATAAATATAAAATAGCTTAACCCTTTAATGTCCGCATTAAAATGGGAGGGGCTTAACCTTTCTTTAGAAAAGATATGTGTTAGTATTGACTCAAATATGAACTGAAAAAATTTCGAAGTCCTTGGTGTCCTAGTTCGTTAGTTACAAGATGTTTCCACAGCACTTTCAAACTAGTAAGGGTGGAGATTCGGCAGGGTACCGAAGTTAAAATACCCCCCGCGGCCATATTGAAGTGTATTCGAAGTCTTTAGCCACGACATACACGATGACATTCAGTTTTATATATTAATGAAAGTTTTCCTGTTTTGATGACGTCACTTTGCATAGGAAGTAGGCGTGGTTTTGATCCGATTTTGCCATATATCATAGAGATGTTTCATATTATATATCAAAGCTAAAGTGCAAAATTTCAAGACATTTCATTAATTTTTGTGCATTTTTAAGAGATTTAACGTTTAAAATAAAGCCAAATTGTATGGGAGGTAGGAGTGGTTTTTATTAGATTTTGCCAAATATCATAGTGGTGGTCTATGTTATATATCAAAGCCTATATGCAAAATTTCAAAAAGTTTCTTTAATTTAATCAGATTTTTAAGAGATTTTACTTTTAAAATAAAGCCACTTTGTATGGGAGGTAGGCGCGGTTTTCATCCGATTTTTCCAAATTTCATAGACAGGATTTTGACTGAAGAGCAAAGCTCATCTGCCAAATTTCAAGGCGTTTCCTTAATTTTTGTGGATTTTAAAGACATTTTACGGTTAATATAAAGTCACTTTGTATGGGAGGTAGGCGTGGTTTTCATCTGATTTGGCCCATTTTCGAACTTAATCTTCCTTTTTTAAAAATAAACTTATATTTTGAATTTCATCGCGATAGCTTTTAAATTGCGGCTATAATCGTGTCGACAGACGGATAGACGGACACACGGAAATTGACTCAGGAGATGATGCTGATCAAAAATATATATATTTTTCTCACCTGCCACGCCTCCTTCTTGGCGTTACAAACGGAATGACAAAGTTAATATACCCCTTACGCCGTACGCGTTGGGGTATAAAAATGATTATAAACAAAGTAAACACTTTTCTCGTGATATTGTTTTCTTATATAACTCTCTTACCTTAATTTCAATATATTGTTTACTTGGTTTTACAATAAAACAATTATTTTAATGTTTCTAAAGGCTTTTTATATAAAGACATTTTTCGCTAAATGATCTTGTCTTATTTCACTCTAAGGAGAACGTCTATTTAATGAACACGGGCGCAGTTTACAAAAGAACAAAATGCTGTAAGCTTGCACAACACATAACTCTATATAATGCCAAAAACTGAAGATCAAAACAATTCAATAAGCGGGACTTAGAAGCCTATATGTGCAACATTGGGGCATGATACAATATTTTACAAGGTAGCCTTGACAACTACCTTTTTTCTCATGAGCGGCGATCTGGAGTTGTCAAATCAATACAAAGTTGAACTTTTCATCTGTTTTGCTGCTTCTTCGTTTTCTCTTTTCCATGTGTTTTTGACAACTCCAAATCGCCAACAGAACTGCCACTCCTACCTTGAAAATCATAATACCATGCATTGGGTATGAAAGGGTTAAAATGGTTGCTATGTTTTTTATATATACAAATGTGCTTCAATGAATAATTTTTATAAATATATAGAATGAAAAGGTGGTACATATTTCTTCTATTTGTCACACTTTTTAGTAAAATTTCGTAAAAATAAAAAATGGGCGAGAGGCAGCCAGTGTTGTTTAAATGTTTATTTAAATTATGTTTAAATACAATTTTTTTTAAAGTAGAACAAAAAGAATAAAATCCAAATACATTGGTTAATTAGCAAAGTATAAATAAACCAAACAAAAACAAAACAGTTCAGATACATACATAAACTGTGTACCAATAGCCCAATAAACAAAATGATTCACTAATGTTATCGTTTACAAGTCGCCAAAACTATGAAAAAGCAATTCGTTAACGAGTCGCCAAAACTAATAAAAGCAATTCGTTAACGAGTCGCCAAAAACTATAAAAAGCAAAATATAAAAAGCAATTTGTTAACGAGTCGCCAAAACAACAAAAAGCAATTTGTTAACGAGAACTTATTCATATGAACATCTTGAACAAATTATAAGTGGAAATTATTTATATGAAGAATAAGCACGAAATAACATAACAGAAGAAAAAATATTTCACAAAATTTTTTCATATAAAAATTTATGAAAATTTATATTTGTCTTTTTTCACTTAAAATTAAAAAAAAAAAAAACATAAAATTTAAAAAACAAAAATATTCTCTTAAATGACATATTAAGAATAGAAAGGTAGTAAAAAATTATTTTTTTTTAAAAATTTGTATATTGAAAAGTCGGAAAAAATTGTTTTTTTTTTGTTTCAAAACATCTTAAATGGAGTTTAGGAAAGTCATGATTTTAATCGGTTCTTTCTTTAATCATCAAGCCAACCTCTGATGAAGTCGGTATGAAACTATTCGAAAACTTTAAAAAAACGATTCACAAGTGATTCGTTATCGAATCACCCCTCGCCACAATGTTTATTGGGAGGAAACTTTTCAGTCGGAAGGAGAATATTTGGTATTTATGAGGTGAATATGATCCAAGGGCTATATGTTAGAAAAGGGAAAAAGCATTTTTGAAAGAAAGTCACGTTTCAACAGTTATAACTTTTTTCCGAATTACGGTTTTTTTATTTTTTTGCAAAAAATTTTTAAATATTAAATTTAAATTTAAATTTTGTTTTAAATTTTTTAAAATTTTTAAAGCTTGAAATTTTGAAAAAAGGTACACTTCTAGCAAAATAATTCATAATGACCAGGTTATTCTATATAATGGCATAACTTTGTACGTATGCTTGTATAGTTCTTAAAAATTAAAAAAATATTTCCACAAGATTTTGTTTAAATTTTTTCAAATTTGAATTTTTGTTCCAATATTTTTTATACAACAAGAACAAAAAGGAGTTTTTTCGGAAAGTAAAATGTCACATCTATGGTAGTTTCCATCACCTTTCCATGGATGGTAGCTTACTTTAAAGAAATATTAAATAGAAAACGAGCTGTGAACCAGCTTTTTTAACAATTTACGCTTGTACAAAAGTTATATGAGGTTTTTGTAAAAATTAGCAATTTTTCCCCATATTACCAAGTACTGACATGTATGGATGCAAGTCGGCACGAATTCCCGTGTTCTTAGGTACATCAAATTTTATTTACATGTATTTCAACATCATACGAAAAAATTAAGAGAGTACCACATAAAAAAAAAACAACTTCAACTCTTTTGGAAAACCCTAATGATCAGTGTAATTTTTTTCATTTGAAGCCACGATTTATCCTTCTTATTTCTTAAAGGACTGGATAGATTTTCATTATTGATATCTCATATTAAACATTACTCTTAAATATTATTCTTAAATCACTTTCAAATATGAAAAACATGGATTTTTTAACTGATAACTTTTTCAAAATTTGCCGAATTTTATCTCATAAGCCATTTTAGAGCAACTTTTTTGCAGCATTGGATTTAGAAGCTTCAAATACACTCAGTTCTGTTTTTACACGACTTTTACTCGAATTTGATTTAACACGAATTAAAAATAAATCTTTCTTTTGTTTTTACCCGCTTTATTTTGATTTAACACGATTGACCCAAATTCTGAAAATAACAATTTTAGTACTAACAGTTTTCACCGCTATAAAATTTATAATTTTTATTATACTCCCGTGTTGCCGCGTGCAAACATGCATGTCAATAGTCGTCTCTATTGTATTGTATGTGTACTATATTGTTTTTTTGCATTCTTTTCTAAGTTTCTGAAACTGTTTTTTATTTTTTGCATTCTTTTATAAGTTTATGAAATTGTTTTTTTTTTGCTTTTTTTATGAAATAAAAATATACGCAAATATTAGCTATAACGCTCCAATATGAGTTTAAAAATGGTTTATTGTATTATTTCTACAGATTTGTTAAATTTGGAACCAATCTCTACTTTTCCATAAGTGCAATGCATTTTTTACACGATTTTTTTTTTGCACGAAATCTTTGGCAACGTATCTACCGTGTAAAAACAGAACTGAGTGTATATACTTTAAAATATAGGGCTCCGACCCTAAAGTAAGCTTTTATAACGTTATTTTACGCAAAACAATTACATTTCGTAAACCTCATAATATAGTTTTGAACAAATAAATAAGTAGTAGAAAACGTAGTAGACAAATGGGTCTTAAGAAACCTCGTATTAAAAAAAAGTATGACAGTATGGCAACTAATGTTCATTTGCTGTAAGGACGTCAAATATCAGGATAATTTTTTATGTTCTATTTGACACAGTAAAAATGGCAATTTCCTACCACGAGTGAAAAGTTTCCGAATGGCACACAGCCATATAAGATAAATGAAAACTATATAATGTTTTATTCCTTCTTGAGATCCTGTTTCACAGAACGAAAATATTTTTAAATTGAATTAATTTAAAATTTGAATATTAGTTCGAGTTTCCAAGCTACCAAAAATAATGGAAAATCGTGACAAACCAATCAAACTACCAAAACCTATTTTTTGAAAACAAAACTACCAATATTGGTCCGGTTGGACCATCATTCTATCTGAATGAAACTGATTTTTAAAATAGCATTTTAAAATCGTTTTATTCAAAATTTAAAACAAAAAATAAGTAAAAAATGCAATTTTTTGTCCAAGTACGTATAAATTTTTAAAAAAGACTTTTTTAAAATTCTGTCTCATTCAGATAGAAGATATTTTCATTACGTTTTAAAATTTAAAATTTTTTTTCTGGTCAACCTAGGAGCCAGCAGAATGGCCGCAGTAAAAAAAAACCATTTTTTTTAAACATAAATTTATATACAGGGCTGCCAATATTCGAAGCGCTTATTTTATTTTTAAATAAATCAAAGAAACCACAATTTTTTGTCTGTTCGTCATAACTATCATTTAATTGGGTTTAAGTAGATTTGCTTCGCATTAGAATGGTCGCCATTGGCCTCTACGGCATATTGTGCCTGTTTTGCAGCATTTTCCATGGTTTTCTTCAACATTTCGATGGGAATGGCGGTTATTTCTTGACAGATGTTGGTTTTCAGCTCTTCTAGGGTCTTTGGCTTGTTGACGTAAACCTTTGATTTCAAATAACCCCACAAAAAGAAGTCTGGAGGCGTTAAGTCTGGTGATCTTGGCGGCCAATCGAAATCACCATTTTTTGACATCAAACGGCCAGGGAACAATTGCTTCAAAAAATCGATTGTAGTGCGGCTTGTGTGTGGTGGCGCGCCGTCTTGTTGAAACCAGTAGTGCCTGATACGCTTTCGACGAACGATTGGCTTGAAAAAATTGATTATCATATCGCGATAACGCTCCTGATTGACAGTAACTCTGTGGCCATTATCATCTTCGAAAAAGAACGGCCCAATGAGCATTTTAGCACAAACGCCGCACCAAACAGTGACTTTTGCATCGTGAAGAGGTACCTCTTGAATCTCTTGTGGATTTTCAGTGGCATAAATACGGCAATTTTGTTTGTTTACCGTTCCGTTTAACTGAAAATGAGCTTCATCGCTCACTATTGACTTTTTGACTATTGACTTGTTTTGTTGAATGTAAATTTCAACAATTTTAGAGCGTTTGCGTGGCGTGTACTGTTCTATTGTAAACATTTGCTTGGAATGACGCTTCAAACGCGGTATGTCATTAGTCGATTTGGCATCACTGCGGAAAGTTACAGTGTTGCCAGATGGGCGCTTCTAATATTGGCAAATTTGAAAATTTTAAAACTCTAAACAAATTTCTTCATTTTTATTAGAAATATTTATTTTCATCACCTCAATATCACTCTTTTTTACTCTTCTCTAAATGTATTGCCGGCCTTAAATCTGTTGGTTCTTTTCTTTATACGGCCTTCAATTAAGTTTATTTCATACTCCTTTTTAATGTGAGTTTTTGCACAAACACCCCAAACTGGTCAAGAATACAGAGCTATCGAATGAAAAATGACTAACGATAATAAGTTTATTAGTTGTGTATAACATTTATAACGTATAACATTTTCACTGCGATATTAAATTTGTTAATAGTATTTTGTATATATACCTGAAATGTGAATTTTTGGACAAGATATACACCTAAATATGTGACATTGCTTGACCATCGTTTCTTCAAGCCATAGATTTTCAACTTTGTGCTAGGGAGAAAACAAGGACTTCTTTTCCTAGTGAATAAGATAGCTTGAGTTTTGCTAGCATTTATTTTTATTTTCCACTTCGTGAAAAATAATTGTAATTCTGTTACAACATTTTGACCAAATATATGTGAAAAAAATATCCCTGTATCGTCAACGTAAAAAGGTAGCTCGCAGATACCTGCTTTAGGAATGTCAGAGGTTTATATTAAATACAAAATTGGGCCAATCACCGAACCCTGAGGGACACCGGCAACAAGAGGTTTTGAAGAGGTCAGAAAATTCATTCTTCAAAGCTACAGAAAATTTTCGATCAGAAATGAAACTTTTAATTATTTTAATTAGAAATGGTGGCAAGTTATAAGATATGAGCTTATAAATAAGTCCGTTGTGCCACATAGTATCAAAAGCTTTTTCAACGTCGAGCAGAACGAAAGCGATATCTTAGCATGGTCGTATATATACATGGTGGCTGTGTTGTACTACGGAATCTTCTGAAGCCGACTTGCTTCATTGGAATGATTCAATTTCTATCTATAAAATTCCTTAACTTATCTTACATAATTGCTATAACGTTAAAACTTCATAGGGCATTTTTAGCCATCATTATTTGATTTACAATTTTGTTCTAAGCATATTTTTTTATCTGACAAAGAGGAGCGGAGATATTGGCGAATTACCATTTTTGGTGATCTTTGAACCCTTTTATCTAGTTTCGCGTACATGGTACCATAGTAAACTCTTGATAGGTTCTTCGTTATGTCTCAATTACCAGGCTTGCATCAAAAAAATGTAGACATAATTTTTTAAATCTTTGATTAAAAAAAAAAGAACACTCTAGTAGTTGAAACATATAAGTGCTCGGGCACAGTCAAAAGTTATGTCGCAGAAAAAAACTAAAGATGCAGAAAATATTGGCTATTCAAAAATGAGTGAAACCTTTGGTGTTAAAAATTCGTTCTACTTTAAGCTGTAAGCCCAAAAAATTTTTTGTAGGTTACAAATAAATCTTGTTTTGGGGCTTATCTGGGTTGTTTCGACTGTGTTGTAAAAAAATTTGGAAAATTTAAGAAAATTTTCTTTTAAATTTACATTGAAATTTATCAAAATCAGTTAAATGTTAGAAGTTAAATTTAGATGTTTAGTGACTAAATTTGTATTTAAAAATATAATTCAAATAATCTGGTAAATTCAAAGAAAAAGGTTCTTTTATCACACTTTTAATCCAAAGAAATCAAACTTCATGAAGACTACTCACATATCCAAATTCATAAATTTTTTGTAAACTAAATTTTGAATTTTTAAAACATGAATAAAGAAGTTCTTTAGTTCTTTAGTTCTTTAGTTCTTTAGAAGTTCTTAGTGATCCTCAAATAAATTTATTCAATAATTCACTTGTCAGTTGTAATATTGTTGATTTTAATAATATTGCAATGAATCCAAACAAATTAAACAGTTTTTATCTAATTCAACAAAATATAAGAAGTATGCGCAAAAACTTTGATAATTTAATTTTAAACCTAGAGTCCTTTAAAAGCAAACCTGCGTTTATCCTTTTATCAGAAACATGGATATATGATGCTGAAGCGTCTCTTTATAGTATTCCTGGATACAGGTTTTTCGCAAATTGTAATAATAAATATGCGGCAGGTGGTGTGGCGGTGTTTGTTTTAGCAGAGCTTAACTGTGAGTTTACTGCGTTAAGTTTTGTGAGCTCTGATGCAGTAAAAGTAAGTTGTTCGATTAATAGCCATAAATTTACCTTTATAAATTTATACAGATTTCACGAATATAATGCAAGTGATGTGTTTTTAAACGATCTCAATGAAATGCTTATCACAAATAAATCGGATAATCTAGTTATTTTGGGTGATATAAATCTTAATATTTTAGAGGATTCAAATATAGTGGACAAATATATCACGTTGCTGTCATCTCATGGGTTAGAGTCTTGCATTAATCAGCCAACACGTATTAAAAAATTGTCAGCAACTTGTATTGATCATATATTTGTAAGATTAAAAAAAGCAGATAATATTTGTTTAAGCAGGTCCGTACATGATTTCCAAATCTCTGACCATTGTCTAACATGTTTATGTCTTGAAAATATAGAACTACCCAGGACTATAAATATTACAGACGCAAAAAGCAAAGAAAAAATTGATTTTGCCGCTTTAAATAATGAATTGAGATTTGAATTTTGGCATGAAGTATATAGAGAAGAAAATCCATCACTAGCGTATAATATTTTCTTTAAAACCTTAACAGAACATGTTAATAGATGCAAAAAAAACGTACGAAAAAAAGATTTAAGTGATAAAATGTTAAAGCCCTGGATGACACCTGAACTGCTTAAAAAAATAAATCGTAAAAATAACCTACATAAAAGAGTAGTAAAAAATTCAAATAATGAAATCGTTCAGTTTAAATATAAATTTTTGTGTAAAGAAATACAGGAGCAAATCACCACTGCTAAAAACAACTTTTATATAAATCAGTTTTCTATGATCAGAGGAGACATAAAAAAAGAATGGAACTTAGTTAACGATATTTTAGGTAGAAAAGACAAAAAGGAGGACATTCCTGCTTTGAATTTCAATGATAACATTTTAAGTGATTCAGTTGAAAAGGCAAATGCGATGAATGATTTCTTTATAAATATAGTAAAAAATGTAGATAGTTATAGACGATATTCAAAATTCACCAAAGTGCAATTGTTTAGAAAAAGAATCTTCACACATTTCTAGTATTTTCATTGAACCACTAACTTCCTCTGAAGTCTACAAAATTATAATGTCACTAAAAACATCCAACGCTACCACTGAAGCTAATTTCTCAAACACTTTTATTAAAAAGATTGTATTCAATATTGTTGATATTCTATGTTATTTAATTAATACAAGTATTGAAAAAGGAATCTTCCCGGAAGAACTTAAAAAAGCAGAGGTGATTCCCCTCTACAAAAAAGGTAGTAAAAATATAATAACTAATTACAGGCCAATATCTATTTTACCAGTCTTCGCAAAAATTTATGAAAAGGCAATGAAGCTTAGATTAGTCGGTTTTTTAGATAAAAACAAATTCTTTAGTAATTGTCAGTATGGTTTTAGGACGGGTTTATCAACCGAGGATGCTCTATTAACTTTTTGTGATGGTATCTATAAAGGCCTTAATAGTAAAAAACAGTCTGCAGCACTTTTTGTTGATATAACAAAAGCGTTCGACACCGTTGATCACAAAATTCTTTTAGACAAACTTTATAAGTGTGGGATAAGAGGAGCAACTCATAATTGGTTTTGTTCTTATATAAAAAACAGATTGCAAAGAGTAAAAATTGCAGATAAATTCAGTTCTTATGTCGAAATTACTAACGGCGTGCCGCAAGGTTCTGTGTTAGGTCCTGTACTCTTTCTAATTTATGTAAACTCAATATTAACACAAAAATTTTATAGTAAAACAGTTGCCTTTGCTGACGATATGGCATGCATCTATGAAAGTAACTCAGTGCTTGATCTTACAGCTATGATTAATCATGACCTTAGCGTACTTGGACATTGGTTTGCCATGCACAAGTTGGTTATGAGTGATAAGACAAAAATAATGTTTTTTAATATTTCAGGGAAGGTAATCAATTGTGACCAATTTATGTTTCATGGCTCAAGCTGTGAAAAATTTTTGTTCAATAATGTTATATGTAGCTCATCGAGACACTTAAATACGTTTAACCATCTTGTATCATGTTCATCTAAATGTTTTAATGTTGAATGTGTAAAATCGTTTAAATATCTAGGTGTTATATTAGATTATAAATTTTCTAGGGCGGAGTACACAAGTGCGCTAAAAAAATATGCAATGACTATTTTAAGACAGTTTTATTTATTAAAAGATTTTTGTTCTATAGATTTGTTAAAATGTATTTATTATGGTATATGTATATCACTCAAAATTACAGTATGGACTAACATGTTGGGGTGGTACACATGCTGTTAAAACCAATCCGCTCCTTATTGTTCAAAAACACTTAATTCGTCTAATATGCAGAAAGAAGAGATTAGAAAATAGCTTTTTGCTCCTCAAAAATTTAAGAATTCTGCCATTTAAGCATTTGTATTTTTATAAAGTCTTAAAAGTCTTTTTTAATAGTGGTTATTTAACTAAAACAAATTACGTTAATTTACTGTCGGCCTTCTGTTGTTTTGTGTTGAAATTAAATGGGCTATGGCCGTGTAAAAAAGGAACAAAAACTTTTTTAAATGTTTTTGGCTTTTATTATTTTTCCGATATTTCGGCACACTTTGTGAGCCTTCATCAGGGCGTAAAAGACGGAAAATTTCACAAAACACAAACTAAATGGACGATGAAGGTGGCAAACAGCTGTACGACGATGCTCGACCACTTTTAAAGTATAATTGTTTTTTAAACTTTAATTTGTTCAAGTATTTTAATTAGTTATTTAAACAAATATTTTTCAAAATGTTTTAAAATCAAATTTTCCGTCTTTTACGCCCTGATGAAGGCTCACAAAGTGTGCCGAAATATCGGAAAAATAATAAAAGCTAAAAACATTTAAAAAAGTTTTTGTTCCTTTTTTACACGGCCATAGCCCATTTAATTTCAACATAAAACAAATTACTTAAATTATAATCTAAGAATTAATACACTTCAAAAAGTATCAGTTCCACCGCATACCACTCAACACTTCCTACAATCGTTTGCAAACGTAGCACCTAGGTTGTACAACAATTTGCCAATTAAATTACGTATCCTCCAAAACAAGAACACCTTTCTGAAAGAAGTGAAGCAATGGCTTTTTGAAAATAATTATGTTGAATTAGAAAAACTAGTTTTTATTTTAAAAAAACAAACATTAAAAGAATTCATTTTAAAAAAATAAAACATAAATCAATTAATAAATGTTACCCTTACATCTGAATATCATTTCAATTTTAATTAATTTAATTACTTTTTTTCTTATATTATTGTCTTAAAAAAAATAAAAATAAATATCACTGTATTAATTGTATTAATAACCCCTTAACAACTGAGTTATTAAAATTAAGTAAACTGCATTCGCCTCTAGTTCATTGAACTATAGAATGCAGATTATTATTTTAACAATGTAACAAAGTTATATATCAAGTTAATCAAATAATGTAATTAATTTGTACTTTATATTGTTTAATAATAAAAAATATCTATCTATCTTACGAAGACCGAAGACGCTTAATCATTAAAACACTCGTTAAAACAATCGTTAAACGTCAGTTCTTAAACAAAATTAATAAATGTTCTTATAAACCCCTTACATATATATCGCAACCCACTATTTAACTTAAATAAAACACGCTTACTTACTTAGGTGGCAATACCAACCCGTGCTCGGGTTTCGGCCGACCTCATCAGCTCTCGCCACTGCTTTACGCGCGCCTTTTACAATCGGATACACCAAGTGCGGTTATAGGTTCCTCGGCGTGGTCCATCCATCGGAGGCATGGTCTCCCTCGTCGTCGTTGACCAACTACCTTCGCCTCGAGCACCTTTTTCGCTGGATCTTCGTCGTCGAATGAAACGTGGGAGTCTAAACCCCGCGCTCCCTTGTTTGTAGACAGCATATACTTTGTTTTACTCTCATTTATCGTCAAACCCACTTTGGCTGATTCCTTTTTGATAGCGGTAAAAGCGGTAACATCTCTATTGGTTCTACCGACAATATCAATATCATCCTTGCACATAAGCCTTTCGTACGATCCCCTGCATTATGATGTTCAAGAGATCGCAAGACAGTGGAAGTCTTACCAACTTTGCAGGTGTACCGAACTCAGACACTATTGCGTATGGGCAATCCCCTCTCGGGCTATCGAACGCAGCTTTATAATCGACAAAGAAATGATGTGTGTCAATTTGGTTTTCAAGGGTTTTTCCCAGGAATTTTCTTAGCGTGAAAATGTGGTCTATGGTGGATTTTTGAAAGCCGCACTGATAAGGTCCAATCAGTGTTTTTGTAATCGGCTTTAATCTTTCACACAGTACGCTTGAGAGAATCTTATATGCGAAGGAAATAAGACTGATACCTCGATAGTTGCCGCAGATTGTTGGGTCGCCTCTCTTATGTATAGGGCAAAGTACGCTAAGATTTCAATCGTCGGGCATGTTTCCGCTAGCCATATTTTGATGATGAGCTGATACATGTGCCTTATCAATTCATCGCTAAACAATTCAGCTGACAGGCCGTCAGCACCCGATGCTTTATTGTTTTTTAGTCGGTGAGTAGCAACTCGAACCTCTTCATGGCTAGGTAGTAGTACTTCCACACCGTCATCATTGATTGGTGGTACTGAACTGCGCTCTCCATGGGTGGTATTGGTGGAATCGTTGCCACTAAATAGATTGCAGAAACTCTGTCTCCATAAGCTTAGCGCACACTGCGTATCTATAACCAGATCTCCATTTTTATCCCTACAAGTGGATGCTGCGGGCTTGAAACCTTGGGTTATATGCTTAACATGTTTGTAGAATTTTCGTGCATCCTTGTTGCCCTGGTATACTTCTAGTTCCTCAGGCTTTTCCTGCTCTCTTTTGTTGCGTCTGAAAAGGTGCCTCTCTTCCTTCCTCTTTTCGCGGTAGTTTTCTCGCACGGATCGCGTTGCAGCTGGCTTCAGCGTTTTTCTGCAGCACTCCTCATCTTATCATTGGTTCCGAGGTTGCGGGCACATCACTGACTTCTTCAGCGTCAGCGCGCATGGAGTGGGATATATGCGCCCAAAGTCCGCCGGCATCGTCGGGTCCAGAGGTTGGATGGTTGAGCTTAACCGAGAGTTGAGCGGAGTAGGCCTCGGCAGTCTCTTGTAATTGCAGCTTAGCGACATCTAGCTTTCTTTACATTTCTGTGCGTATGTTCTTCGCATTGCATAATCGCATGCGGATCTTGGCTGCAACAAGTTAGTGGTCGGAGTCAATGATCACCCCCCGACACGTGCGCACATCTAGAACACTAGAGCCATGCCTTCCGTCGATTACAACGGAACGGGGACAGCCAGGTGAACTTCGAGGATGTCGAGGTGTTTAAATTTGGTGCTACTAACTACCATGTTTTGCACCGCGGCAAAGTCGATTAGTCTTAGACCGTTGTTCGTGGAGGTCTCATGGAGACCGAACTGACCGTCAGTGGAGCCAAGATGCCTTCCCTTCCGACTTTCGCACTAAAATCGCCGAGGACTATTTTAACGTCATGGACCGGAAGGTGGTCGTATACGTCCTTAAGACTAGCGTAGAAGTGTCCTTGACGGCTTCGTCCATTTCCTCCGTCGGGGCGTGCGCGCAAATAAGGCTGATAAAGAAAAATTTTGCCTTGATGCGAATCGTGGCCAACCTTTCGATCACAGGTGTGAACCGGGAAACAAGGTGGCGTAGTTTCCAGCTAACGATGAATCCAAATCCGAATTCGCGCTTTCTCATGACAGCTGTAGTTGGAGTTGCCAGATACTGAAAGGCTATTATCGGGACAAGCCAAAAAAATTCCAGAACTTTGTATAAGTCGTCGGGCCAAAAAAAAAAATTACTTGTGTACTACTTAGTGTTTGTATTTGCAAAACATAAAACTAAAGCATAAGCTATATGAACACAGATTGAATCTTAATAATAAATAATATGATCATTATTTAATAATAATAAAATATTAAACAATAATAAAAACAAAAACAAGACATTAAAATTTCCTAAAGTTAAAATAACGTACAAATTGGGTAGTAGCAGAACCAAGTAAATTAATTTTTTTTTTAAATTTTACAGGAGAGTCCAAAATACATATGTAATTTCTTATGCTATGTTATTTTCAATGGTCAGTTGCTATCAATCAAATGAAAAATGACAACACTTTGGCATTTGGTCTACCTTTGAGAATGTTGAAAAATTGAAAACAACTTAATTATCGAATTAAGTTATACAAAAAATATAGAATAATTTTATTTAAGCGATATTTTAATTGACTAACTTTTATGTCGCCATAAAACTGGCATAGTGAAAACTAACCTAGTGGCTTTGGTTATTGTTCCGACACACGTTTTTAAGATTATATTTAAAGGAGTTTAAGTAATATTTATTCCGTGATTTTTGGTCAGTGGATCCGTTGATAGTTGAAAATTCCAAATTGAAAAGTCACTTTAGTTCATAGTGGATTTATTTTTGATTAAAATTTTTAGCTTCAATTCAATTAAAAATATTCACAATTTGCACTAGTTATTTTAAGCATTTCTTCACCATCTGGCGCATGTAACAAGTTCTTGAAATTTAGACAAATTTCTTTTATATGTAGCCTTATTAAAAGCTTAGCCTTGATAGACACCAAAGACCCTCCTACACTGATCAAGACTTATAAATAAATTTTCAGATTTTTGCAGCGATCTGGGAGACGAAATGGGAGCGTACAATTCTTTTGTACAGTAAATTCTTTCAATGTAATTTTTTCAGTGTCAGTTTTTTTAATATTCCGGAAAAAATTGTTTGATTACGGGACACGGGACAAGGACTACAATAACTGGACAATCCCGACCACCTGGTAACTCTAGCTGTAGTAGAAATCGCAGTCTGTTGATTTAGAGCAGCCTTGCCCTTTCCATCTTATTTCCTGCATGGCGGTGATGTCTACCTCTATTGTTTTTGAGGGCTTCCGCCAGCTGAACAATGGCTCCTTCCCTATAAAGGCTCCAGACATTCCAGGTGCATATCCGTTAATAATAATAACTATCGGATGCCAGTTTGCCGTTGCCCAGGGAACACTACGAGGAGGTTTGAGTCAACTTGGGATGATTTCGACATGGATAATGGTGGCCTTGGCAGGTTGAGGCAGTCAGATACGTTGCCATGTGAAGGTTTGCCCCCTGATCCTTAAAATACGCTTTGCCTTCTTTATTAAAGAATATTCTCTGGATCAACATTGTCCATCTGGAGCAAGGACGAAGAACGGTAGTCCCGGTTTCCACTCATCAAGTCTTTATGGTCAAGTTTTTGACATTCCCTTTTAAACTTGACGATTCAGTTTACACACATCAAGAGTTGACGATCAAGTCCGAAAGAATAAAAAAGACTAAAAAATAAAGAATAAAGATAAAAAAGATCCATGGTGCAAGTGAAATAGAAGCGTTAAAATAACGGGAGACCGAAAGTGCAAAGCATAATGTCAAAAACTTGAAGGTATATTCAAGTCTGTTCTTTCCCTCAAACTTAACTTGATTTCAATAAAAGTTGACGTGTGGAAAAAGGGACGTAAGTTTCAGGTGGTGTTGGTGTTGGTGGAAGTCAACCTTGTAATAGTTACGTCAGGCCTTTTTTGTTGTGTTGCTTAAAATGAAGAAGACAACAAATAAACGACTCCATAGTGAGAATAAAGAAAATAAGGCTTACAAGATCCTACTTACCACATACATATAATAAATTATGTAGAAAATTAGAACAAATGTGAATATGTGCGAAAAATGTTGGGAAAATACTTGCGAGTGCATGTGTCGGAAAAGGATTTGGAAGACTATATCGTATCATAATAAAATTTTCTTTAAATATGCTCAGTGACAGACAGCTTAACGATTACATAATGTTTGTAAGAATGAAATATACATGTATGTACATACATACATACATGTCTGTGGGTGTGCATCAGAGAACTGCAAAATTCACATAAAAATATTCATACGTAATCAACACTATAAAAATCATGCCTCTGCCTTTAATCGATCAGACTTGCTCGAATGCATACACTCGCTGTTGAGTTAAATTCAATCAAACCATGTGCAAAGAGTATATATATTAAAGGAAGAGAACCCAATTCGCTCACTCAATTTTACTCGCTCAAAATTCAGCATACAAATAAAACTCTTGGGGAAGTGTTTTCGAAATGTGATATTCGAAAACATTATTGCCGGTATTTGTGCAGTCGCCGTTGTTGTTGTCAGATTCTATACACTGGCTGAAACTGGTTTGACTGGTTTTTATAATAAATTCTGCACAATGTTTACATTTTGCATTATTATATTCTATACTGGTTTGACTGGTTTTTGTGTTATTGAAATAAATTTTCACAATGTTTACATTTTTGGCTGGACGGGCTTGCATGGATTTATTTCAATAACACAATTAGATATTTCAGATATTAGATATTATTTTCAGGATATGTATGAAAATAAATGCTTTTTTCCGAATTTCTTTGTTTTTAATTTTTTTAGGTCAAATAGGAAATTTTTTATATAATTCAATTTATGAAATTTTCCAATAAATTTCATAATTGAATTTGTTCAGTATGTACAATGTTACATTTTTTTGCTGCTTTTGCTTGCATAGATTTATTTCATTTCATTTCATACTTATTTCAAGTTGAAGTATGAAAATACGAAATGTTATTTTTTTAATTATCTCAACTTAATGGAATTTATTTTATTTCTTAAAAAAAATTGGAATAAATAACATTTTTTTTACCACATTTTTTGCCTGCTTGCTGGTATATTGCATGCATTTATTTCAATATGCCAATTAGATATTTGCAAGATTCAGGTATTTGCATGAAAATATGAAAGGATTTTTATATATATTTTTTAATATTTGTAATTACCTACATAAAATTTTTTTTGGGTCAAAAAGAAAATCTTGCATTTAATAGCAGCAAATTTAAAAAAAAAAAAAAGGAATAAATCAATGCGCCGCCGCCACCTAGCCTCGAACCCGGGCATTTTGCGTACAAGGAAAACGCGTAAGCAGTCGGCCACAAATCAATTAAAAAATTTTTTCTTAACAACAAATAACAGCCAAATCCATGTGTGTGGGTAGCTGAAATGGAAGAAAGAAATTTGCATGCATCATTTGCAGGAATTCTAATCAGTCGACTGGTTTGACTGATTTTTTTTTGTTTTTTCCTGTCTGCTTGGATTTTTTTGCTGCTTCTCAGCTGCTTTTTTTTTATCTTTGGGGTGGATTTCGTCGATAGCCAGAAATGATATTTTTATGATTTTGTCTATTTTGAAGTATGAAGGTATAGAAAAATCGCTATAACTTCTTCATTTCTAATTAGATTGAAATGCACCCAAGGATTCGCACATTATTGCGAATAAAAATAAAAAAACAAATAATATAAGAAGAAAAACATATATAAAATTTTATATATGTTAAATGTTTCATTTAATCCAATGTATATTTATTCAAATTTTAGAGAATAAATCTGGAAGAATAAATCAGCTATTTTGTGCAAAAAATTAAAAAAACCGAAAATCGGATAAAATAGTTATAACTGTTGCAAGTTGAATTTTTTTTTAAAAATCCTTAAAGTGCCCTTTTTCTGGCATATATATGCATTAGTTTAGCTAGCATAATAAAATTTTATTTATTAGATATTAGTTAGTTTAGTTAGCATAGCTTAAACATAGAAACTAGAACATATAAATATATGAATAAATATATACACATAAAAGAAATGAATAAATTTAGTAAAAAAATTAAAAAAATATTCATTTTAAAGATAATAAAATTTGCTAGCATATTGTCCTTGGGTGCATTTCAATCTTATTAGAAATGAAGAAGTTATAGCGATTTTTCTATACCTTCATACTTGAAAATAGACAAAATCGTAAAAATATCATTTCTGAATATCGACGAAATGCACTCCAAATATAGCAAACAAAAAACAGCTGAGAAGCAGCAAAAAAATCCAAGCAGAAAGCATAAACAAAAACCAGCCAAAAAAATATAAACAAGCCAGCCAGCCCAAAGAGTAAATTTATTCATTTTAAAGATTGTAAAAATTGCCAGCATTTTGTCCTTGGGTGCATTTCAATCTAATCAGACAGCAGGCAAAATATGTGGTAAAAAAAATTTTATTTATTCCAATTTTTTTTAAGAAATAAAATAAATTCCATTAAGTTGAGATAATTAAAAACTTTGAAAAAATAACATTTCGTATTTTCATACTTCAACTTGAAATAAGTATGAAATGAAATGAAATAAATCTATGCAAGCAAAAACAGCAAAAAAATGTAACATTGTACATACTGAACAAATTCAATTATGAAATTTATTGGAAAATTTCATAAATTGAATTATATAAAAAATTTCCTATTTGACCTAAAAAAATTAAAAACAAAGAAATTCGGAAAAAAAGCATTTATTTTCATACATATCCTGAAAATAATATCTAATATCTGAAATATCTAATTGTGTTATTGAAATAAATCCATGCAAGCCCGTCCAGCCAAAAATGTCAACATTGTGAAAATTTATTTCAATAACACAAAAACCAGTCAAACCAGTAAGAATACAATAATGCAAAATGTAAACATTGTGCAGAATTTATTATAAAAACCAGTCAAACCAGTTTCAGCCAGTGTATAGAATCTGACAACAACAACGGCGACTGCACAAATACCGGCAGAAATGTTTTCGAATATCACATTTCGAAAACACTTCCAAAGACGCGTTCGCCAGTAGTGTGCTGATTTTATTCAACGCTGAACTTTGTTGAATGAGTTGAGTTGAGTAAGAATTCCAGCAAATGATTTAATCAAGCAAAAATTGAGTTTTGCAGTTCTCTGGTGTGCATTTAAATTCCGCAATAAAAAAATCTTATTGGATTACAACGTGAAATATTAAGTTTACGCATTTCGTAACACATAAGTGATAGTTTGGTTAAACCATGGTTTCACCTCCCACTGCTAAATAAACAGAGTGTCGAATATAGGTAGGGGCAAAAGAAATACATGTCCAGTGGGTACAGGTTTCCATTTTAAGTCTGGAAATTAGAAAATAAAATAGAGGAAAATTTTTGTTATGTAACTGTTGAAATTTTTCGGAAGTAGAAGTATTTTTTGATGTTAATCAAAATTTCTAAAATTAAATGTGGAAAATCTTCTGACTGGTTATGCAATTAAATTACATATTTCAAAGATTTCCTAATTAGTTAAATAAACCAGCAACAAAATGTGGCTGGGACAGAATTTAATGTGATGAAAGACACAAAGCACAAACAAAGTATTCCACCACAAACATACTACAGTAAAAAGTCAAAAGTTTTGAGAAATATTTTATGAACCAGTTGTAGTTACTTCATAAAGAGTAATAAGGTTGACCAAAGGTTGTGAAGTCCTCAAGGTAAACTTAAACAATGCATGAAATATTCAAAAGGAAGAAAAAGTTTCGTTGAAGGGCCAATGAGATTGAAGCATGAAAACTTAAATGCAAGGTTTTTGTGTTACTGATTATAGAAAAATTAACTGAAGTCAAATTGGAATATCTTTTCATGTTGAAAGTTGATGAAATGCATGAAGATGAAAACACATATCGCACACTAAATAGAAAACAGTCACAACTCAAAATTCACAAATTCTTACATTTTAATATAAAACTATTCGTAGTAATCATATACATTGACTGTAATACATCAAATACATTTTGTGCACACATTATTTCTCTATAGTTAAAAAAAATGTTTGTCTCATTGCTTTGTTTGGAGTTCCTTCAAAAATAAAATTGCTTTTTGCTTCAACTAGAAATTTTGAGTTGTGACTGTTTTGTATTTAGTGTGCGATATAGTCAGACACTTAACTATGCGTATCTAATGAAGGACCAAAACATTATTGAAGAACAGCTTTAACGGTTCACCCATCACAACGTGTTCAAAGTAATGGTTTATGTACGTGGATGTGTATGAAGATTATTTAGTTCTTCATCAGACACTGCTTATTAATCCCTACGTATATGTGTTCAAAAGAAGGGTAACTTGAAAAAAAACAAATATAATAAAGCTTAAGACACTTGATGGCCTCGCAAGGACTACATTTTCCCCTGTGGGTGTACTACGTCGTTGTTGTTGTTATTGTCATTCATGACATTAAACCAAACAAACTTTTCCAAAGCAAAAGAAGACCCAGCCTTAAAGCTAGACTCGGTGTTTAAAAAAAAACTCCTTTATGCAATAAAGAGCGCTTTGTAGGTTACAAACACCTTCATATAAAATATCATATTTATTTCAGCAGTTAGAATAAATGTGATCATTCTCAAGAATTAAACTGAAAAATAAAATGCAGCTTGCTTAAATTGGACACCCCATTATATGGGACTACGTCTCTTGAGACGGTTTCTTATCATGAATTTAATGAGGCTGAGTAAACATATTTTTCTCACTTTTTTTTTGAGTTCGTGCAATGTTTATTTCACGTTTGTGCGTGGCTTTATAGAAATTGTTGATAAAGTTAGCCCAGTGCAAAGATAAAAATAAATAATATTGAAATAAAAACATTAAATACACATTCGTTTCTACAAACTTATATACAAAGTTGCACATGAGAGGTGAAAGAACTTCAAAAGTTGTAAAAACAGTTGTGGCAAAAATGGAATAACATTTTGTAAATCTTTCTTTGCACTAATAGGAACTAGCAGAAATCTTCATAAGAAAATTGACAGGTTAGATGACCATATTTTACATACATATAAAAAAAAAACAAAAAAACTATGTGTGCGGCCACTACGCACGGTAGACCCAAAAATAAATTTGTGGGATTGCTTATTTATTTTATTAGCATTAGTTTTCATAGTTTAACATAGTTTTCGTAAAAAAAAAAGAAATATTAAATACTCGCATGTACGAGACTTATATATACCAGAGTTGTAAAAAATTAGTTTCATGCAATAAAAAACTAGCACTGAGTGCTAAAGAAATGATTTAAGTTATTCAATCATTTTTTAATTTTATGACTTCAAGTTCAGCAATCATTTTGAAGTCATGTCTTTAAAATTAGAGTCTTTTCATTCATTCCCTATGATTCAAGTCGTGCTCCTTGGAGTCATTGATTGCATTAATTTATAATCAATTTGAAGTCAATGCAATCGTTAGGAGTTAGTTGAAATCATACTTTAACCCATTACCCCCCAAGGTGCTAAAAAATTAGTATTTTAAATTTTTGTTATATTTTCTGAGTTCTTTATTGATATATGAATAGGATAAAATAAAATAAAATTTCAAAAATATTCTAATTCTAAGAAATATGAGCTGTACTCATATGAGTACAATGGGCACATACGGGGTGCGAATTTATATGTGAAAGTTTTTGAAACAATCTCTTTCTAAGCATAAAGCGACGTTGCACATTTCGCAAATCCATCTAGAACGCATAGAACACACTTTGCATCTCAGTTGGTTAGTAATTTTTTTTGGGAAATGCGGTCCTGTACTTTTTGCAACGCTGGGAACAACTGATCGTTTCGATGTGGTTGGCACGGTAAAGTGGCGTAAGTAATGACGAGTGACATATCTTTGAAATGTTAACAAGTCTTCTTTTCCATTTCCCATAGTCCTGTAAAGCTTCCATGCGTTTACCATGGTAGCGTTAAGCATCCAAGTAAAGAGCGACCACCACCATTTCTTGCTGCGAATTCTTATTCTGTAGGCATTTACGGATTGATCGTGTAGGTCAACGCCTCCCATGCCAGCGTTGTAGTTTGCAATAAGGCGTGGCTGTGGGACATTTATCTTCTTTTTTCAGCTAATGACCAACGCTTCACTTGGTTTAGTGGCTCAACATCATCAAAATTGGATCCGACAATAACTGCGTTGTTATCATTCCATTTAACAAATATTATGCCACTGTTTGTATCATGTTTGAATTCATAATATCCTCTTGGCAATTTTTGAACTTCCTTCTTTGGTTTTAACGGACATTTTTTAACTCTATTTTCTCTTACAGTGCCTGTAGCTCTAAATCCATTTTGTTTCAGAGTTCTAAATAGCTCATAAGAAGAAAAAAAATTATCAAAATATATCAAAATATAATGATCTGTTGGAGACTCTATTGGAGCCAGGAGTTGAATCGGCAAGATGCATATTTCGTTTTATATCATAAAATCGGTTTCTGGCCATGCTACCAGATATTATTTCAGAAGCTGTGTCTTCAGCTAATTCCCAATACATTCGCTCAGTTGGCATTGAGTGATAGCCGCTATAAAATAATATACCAACAAATATTTTTAAATCATTTTCTTCAAATTTAAAGTTGTGTCTGTTGTTTTGCACGGCGTACAAACGAGTCTGCTCTAATATTAGCTTTACCACATCTTCATCAAATAGTGTTTCAAAAATTTCAACTGGATTTCGATTTTCCAATTGTGCCTTCATTTCTCTCATATTCCGTTCAAAATCATAAGTTGCAGCCATATCTCTATTGCAGGGTGCATCACTCCATTGTGGGATTGATGGTTTTTCGGCAATAAGTGATTTTTTCAATTCTGATATAGGAATATCATCTTCAGTGTCGTATTCACATTCATGGAAAAATAAATCAATAGTGCCTGGAACGTCATTTGGCAACTGCGCTTGAGTAATGTCGTCTGAATCTACATCATCTTCATTGGTATTGTAGTCCGCAATAGGTGGAATTATGGCTATATCTATAAAACCATTTCCCTGATTCGCTTCAACAGCCTCTAATGCGGAGGCAATGTTGTCATATGAGTGTCCATAAAATGATTGAGTCGATAGTGGCGTGAAATCCATTCTAAAAAAAATGTTTTGCTGAGTACAGATCTGCCCATTGTACCCAATCGAGTACACCTAATTTCAAACACACTTACCTGAACCAAAATAATTTCTAATTATGAATTTATGTACTCAAATCACTTTCTAGATATGTTTTCAATGTTTATTTATAATATCGCTGCGTATATTTGCGTATGCATCTCACACTGTTGACAATTATAAACTGAGCTCAAAAAAATGAAAAATTGCAAAACACAACAGAAAAAAACAACAAAAATAAATAAACCGTTATGTTTTTTGTACTCTTTGCTAGCACGAATTCGAAGTAAACACATGAAACTACGCATTTGCGCGCAATAAGACATTTTAGGTATGTATGTAAGATTTGTGAAGTGCAAAATGATTCATTAAAAATTTGTACTCAGATGAGTACAATGGGCGGTAATGGGTTAAATCACTAAAATTGAGAATTAACATTTAGTTACTTTCAAATTGAGACTTGATGTCAATTCTTTTGATTACATGCAAAAATTTTTGAAATAATTTTGTATACAGATCAAATATTTACTTTACCATGCAAAAATAGGAACTGGTTTTTGTTTCAAATTTTGTTTCAAATCAACATTTGAGAATGCATTAAAAACCGTGCATTCGTAACAAACTTCCTATATATAATACCTATAAATTTTTTTGACAATTACAGCTATTTCGGCTTTAAGTGCGCCTAAAAATAAATTTAAATCGATCTGTCAAACTTAATATTTGATCATAAACCAGCATTTTGAGGTAAGTTTTCATTTTTCGGTTTAATTTAAGCAAAAATGCATCCGAAGCACATCGTTTGAGTTCGAAAGAGTTCGAAGATGAGGATTTGGAGGTATTACTCAATGAAGACCTGTGTCAAATCCAACAAGAACTTGCAAATTGGTTGGGAGTTGATCAAGCATCTATTTGCAGGCGTCCGAAAGCATTGGGAATGATCCGAAAGCAAGGACTTCAAATTGACTTCAAAGATTTCACCACAGACTTCAGATGATTGTAATCTTTTTAAAAGAAAAATAGGAATGGTATCATTTTAGTTTAAAAGTCATGCCTGCGATTTTAATGTTAATAAAATCAGCAATGACTCCAAATTTTTGAATGCATTAAAATGCTTAAAACATTTTGCAGGACTTCTTGTGTTGAATTGCTATGAAATCACTGACTGCATTTCAAAATGATTGCAACCTTTTACAACTGACAACAAAGTGACGTAAACTTCTATAATATAATGTATATCCGTACCAAATAATAAATCATTGCTATTTACATAACAAAAATTATAATCGAATTTTTTTTTCGTTTCATGTTGAATTTTTTCCCACATTAACTTGTTTGTGGTCACAAGTATCCATAACATTGATATTTTTCAATGATTACTGGGTAGTGGCTTTAGATGGGTTAATGCTGAGGAAGTGCGATATAGCTGTAGTAGCTGAACTCTATTGTTATTGCATGTTAATTCAAATGTTTTATTTGTCTTAACATGCTTTTATTCAACTTATTTTTGTATCAATATTTTTATAATATTTATTGATATGTTTTTTCATCATAATGACATTTTAAATATAATAAAACATGTTTTAATAAATAAAAATTTTTTTATTGTGAAAAAATGATCTGCCCCTAGTTGTACTGCCCCCATTAGAAATGAGCTTCCGGAGCCTATAAGTACATTTGATGATAGTAACCATACGAACAAAACTACCTAATCTTAGTCTAATACAACCAAAACAATCTGAAATATACCATTTTCATTGATTTGTGTAAATAAGTTAAGGTTTGATTGTGTTTGGCGTTGCGCAGTGAAAAATGGCGCGACTCTTTATGTTAATGATTTCATATCAATGAAAGACTGCTAAATTAGTTTTGTGAAATATTTTCCACGGACTTCGTCGTAACAAATGCAAATTGAAATTTCAAATTGAAGTGTCGCGTAAATGACTTCACTTCAATGAACGAAGGTTAAACTATTTAGATATTGTTCATACAGAAGTACTTAAAATACTTTACGACCTATTCTTATACCTACCAACCGTTTCCGTGGAGCGCGACCACAAACACCGTGGCACGAGATTTTTATACGCCAACGCGTACTGCGTAAAGGGTATATTAACTTTGTCATTCCGTTTGTAACGCCAAGAAGGAGGCGTGGCAGGTGTAGAAAAATATATATATTTTTGATCAGCATCACCTTCTGAGTCGATTTCCGTGTGTCCGTCTGTTTGTCCGTCTGTCGACACAATTACAACCGTAATTTTAAAGATATCGCGATGAAATTCAAAATAAAAGTTTATTTTTAAAAATGGAAGATCAAGTTCGAAAATGGGTCAAATCGGATGAAAACCAAGCCTACCTCCCATACAAAGTGACTTTATTTCAACCGTAAAATGTTTTTTAAATCCACAAAAATTAAAGAAATGCCTTGAAAGGCACCTTGGTGAGCTTTGCTCTTCAGTCTTAATCCTGGCTATGAAATTTGGAAAAATTGGATGAAAACCGCGCCTACCTCCCATACAAATTGACTTTATTTTAAACGTAAAATCTCTTGCAAATCTTCAAAAGTTAAGGAAATGCCTTAAAATTGTTCACATAAGCTTTAATATTTAATATAAACCATCTCTATGATATATGGTAAGAATATAAACCATCTCAATGATATATGGTAAAATTTGATATATAATATGAATGATCTCTATGATATTTTGATAAGTGACAAAGTGACGCCTACCTCCACGCATACCTCCCAAGTGAAGTCATCAAAATAGGAAACTTTCGTTAATATAAAAAACTGAATGTCATTGTGTGTATCGTGGCTAAAGACTTCGAATATACTTCAATAGGGCCGCGGGTGGGTTAAAATACCCAGTAGTAGTATTTTCAGTACCCTGCCGAAGCTTCGTCCTTACTAGTCTTTTTTAATATTAGGCAAAGACACAAAATTCGACAAAAATTTGCACTAATTTTGACAAAAAATTGCAATAAATATTTTAGAGTGAAGGAACTATATTTCACATTTAATGTATTATATTTTGACGTAGAATTACGTCTTACAGCGCAGTTTGTATGGGGGTGTTTTCACAAATGTTTTCAAGGTCATGTTAACGTTATTGGGGGACATTTTAGGGTATACATACAGCCTTTAATATTCATCGTATAAAGATAACATTTATGCCGAAATATAAGTTATATTGTTAATAAAAGGAATAAACTATTTTGAATTTTGTCACTTCTTTAATTAAGCCACAAGATAGCAACAGAAAAAGTAAAAAATGCACCTTTTTGTATGAGAAAATCATTGATGCTCAAGTTAGTGCTGACGTTCTTATGCTTGTTGCTTTAGTTCGTGCCGAAATCTCGAACGAAACATCGTGTTGTTTGTTGAATAGAATCGCCTTACGAATTTCTTATAGCTTTACAATCAATGTTAACGTATAAAAATTCTTGCGCTGGTAAAAAGCTTTCAGTCTGCTAGCAAACTCCAATCAATTAGGGTGGGGTCGATTTGTCCTTCTGATACACATAGAAAATAAGACGTTGCAATACGAAGAAGCAATGCATAGTTAATTACATTTGTTTATATTTGATATTTTAAAAACGAAGAGCTACTTCTCACATATAAACCACTATAATTATATAAATCAAGAATAGTTTTACGAATATTTTTCAATAAGTGCTTGTGCTGCTATTGCTGCTCGGATAAGCCCAACGTCCTTACAGAAGGTTTTCAACAATTGGCGCGATATTTTGGTTTTTGAAAACGATTAAATAAGAACACAATACTTACTTAGGTGGCCGTAACAACCCGTGTCCGGGTTTCGACCGACCTCATCAGCTCTCGCCAGGCGCCTCTGCTTTGCGCTTGCCTTCTCCAATCGGATACACCAAGTGCGGTTAGGGCTTCCTCAGCCTGGTCCATCCATCGGAGGCATGGTCTCCCTCGTCGTCGTTGACCAGCGACCCTCGCCTCGAGCCATAAAGCAGCACAGGTAGAACGAGCGACTTGTGGAGTGTTAGTTTTTTCGATCGAGAGAGGGCTCTGGAACTTAGTTGCTTACTGAGCCCGTAATAACACCTATTAGCAATTATTGTTATTCGCCTTATCTCCAGGCTGATTTCGTTGTTGATATTAATTGTGATGCCAAGGTATACAAACTCCTTGACTACTTCAAAGTTATAGCTGCCGGATGAAACGTGGGAGTCTAAACGTCGCGCTCCCTTGTTTGTAGACAGCATATACTTTATTTTACCCTCATTTATCGTCAAACCCACTTTGGCTGATTCCTTTTCGATAGCGGCGAAAGCAGCGGTAACATCTCTCTTGGTTCTGCCAACAATATCAATATCATCAGCGTACGCAAGGAGCTGGACACCTTTATAGAAAATGGTGACATTACGATGCACACCTGCCTTTCGTACGATCCCCTCCATTATGATGTTGAAGAGATCGCAAGACAGTGGATCGCCTTGCCTGAAACCTCTTTCGGTATTGAAGGTTTCGGAGAGGTCATTTCCTACCTTGACGGAGCTGTGTGTGTTGCTCAACGTCATTCTGCAAAGTCTAATCAACTTTGCAGGTATACCGAACTCAGACATTGTTGCGTATAGGCAATCCCTTCTCGGGCTATCGAACGCAGCTTTAAAATCGACAAAGAGATGGTGTGTGTCAATTTGATTTTTGTGTGTTTTCTCCAGGATTTGTCGTAGCGTGAAATCTGGTCTATAATGGACTTACCAAGTCGAAAGCCACACTGATAAGGTCCAATCAGTGTTTTGAGAGAACCTTATATGCGATGGAAATAAGACTGATACCTCTATAAGAACACAATAGCCGAATTATAATTTTTAATTGCCGTTGGGAATGAATTTCATTTTGGCGGTACTCTCTTTTTTTAAAACTCGGTTAGTTTTAGTTTGGACAGTGAAAAAGAACAATAATTTTTTATGTCCGAGTTTGTGGATCTTATCGTAAGCAGGTGAGTTTTAAAGGGTCCGCCAAATAACTTTTTTTTTTTTGAAAATGCAAAAAAAAAATACTAAATATTTTTCTCAAATTTCTTTTTTTATTTGAATGTACAATCCTTCCGGTTAATAATGGAAAATAATTTCATTCAAATGGCTGCCTCGGCTGGCCATGCAGTAGCCTACACGATCGATCCAATTTTTAAGCACATTATCGATTGTGTGCAGCTGTATTTCACCAATGGCTTCACGAATATTGTCCATTAAAGCGTCAATTGTCTCTGGCTTGTCGGCGTAACACTTATCTTTGAGGGCACCCCACAAATAATAGTCCAACGGTGTCAAATCGCAGCTCCGAGGTGGCCAAACGACATCAGCTCTGCGGCTGATAATGCGATCTTCAAAAATAGGGCGCAAAACATCGAGTGTAGCCTCGGCTGTGTGGCACTTAGCGCCGTTCTGTTGAAACCAAATGTTGCCAATATCCTCCTCTTCAATTTTTGTGAACAACAATTCGTTCAACATGGCCCGATAACGATGACCATTGACTGTAACGGCCACTCCTTGCTCATTTTCGAAGAAAAATGGCCCAATTATGCCTCTGGACCAAAATCCGCACCAAACAGGGACTCGCTTTGGGTGCATCGGCTTTTCAATGTATGCGTGCGGGTTTTCTGTGTCCCAAATGCGACAATTTTGCTTGTTTACATACCCGCCAAGATTATAATGAGCTTCATCTGAAAAGATGATTTTTTTGGCGAAATCGGCATCTTCAAGTATCAAGTAATGTCGCAATATTTCCCAGCGTTGTTCAAGCGTATACACAACCATATTCGTACAGCGGAAGGATAAAACTAATTATCTGTCAAATCAGACATGTGGTAAGTGCTACCATTCACGAAATAAGAACTAGTTGAAAAAAAAAATTAGATAGCGGACCCTTTATTTATTGAAAAAACAGGAATAGAACAAACTGAGCTATAAGAATCCTTTAAAAAATGTTTGTAAAAAGTGTTTTCATCTCATTTCGATGAAATGTCATATGGAATATGCTTCAATGTAGTGGAAAGTGTCCATCGCCCTTCCAGAATAATTAGGCGTTGCTAAAAATAAGTGGGCGTGGCATTTAAAAAAGACATCTGGTGGATTCCTTAAAATAAATAAAACACGTTTTGATCAATATCATCAAAAAATTACAAAAAAAATTTCGGGCTTATCCGAATTTGTGTTTCAAATATTTGCAAATATATATTTCCTTCATTTTTGTAGTTTGTTATTGTTTCTGTTTATCGTCAGAAAGATTTATATAATAAATAATGCATAAATAATAAAAAAATAATATTACTCATATGAAGGGTTACATATTCGGAGGCTGTGCCTGGTAGTTATGCTATTAAAAACTCCATTTATTTTCTACAATATTATAATAAATTCGAATTATTCATTGAACTAGTTTTATAAATATTGCATATTAAAAATAAATTTTGCTTGTTCATATCTAAATTTTCAATTAAATTTAAATTATATATTAGTTCATAACTGCAGGAAAAACATTCATTTAAAAACATTCATATTATTCTGAACTATTTATTTCAATTTATTAAACATAAGATTGAATTTTATTTATTTTTTAACAACATAAAAATGAACAAAAACAACAAATTCATCAACAAATCTATCAAACAAAAAGTTCTGCCCATCCGGCCAAAATTATAATATTATATAATATTAATATTATAACAAGCTTAAAAACATAAGCCTTAGGCTTGAAAACATCTTGAGAAACTATTGAAAAAGAATGCTTTGAAGTTGGAGCTTCTAATTAAAAGTCTGATTATATTAGCGCCGACCTTAAAAGCTTTTGTAATCATAAAGAAATTAATGCATTTATGATAATAAAACATATAAGAAAAAATTTAAATAATAAGATTTCATATATAATAATATGTTTAAATAAATTATCAAATATGACCAAGAAATTAAAAGGAAAAGTATTTTAAAATTATTTTTTACTTTGTAGCGACTTTGTACTCGGTTGTTTTTTTTTTAAAGTTTTTATATATCTTATATATGTGCGATTTTAAAACGTTTTTGCCTTCTCCTATAAAAAATTAAAAATTTTGTTACGCCTTTTTGCATTTTAGGTGATGATTTGTTGATTCAATATCAAGTATGTAATACTTAGGCTTTGCTGCAGTAGACAATGAGAGTATATTATAATCAAGAGTTTGCGTGACTATCAGATATATTTTTTCTGCATTTTTCGATGGACAGTTCCCAATTGAAAAATGTTAGAACTAGACGGAACTAAACGGAACTACAAAGCAAGAACTAAACGTAACTAAAAACCCTGTAGGAAAATCAACTAATTTAAAAGTAGTTGATAAAGTAGTTTTTTGTCAACCACAACTAGTTGAAATTCTGACTTTTTCCATAGAACGAACTAACTTATTTTGTATGGTGATGTCCGCTAAATAAGCCAATTGACTGTCGTCTGCATATATTTTCAACTACTTGTTAAATTAGTTACATTTAAATTATTTTTTTAATTGCTTTAAAATAACCAATTGAAAACTATTACTGATGGCCAAAAGATAATAATATTTGATGAAATAACATAGTTAAATAAATATAAGCTTGTAATATAATAAAAATTTTCAATTAAAACATGCCAACATCAGAGTAGTTGCCGCCTTAATATAATTCAAAGTAGTTTATCAATCACTGGTTTTTAAGTAGTTACTTCATATATTGAAGTGGATGCCGCCTTAATATAATTCAAAGTAGTTCATATACTGGTTTATTTTAAACTAGTTTTTTAATTAGTTGTTTTTAAAAACAAGTTAGTTTGTTCCTAAAGGGATGTTTAATGTTATACAAACTTAGCCTTTGCTCTTTTACTTAATTGCAAAAATCAATTGTTTATAAATTTTGAAAATTTTCTTCCAAGGCAATAATCGTTTAGTTATTTTATAGAAAAAAAATTAAAAAAATGTTACTGAAATTCAGTTTTGCTTCAAAATTGAAAATGTTGTGCTCACAACACTTTTCAACTTTTACAGTTAACTTTAAAGTTTTACATAAAAATTTAATTGAAGATATAACAACAACTGTTTATATATAATAGAATATCGATGGCCATACGTTGATACCTCGTAACTAAAAATTCATTAATTTTACAGGAGAAGCAAAATACTTAACAACAATTAACAATTAAAATCAATCAGCAATTTTATTTTTAAAAATAAAATCGGGATTTTGTTTGGTGTGCTGTTTGCCAATTTGGAAGAAAAAGCTTGGTTAACATTTTTATAAAAATATTAAAAATATCAATTTCAAAAAATCGTTAGTTACGAGGTTTTTGGTCATTGGTCATCATCAACGTATGGTCATTGATATAAAAAAAATTGTATGCAATAAAAAATAATAAGAATAAATAATATATTAAAAATTTTGTTTTACTTTATAAAAGTGAAATGTTTTTTAATTGCATTTATTTCAGCTATTTTTTTTTAAAATCTTAAAATCAGCTTCTTACAAGTTAGCAAAGAAAGAAGAAAAATTTTAATAAACTACCCGGCCATAGAGCACTCTATAGTACGCATACACATGTTCGCATTGCTTAATATTTCAAGTGTAGTTATATCGAGAACATGGGTACATAAATGTATATAAATAATTTTTATGATGATTAAAAATTGGCTATACTGAAATGAAGAGTAATAAAAATATTGCATATAAACATTGAGAGTAATATCAGTTTATGTGTTGAATAACTCGTAAATTGATAATATTTATTTAAAAATACTATTAAGCAAAAATTCCAACTGTAGAGCTTCCAATAAGAATAATTTCAAAACGCCGAAAATTTCTAGCTAACTATACCAACAAATGTAAACAATCTTAACAGCTGACTACAATAACAACAACACATTCATTCACACGCTTGCTTGCTAGCAGGGAGAAGGGAAAGGGGTAAGATCATATAGACAGCAGAAAACAAAAAGAATTTGCTTGAAATGAAAAATCCCAAATTTATTTCATTTCAGCTTACACACATACATTCAAATTTGTATCGACCCTGTAGGAAAATCAACTAATTTAAAAGTAATTGATAAAGTAGTTTTTTGTCAACCACAACTAGTTGAAATTCTGACTTTTTTCCATAGAACGAACTAACTTATTTTGTATGGCGATGTCCGCTAAATAAGTCAATTGACTTTCGTCTGCATATATTTTGAACTACTTGTTAAATTAGTTACATTTAAACTATTTTTTTAATTGCTTTAAAATAACCAATTGAAAACTATTACTGATGGCCTAAAGTTAATATTTGATTAAATAACATGGTTAAATATATATAAACTTGTAATCTAATAAAAATTTGCAATTAAAACATGTCAAAATCAGAGTAGTTGCCGCCTTAATATAATTCAAAGTAGTTCAAATACTGGTTCATTTTAAACTAGTTTTTTAATTAGTTGTTTTTAAAAACAAGTTAGTTTGTTTCTATAGGGGACCTAAAAAATACTTCCACATGCGCTACTGCTTGCACACATTCATTCCCAATCAGTATTGAAAAAAAAAACACTTGCGCATGCGCTAAAGCGCGCACATGCAACTTGATTCATGTCTTAGCTTTTTAGTTACGTTTAGTTCTTGATTCATGTCTTAGCTTTGTAGTTCCGCTTAGTTCCGTCTAGTTCTAACATTTTTCGATTGGGAACTGTACCAATAAGAGTATATTATAATCAAGAGTTTGCGTGACTATCAGATATATTTTTTCTGCATTTTTCGATGTACAGTTCCCAATTGAAAAATGTTAGAACTAGACGGAACTAAACGGAACTAAAAAGCTAAGACATGTATCAAGAACTAAACGTAACTAAAAAGCTAAGACATGAATCAAGTTGCATGTGCGCGCTTTTGCGCATGCGCGAGTGTTTTTTTTTCAATACTGATTTGTGAATGAATGTGTGGAAGCAGTAGCGCATGTGGAAGTGTTTTTTAGGTCGATATAAATCCGAATGGATGTGTGTAAGCTGATACACTGATTTCAATGGATGTGTGTAAGCTGAAATGATCAAAAACAAAGCAAGCAATATTCTTTTTGTTTTCTGCTGTCGATATGATCTTACCCCTTTCCCTTCTCCCCGCTAGCAAGCAAGCGTGTGAATGAATGTGTTGTTGTTATTGTAGTCAGCTGTTAAGATTGCTTACATTTGTTGGTATAGTTAGCTAGAAATTTTCGGCGTTTTGAAATTATTCTTATTGGAAGCTCTACAGTTGGAATTTTTGCTTAATAGTATTTTTAAATAGATATTATCAATTTACGAGTTATTCAACACATAAACTGATATTACTCTCAATGTTTATATGCAATATTTTTATTACTCTTCATTTCAGAATAGCCAATTTTTAATCAACATAAAAATTATTTATATACATTTATGTACCCATATTCTCGATATAACTACACTTGAAATTTTAAGTAATTCGAAGAAGTTTGTGCGTAATATAGAGTGCTCTATGGCCGGGTAGTTTATTAAAATTTTTCTTCTTTCTTTGCTAACTTGTAAAAAGCTGATTTTAAGAAAGATTTTAAAAAAAAAAATAGCTGAAATAAATGCAATTAAAACAGTTAAAAAACATTTCACTTTTATAAAGTAAAACAAAATTTTTAAAATATTATTTATTCTTATTATTTTTTATTGCATACAATTTTTTTTATATCAATGACCATACGTTGACACCTCGTAACTAACGATTTTTTGAAATTGCTATTTTTAATATTTTTATAAAAATGTTAACCAAGCTTTTTCTTCCAAATTGACAAACAGCGCACCAAACAAAATTCCGATTTTATTTTTAAAAATAAAATTGCTGATTGATTTTAATTGTTAATTGTTGTTAAGTATTTTGCTTCTCCTGTAAAATTAATGAATTTTTAGTTACGAGGTATCAACGTATGGCCATCGATATGCTATTATATATAAACATTTGTTGTTAATAACTTCAATTAAATTTTTATGTAAAACTTTAAAGTTAACTGTAAAAGTTAAAAATTGTGAGCACAACATTTTCAAATTTGAAGCAAAACTGAATTTCAGTACCATTTATTTAAATTTTTTTCTATAAAATAACTAAACGATTATTGCCTAGGAAGGAAATTTTCAAAATTTATATACAATTGATTTTTGCAATTAAGTAAAAAAGTAAAGGCTAAGTTTGTATAACATTAAGTATATTTATGATAATTATAAATGATATAATAATAGTAACAACATATATATACATATATATATATATATATATATTACATATACCCTATAGGAACAAACTAACTTGTTTTTAAAAACAACTAATTAAAAAACTAATTTAAAATAAACTAGTATACGAACTTTTTTTGAATTACATTAAGGAGGCATCCACTTCAATTCTAAAAAGTTTTTATTGCATTATTTATGAAGTAATTAAAATACTACTAAAAAACAAGTGGTTGATAAACTACTTTGAAAATATTATTAAACCATGTTATTTCATCAAATATTATTAACTTTAGACCATCAGTAATAGTTTTCAATTGGTTATTTTAAAGTAATTAAAGAAATAATTTAAATATAACTAATTAAACAAGTAGTTGAAAATATATGCAGACGAAAGTCAATTGACTTATTTAGCGGACATCACCATACAAAATATGTTAGTTCGTTCTATGGAAAAAAGTCAGAATTTCAACTAGTTGTGGTTGATAAAAAACTACTTTTTCAACTACTTTTAAACTAGTTGATTTTCCTACAGGGTATTAATATAAATATATACACACATTTCGTTGACAACTACTTTCGTAAACTCTTGAAGTTCCAGGAAATAACCACTGTTTCAGAGGATTAATTCTCACTTTGAAATCAATGATATCCTTGGTTAATGATCTGTTCCAGGATCCTGAAGTGAAAGTCGTTATGTTAGGTAGGATAAACCAAGATTCCCTTAAAAATTACTTTTGTGTACTTAGGTCACAGCTAGGTACCAACACCGATCCATCCGTGGGAGAATTTCAGTATCTCTCCGGACGAATATTGTCCATGAAGATCTTAGCAAATAATTTTCGTAGTAATTTTTCAAGTTACAAAAGCATTTTCGAAAAAAGTTGTCATGAACCGAATTTAAAAGCGCGTATTATCAAGTCATATGGTTCGATGAAAATGGAAACTGTTTTGAACACAGGCGTTATATTCTTGAACATCTAATAACAGTTTTGATCCGAAAAAGCTCAGGTTGGTTAAGAGAGAAGTTTGTATCAGAAGAAATAAAACGAAAAATTAGTTGCAATCAAATTGTTATGGCAAAAATGCAAAGATTGTATAATATGTAGGAGGTCTGTAGAAATGTGTAGTTTTTTTCTTTACTGCCAGTCAGTTAGTTTAATTGTATGTCTGCTAGTCTTTAATTAGTCTAAGTGACTTCTCTTGGTTTTGTTCATATGGTATTATTGCAACTTGAACAGTAAAGTATGTTGTTTTACAGTCGACATATAAGTTTAAATATAATAAATTATTTTGGTATAATAAAGTTTTTGCTGTCATGATAATTAGGTCCATTTGTCGAACTTTCTGAACTGTACAACTTTCCAATGGGTTGTCCCAATAATGCGGAAGCAATGTGTTTTTCAAGCGTTCATTTTATTTGACTATATAGTAAGTAGAGAAGAGCAAATACATTAAATATTCAATATTATATATTTAGCTTGGTTTATTCTACTAACATAACGAATTTCACTTCAGGATCCTGGAACAGATCATTTAACAAGGATATCATTATTTCATTTATAATTATCTGCTGTCATGATAATTAGGTCCATTTTTCGAACTTTCAGAACTGTACAATTTTCCACTGAGTTGTCTCAATAATGCGCAAGCAATGTGTTTTTCAAGCTTTCATTTTATTTTACTATATAGTAAGTAGAGAAGAACAAATATATTGTATATTCACTATTATATATTTAGTTATTTACATTTATATATAATTATAGTTCGCATATATTAGTATATGTTATTATAAATATATAAAATCTATAATTACTATTTGTATATAATGATAAAATTTGTAATAATATTATTATGCACTATATTCATTATTAACATTATTACAAAAATTACAAAATTATAAATCTTAGATATGCATAACACATATATATATTTATATAATATATATATATATATCATATATATATAAACAAATTTATATAATTTTTGTTTATATACGATTGGACACATTAACAGGCTGACAGACAAATAGAAAAAAATACAAACAGACGAAGTGACAAAAGAATAATTTTTAAAAATCAATCCGATGAATTTGCGGACGGGCAAACTAACAAAATATTATACATACATTCAAGCTTCAATTTTCATATCTTTGGACACTAATTAGTCTTTTAAATTTTAACCATCTGCAGTTTTTTCGAATCAAAACTGTTATTAGATGTTTAAGAATACAACGCCTGTGTTTAAAACAGCTTCCATTTTCATCGAACCATATGACTTAATAATACGCGCTTTTAAATTGGGTTCATGACAACTTTTTTCGAAAATGCTTTTGTAAATTAAAAAATGTTGACAAATTTCGAAGAACTCGTCGGAAGGATTTTTTAAGAAAAGTCTTTTGTCACTATAGTTTTTGATGTCAATAAAACTTGCCGAATCGAAAGAAAACTTCTCCAACTTTATAAGATTTTCTTGGCAACTTTCGCATTTTATTTTGTTAGCAAATTTCGCCTTCAAGCCGTACCCAACAAAATATCGACCAACAGTTGTTTCTAAAGGGCTTAAGGGAGTTATATGCTGGGGAGATTCGTCTAATTTTTATGCTTTTTCTGGAGTTATATGCTGAGGAGTTATATTCCTCTAATTGTTCTTCCATGATTTCCTAGTGTGAACTTTCATGTGAAAACTCTGGTACATCTGAAATTGAATCTTCATCGAATGGTGTGAAATTCCATTCCAACATTAAGTCATTATCCTCTTCACAATTCTTATTACGACTACGAAAATCATTTGTTAAGATCTTCATGGACAATATTCGTCCGGAGAGATACTGAAACTCCCTCACGGATGGATCGGTGTTGTTACCTAGCTGTGACCTAAGTACACAAAAGTAATTTTTAAGGGAATCTTGGTTTATCCTACCTAACATAACGACTTTCACTTCAGGGTCCTGGAACAGATTATTAACCAAGGATATCATTGATTTCAAAGTAAAAATTAACCCTCTGAAACAGTGGTTATTTCTTGGAACTTCAAGAGTTTACGAAAGTAGTTGTCAACGAAATGTGTATATATATTTATATTAATATATATATATATATGTTATATATGTATATATATGTTGTTACTATTATTATTTCATTTATAATTATCATAAATACGTTTAATGTTATACAAACTTAGCCTTTGCTCTTTTAATTTTCTTCCTAGGCAATAATCGTTTAGTTATTTTATAGAAAAAAAATTTAAATAAATGGTACTGAAATTCAGTTTTGCTTCAAAATTGAAAATGTTCACAATTTTTAACTTTTACAGTTAACTTTAAAGTTTTACATAAAAATTTAATTGAAGATATTAACAACAACTGTTTATATATAATAGCATATCGATGGCCATACGTTGATACCTGGTAACTAAAAATTCATTAATTTTACAGGAGAAGCAAAATACTTAACAACAATTAACAATTAAAATCAATCAGCAATTTTATTTTTAAAAATAAAATCGGAATTTTGTTTGGTGCGCTGTTTGTCAATTTGGAAGAAAAAGCTTGGTTAACATTTTTATAAAAATATTAAAAATAGCAATTTCAAAAAATCGTTAGTTACGAGGTGTCAACGTATGGTAATTGATATAAAAAAAATTGTATGCAATAAAATATAATAAGAATAATTAATATTTTAAAAATTTTGTTCTTACTCTATAAAAGTGAAATGTTTTTTAACTGTTTTAATTGCATTTATTTCAGCTATTTTTTTTTAAAAAAATCTTAAAATCAGCTTTTTACAAGTTAGCACAGAAAGAAGAAAAATTTTAATAAACTACCCGGCCATAGAGCACTCTATAGTACGCATACACATGTTCGCGTTGCTTAATAATTCAAGTGTAGTTATATCGAGAATATGGGTACATAAATGTATATAAATAATTTTTATGTTGATTAAAAATTGGCTATACTGAAATGAAGAGTAATAAAAATATTGCATATAAACATTGAGAGTAATATCAGTTTATGTGTTGAATATCTCGTAAATTGATAATATCTATTTAAAAATACTATTAAGCAAAAATTCCAACTGTAGAGCTTCCAATAAGAATAATTTCAAAACGCCGAAAATTTCTAGCTAACTATACCAACAAATGTAAGCAATCTTAACAGCTGACTACAATAACAACAACACATTCATTCACACGCTTGCTTGCTAGCGGGGAGAAGGGAAAGGGGTAAGATCATATCGACAGCAGAAAACAAAAAGAATATTGCTTGCTTTGTTTTTTGATCATTTCAGCTTACACACATCCATTGAAATCAGTGTATCAGCTTACACACATCCATTCGGATTTATATCGTCCTAAAAAACACTTCCACATGCGCTACTGCTTCCACACATTCATTCACAAATCAGTATTGAAAAAAAAACACTCGCGCATGCGCTAAAGCGCGCACATGCAACTTGATTCATGTCTTAGCTTTTTAGTTACGTTTAGTTCTTGATACATGTCTTAGCTTTTTAGTTCCGTTTAGTTCCGTCTAGTTCTAACATTTTTCAATTGGGAACTGTACATCGAAAAATGCAGAAAAAATATATCTGATAGTCACGCAAACTCTTGATTATAATATACTCTCAGTGCTACTTGCTACAAAATGTCACCAGCATCGGTGTTTTAATAAAGTACAACTGAACTATGTTGCAGCAGATTGAAAAATCTAAATATTAAAAGGATTGCGTATTGGCTTTTCGACATATCCAGCTATCCATATATAACAAAACTAGTAAGGAATTAAGCTTCGGCAGGGTACCGAAACTAAAATACCCCCGCGGCCGTGTTGAGGTATATTCGAAGTCTTTAGCCTTCTATAAAATGTTTATGTATTATATCCAAAAATATTTGTGTTATACGTTTAATTTAATTTTACCCTAAGCTTCCACTACTCATTATGCTAAAGAATATATCGCACCCTAAATACAAAACAGTCACAACCCAAAATTTTCCAAAATCGACTTTTAGCTATAAATCAATTCACAATATACATCTCTAACTACTGTTAAAATGTCTTTTTCATAACTTTATTCTTTAACTGGAAAAATGTAGTTTTTAATTCAACGTTCAATAAAGTAGGCGTTATTCGATAAATGGGCGTGGCAATACTAGATAAACACTATCTCAGCTAATATTGACGCTGGGGTACTGAAATTTAGTACAGGGATAGGCACAATTATTACAAATAACACTCAAGAAAGTGGGCGCTTATTTAACAAAGGGGCGTGGCAATATTAGAAAATGGGTATAATTATTTCAAAACACGTCACATCTAATTTAAATTTAAGAGACAGATTTTTGAAATAACCAACAAACTTTCAGAATTTAATAGAACAACTTTTTTAAGAACAATGTAGCTTATACACTTTTTTCGAAAATTTATCATATTCTCTAAAAAGGAAAAAAATAAAAACTTTTAAAAAAAAAAACAACTGACTACAAAATCACTACAACGTAAAGAATAATTTTAAAATTACTTTTCCTTTTAATTTCTTGGTCACATTTGATAATTTATCTAAACATACGTATATTATTACAAATGAAATCTTATTATATTAATTTTTTTTCTTATTTGTTTTATTATCATAAATATATTACTTAATATATAAATATAATATATAAATATCTTACTGATTAAAAGTCTGATTATATTAGCTCCGACCTGAAAATCTTTTTTAATCGTGAAGAAATTAATATATTTATGATAATAAAACAAATAAAAAAAAAATTAAAATAATAAGATTTCATATGTAATAACATGTTTAAATAAATTATCAAATACTAGTGATAGCGCCCCGAAAATCGGGAGTAGTTCCCTATTTCGCTTTGGAAATCAACTATCTGATTTACATTAGAGTGAGTTCGTGTCTTAAGTCTTTTTGCCATTTTTTCAACTTCAAACGCGCATATCTGCTCAACGCTACCACTTATCAAAAATATAATAATTTTCTGCTTACCTACGGCTCACTACCTTTCTAATGACATATGTGTTTCTGTAGTGTTTGTGGATTTGCTGGCATAAGGGGACCCTTACCGGAATAAATATATAGATGACCAAGAAATTAAAAGGAAAAGTAATTTTAAAATTATTTTTTACTTTGTAGTGATTTTGTAGTTGGTTGTTGTTTTTTTTTTAAAGTTTTTTTTGTTGTGTCAAGGTGTCTTAGATCAACTCATATGTTTTGTTACACATAAAAAGTTTTATTTTGAGTTGTGACATTTTATTTGTAAGAATTGAGAAATTTCAAAGTGTACTATTTTGAATTGTGATCTTATAGATGAATGAAAAAAGTGAGTAAAATCGACTGTTTTATTTTGAAGTGTCTTTTTTGTTGCAATAACTGCGATAAGCATTATTTTAATCAAAAAAAAAAAGCAAAAAACAAATAAAATTTTAATTGTACTGGAATTATTCCGTCACGTGATAAAGTTTTTGTCCTAGAGACTGTTTTGACCAAATTAAGTTTTTAATATTTTCGCATGTATTTGGACTTGGTTTTTTGATCTATAATATCAAATTTTAATTCAGTTCTTAAGATAATTAGCTTACAAAATTTTAATTTTCATTGTCATATATTAATTTTTATTCAAATATGATTGCAGCTGCGATTTGAATTTGTTACTTAAAGAGATAAAGATACCAACTTTCAAAGAGTATGTTTAAGAAAGAGCAACTTGAAGCCTTTTAAGTTTTGAAGTTGCATCAAGTAAGTAGTTAATATTCAAACTAATCAAAAGTTTATTTTTAAGTTACTGTTCAACCTCTAACGCAAAAAAGAATATACTAATTTTTCTACTTACCAATAATACTCTTTAAAATTTAAAACTATGCTCGGTATATTCCGAAGGCTACCGCTATTAGAATTAAAGCAAAAGGACATCTATGATCTGGCAAATAAGAACCACATTCCTTAAAACTGCATGAGTCTTTCTACAAACACTTAACTAATATTTAAAAACTAAAAAGTAAAAATTTTGAAATAATTTCATTTATACATTTATTTATTAACATTTACTTAATAACATATTTTTTAATGTACTGAGCAATTTTTGCACTGTGCTAAAAATGAAAAATTAATTTATTTTAAACTACATTTTAATAAAAAACATATTAAATAATGTTTATTGTGAATTTTATTATTTGATTGCTTGTTAATCAGTTGATGAATCGATATTTTTAAAAATTCAAGCAATTTTTATCAGTTAAACAGACACAACTTTTAAGTCCAAAATCCTTTTTATTAACACAATCATAATATAAAACTACAAAATCTTAAGCAAAACTGTCTTCTAATAAGAATAGATCTTTATTTTCAACTAAACAAAAAGTAAATTTAGTTTTTTGGTAATTTTATTACTTAAATGGTTTTTATTTAGGAGCTGTTGAAAACTCAAACGATTTTTATCAAGTAAAGAGGCACAATTTGAGATAATATCACTAATCATACGAAAAAAATTTCAGCTAAAGGGTTATAAATCCAAATTATTCTTTATTTTCACAACTATGATATGAAGTTAAAAAAACTATACCAAAACTTTCTTTAAAATGGGGTTTCTTTATTGGGGAGCCAAATTTTTTTAAAATATTACAATAAGTTTAGCTTAAACAGTTTTTTGCTTCTCCTGAAAATTCGTGTTTTTTCAGTTGTGACTGTTTTGTATTTAGTGTGCGATATGTGCGAAATTTGATTGGTATGTGGAAATTCATACCAGCGCACAGTGGTCTATGGT
Source organism: Coremacera marginata (assembly GCA_914767935.1). Classification (NCBI taxonomy): domain Eukaryota; kingdom Metazoa; phylum Arthropoda; class Insecta; order Diptera; family Sciomyzidae; genus Coremacera; species Coremacera marginata. Next base: position 80,321,911 of record OU612046.1, read on the forward strand.
GCGACTCTAGCGCGAATTAATTCAGCAGTCATAAAAAAAATTAGAGTTTGCAATCTTTTTGTTTATTATTTCGTACGCTGATCCCGAAACTTATATTATTTAAAAAAAAAGCTTCAAATAATTTGGTAAAATATCTTTATTTTTATTTTGATAAATATAGCAAAAAAAATATGAAGTTTCAACAGTAAAATTATAAGTGAAAAGAATGACTTTAACAATATATTAAATTTATATGTTATGTAGATGGAAAAAAAGAGTTCGACATGTTTTAAGAAAAAAGTTTATAATATATAAGAGCGGGATAAAATTTTATTCGCTATCTGAAAATGATGAATCTGAATCGTCAGCTTTATAGGGTGAAGATGTTAATAAACCCACCGCTTCAATTTCAAGTTTTAGTTTGTTTTTATTTAATTTACCATTAAGCGATATATATGAAATCACAGGATCTGATGATAATAAAAAATAATGAAATATATCTATATTTGTATGTTCGGTTGAATCTTTTCTCGTTCTGTTCTCTCTTATGAACTTAAAATCTTTGTTTTTAGACTCTTGTGCCTCTTCACCAAGTTGACCTATCGGCAGCATTGCATATTTTATTATTTCAGCACCATGTAATAGAACTTTGTGTACTGTCGGAGGCATGTAAAACCATGGATACTTAGAAACAAACAGCTTAGCAGTCTCAAAGGTATATATTTTAAATTTTTCACAATCTACTTCGTATCCGCAAGAAATAGTTTGCAGAATAATATAAAACCTTTTAATTAAATTTTCGTCTAGTCCGGTTATATCTGCAGAGTTTCTGGAATTTCGAAAAAATACTCTTGCAGTGTTGCCTGTATTTGTTGATCCGTAACCAGGCTTCGGTTGATCAACCAAAATTCCTAGTTCTTTTTTGAATCTATCAACTATTTTCTTCTTTTTAGCCAACATATTTTCCTTGTCATTTCCCTTTACTTGCCAGCATTTAATGTCCATCCGATAGCTAATATGAAGGCAGCATTCGAATAACCTTATCCAGGCATGTAGAGTTGATAGGCCAAACGTATAATTTTCTATCTTTGGCAGTTTTTTCCCAATGTTTTCTAAATCGTTCATATCAGTTGGCTTTGCTTGGCATATATAACAGCTTTGTGAAGACTTGGTTCCAGTCAATGCATTCACCACTTTGCCGCAATTTTTGTAGTTTTTTTCTGTTTTGCTCTCTTGCCACAATCTATAAATTTTTTTGATGGTCTGCCACGTTTAGACGGCGCTGGACTCTGAAAAGCATTTAAATTTTTAGGAAATAAAATTCGTGAATCAAGCCAATTTTTATTTTTTTCTTCAAATCGAGCTTTAGTTCTATGACATGCCTTCCAACGTTGCTCAACATTTTTTATAAACTTTGTCAAAATGATCTTAGAATTGCTCTGATTAATGCATTTATTGTTGATAACAAATAAATTGAGTTCATTGCAGCACTCATTGCGTTTTAAATCCTTTACTCGCAGCCATTTTTTGTAGAGCTCCATATGAGTAATTACGAGGTCCGCTCCTATAATATAAAATAAAAGTCAAAGCGGCACATATGGGCACCTAATTCTTTTTGTTTCTAGAAACCAAAGTCATAAAGATTGGAAAAAAATATGTTAAAAGACCTGCAAATTCCTGCATATTTTTTTAATCATTAAAATATATCAATTTTCACGGAAAAAAATACACTTCAAATACACTTCTTAATTTTTACGATAAGCATATGTTTTGCGGAAAAATTGTAATACTTACTTTGATGAATATTTTCCATTACGAATTTGTTTAAAACATTGCACATTTGTAATAAAAAATTACTTAAAACCACAATCAGAAAACTGCGCTTTTTGTATACGTTGCAACACGTGTTGCGAGTTAACGGTACCAAGCCGAGTTGCCACATTGTAAAATAAAATTATAAGGGAATTTTTATTGCTTTCTAATTTCTCATATATTATCTATGGAAAAAACTACTTTTTAAGCAAAAAACTGTATGTTGATTTTTTGATTTAATTCGCGCTAGAATCATCATCTAGACCACTGTGCAGCGGTGTAAAACAATTTCGTTTATAGCTAAAGTGCTCATTATTCCAAAGAATATGGAAAATTTGGAAGAAGTCGGACAAGGAAGGAGTTCAATTTAATTTAAGTGGGACGCCCCTGTTTAATTCAGACCAATTTTTTAAATTTATCACTGCTCATTATTCCAAAGAATTTTGGCAAATTTGGCTGAAATCGGAAAAACGGTGTAGAAGGAGTTTGATTACAACTAAAATTGGCACGCCCCTTGTCCAATCCCACCCAATTTTGTAGACTTAAAACTTATCCTTATAATAAAGAATTTATCGCACACTAAATACAAAACGGTCACAACTGAAAATTAACAATTTCTTACTCTTTAATATAAAACTATTCGTAGTGATCATATATATTGACTGTAACACATCAAATACATTTTGTACACACATTATTTCTCTATAGTTAAAAAAAAGTTTTGTCTCATTGCTTTGTTTAGAGTTCCTTCAAAAATAAAATTGTTTTTTGCTTCACCTAGAAGTTTAAAAATTTGGAGTTGTGTCTCTTTTGTATTTAGTGTGCGATATGTGTAAAATTTGGTACAAATCGGAGACACGGTGTAGATTGAAATAGATTAAAAATAAAGTGTCACGCCTCCTGCCCAGTATCGTCCTCTTTTATAAACTAAAGTCTGATCCTTATGACAAATAATATGTGTGCAAAATTTGGGTTAAGTCGGACAAACGGTGTTCGCAGTTCGATTAGAGTTAAATTGACACGCCCCTTGTCTAATTCCACCCACTTTTGTTGGCTTAAAACTTCTCATTATATTCAAGCATATATGTAAGAAATTTGGTTGAAATCGGAAAAACGGTGCAGATGGAGCTGGTTTAAAAATAAACTGCCACACCCCCTGTCTAATATTACCCAATTTTATAAACTTAAGACTGCTCAAATTACTAAGAACAATATTTGAAAAATTTTGTTGATGTCAGGCACACGGTGTTGGAGAAATTCGATTAAAAGTAAAATGCCACTCCCACTTTCCAAGTCTAAAGACTTCGGATTGCACCATATGTGTATATAGAATATTTGTGCAAAATTTGGTATGGGTTGGATAAACGATATGGCTGGAATTTGGAAAATAAAAGTTTTTCTATTTTGATGATGTCACTTTGTATGGGAGGTAGGCGTGGTTTTTATCCGAATTTTCCAAATTTCATAGTCAGAATTTATATTAAACATCAAAGCTTACATGCAAAATTTCAAGGCATTTGTTTAATTTTTGTGGATTTCTAAGAGATGTAACGGTTAAAATAAAGTCACTTTGTATGGGAGATAGGCGTGGTTTTCATCCGATTTGGATCATTCTCGAACTTGATCTTAACTTTGTAAAAAGAAGCTTATATCGCGATAGCTTTGAAATTGCGGCAGAAATCGTGTCCACAGACGGACACACGGAAATCGACTCAGGAGGTGATGCTAATCAAAAATATATATATTTTTCTTTACCTGCCACGCCTCCTTCTTCGCATTACAAACGGATTGGCGAAGTTAATATACCCCTTACGCAGTACGCGTTGGGGTATAAAAATGTTCCTTCTACTTGCTACATACACACAAAATGTCATCAGCATTGGCACAAATTAACAATTGCCCACAAGTGCGTTGAAATAACAACGAATGAGCACGGAATAAAATAAATGAAATATTAATGATATATAATAAAATTTACTGGTGTGAATATCTCGTGTGTTTTTTAATTTACTTTATATTATTTTAAATTTTTTATTTTAAAAGAAGCTATTTTATTAAAAAAAAAACACTAAATTATTTAATCTATGAAACTGAAACTCACTCGTGTGTCCAACGATGTACCTGTTTTTTTTTATATAAATATTTTTTATTAATTATTTTATAAAATATATTTTTTTTAGCTCTCGTATAAAAGTTTTCTATTAATTTCCTTGTCAAAACGTGGATTACTTCCTTCAATGTATTATTTTTTTTCCGCATTATGATAAATAAATAAATATCGTTGCTTCATAATAATGCAAGAATACTTTAGCCTGTATTACATATTAATCGACAGATTCTAATCAGTTTGATTTCCTGTTCGGAATAGAATAGAATATGTACCAATTTCTGAACCTCCAAGCAGGAAGCAGGCAGCAAAATAAATTAACGGATGCTGTCAGAGATTACCAACTTATGGCCAATAAAGTGTAACAGTTCCTTGCGAATTGATGCTGCTGCTGCAAAATTGATGCTGGAAAACAAATTTATTTAATTTAGTTGTTTAATTATTGTTAACAGAATAAATATTTGGCTATAAAAAATAATTATGTTTCGATGATTAGATTATAAGCATTACACAAAGGCAGTTCGTTGAAATTGAGAAATTATCTAAAAATAATCACTTGCCGAACAGTTAAGGGTTCATTAACACAAATAATTACTTTATTTATTTAGAATCAAGTAAATTAAAGATAGCTTAATATAAGCACCAACATTATTTCCTGTTAACATTTAGATCAATGAATTTGTTATTTTATCAAAAGGAAACTTTTGTTCATCTACTTAAAATATTTTTTAAAAAGAGAAATAAAACTAACTTCAAATTTCTACAGAACGGGAACATATGGTAGCTATTCCATAATATTGAATTTCGGGCGATACAGCTCCGATTTTGCTTAAACTTTCTGGAATTAATTTTGACATAGAATTACGTCTAATAGCGTGGCTTGCATGTGGGTCACAAATTTGTTCAGTCATGCTCATGCTGCACGTTTTTGAGGGACACTTTAGGGTAGGCGCTATAAAAAATCGCCCAAAAGAAAAATCGTAAAAAAAAAAATTTAAATGAACCAATCTTTTCATACAAATTTTTAATATGAAAAAAAATTTAAAAAAAAAATTGGGTGATTCCGCATCTTTGTTGGGTGGAATTTCGTTTTTCCTTTTTGGCGGATTTTTCAAAGGAATTTAGCCAAATATTTTGATTCTATAGATCAATGAGATTTTTATTTTTTTTTTTGTGTTTTTACGTTTATAATATAAAAAAGTATATCAGTTCTTAGGAATAATGGTATTAAAAATAAAAACAGCGGGTTTCTATCTTTTTTTTTTTGTATGCGGCGTTTTTTTACGATTCACCCTTTTATAAAAAAAGACCAAAACATGAAAAATTTCTCGGCTGCGAAACTTTTATGGTACACCCTCTAATGAAATAACCAAAACATGAAAACTTTTTCATATTTTAGTTATTTTGAGAAAGGGTGAACTAGTAGCGCAACCAAAGTGAGATTTTAGGGGATTAAACCCCCCAAAATTATCGTTGCAAAAAAAGAAATAGGATACAATTAAAGTGATTCACACGAAAAGTAATCACAAATTTCTATCAAAAGAATAAAAATCCAAAATATAAATTTCAAATCTATTGTCGTTGAATCGTAATCTTTTAAACTATCCATGTTTTATTTGTTCAGAATACAAGTGCTTAAATTGTATTAGTTTTTATTCTGACCACTTAGAATATTGTTGACCATTCGATTTGAGCATGGTATGAGAAACAAGGCGGTGCTTATTTTCTCATTCTATTTGGTAGCGTATCTCTCTCACCTAGTGTCCCTAGATCTGTTAAAAACAGGTAATGGTTATTTTTAAGCAAAACCCATTAGCAAACCGAAATTTGTGATATATGTGTTTTTTGTTAACTTTTAACAATACACAAGTATTCAATTCAAAAGTGCATAAATAAAAAAGTGCAATAATTTAATTTTAAAAAAAAAGTGGAAAACAATACTGCAATGTCGCCATCCGACCAACTAGAATGAAAGAGCGTTTAGTTCCCTAGATAGAGATGTGGTTGAAGTACTAATACTTTATTATTCAATTACCACACATTCAATTTGTTACTTCACAATATAAAATTGTATAGAATTTATTTATTACACTCTAAGCATAAAGGCAACAAAATAGAAATTGATTTGACTCTAGATTGACATAAGAGTTAGATTTTAAAAACGGCTATTTCCACTATTCATTTAAACACTATTTCTGACGATACAAAGCGCTGGATATGGCCCCTTAGGAGTTTTTGAAAAACTAATTGGGTTTTATTTAGATGATTTGGAAGGAGATTTTGATGGTTTAAAAATGAAACTGAATGTTTGGTATAAAGTTAGTAATAAAACAAGTGATGGAAGAAAAGACAGTGTTTGAAGCCTTTGAACTGTGCAATAAAGAAGTAGTTTTTAATATATTTAATTTGCCAATGCTTATTTAAGAAGCACGATGTTGCAATTTAGATAAATGGATATTGCTAAATCTGTACCAAAATATAACGCCATCAGTGAATTTTATTTTAGATAAGCCCGCTAAAAGTTAGCGTAAACTGAATTTGAAAATTTAGTTTTGGTTAATTTTGTTAATCTTAAGCACAATACTAACGTTTTTTTTTTCTGTAAATAGCAAACACTTGGTCGCAATTTTGTAAATATTTCATTATTTTTCAATACATATGAAACACTTTTTATAAAAACTTATTTTTAGATATCATAAGCTGCATTCCCGAGGTCGTTGATCTAGAACGTGGCTCTATTTTGTTCACAATGCAAACACAAAAATTAGAACCAGCTCATTTTCTGGCTTTACTTTTAATCTTTAAATGCTGCCAAGTTTAAGGCATATTTATCATTATGAAAATACTGCTCGCATTCGTATTTTGACACTTCATCGCTAGTGGTGCCAAATTGTAATAAAGTTGAACTAAAACTGTTCCACTAAGATTTGATCTGATCCAGTGCCACCGGAATGAAGCTATTATGTATGTTATAATTGTGGTGGAATTCGTCGTTTGTTTGTTAACTTTACGGTACTTTCATATTCAAATACTACTCCCAAAAATTGCAATTTACTACTGTGAGGTGAACAGTGATGGACTGGAGCCTAAAATTTGATCTGGAATATAATGACTTGACCGGCCCTCTCACCTTAAGGTATTATTCTTCATTATGTTTATATTCAAAACCTTTTACAATGTTTTAAGATACTTTTAAAGTTCAGAAAAAAGAAATTTTCCACCATAAATAAAGGTGTAGCATGCTCTGAAAAAGATATAATTTAAATAAAAACACAAATGGATGAAGCGATAGCTCGATAGCATTTGTCAATATTAGTCAGAATTCCAAAATAAAAAATTGCACGCATATCTAAAAAAATTCACGCAGGCGTAAAAAAACGACAAATGGCATTTTACCATCCTAAAACGGGTAAAAAAAGTGGGAATAAAATATAAATAACATGAATTTAAAAATATATAAATTAATCCTCTCCCTTTAAAATTTTTTAAGACAAACATCATATTTACTTATTAAACGAACCAATTCTAAAAAATGTTCACGATCAATGAAGTCATCTTGTAACTTATAAGCTGCCTCCTGTTCATTTTCTCTGAAGCTAATTCATATTTTGCATATTATTATTTATATAATATTAATAATTCTGTTAAAAATATCACGCCTTTGCATTTACTTGAGCCTTTTACTTTCTTACTTACTTAAAGACTTTACTTCAGATATTTAATTGAAGCAACTAAAGTTTTTAATACACCAAGTTTTCAATGTTGGTGTACGAAATAAATAAGCTTCAAAAGAGTTTAAATGTCAAGAAGTTTTTGCATGCTCTTCCACAGATTGGTGCATATACCTTCTACTATTTTTTTTCTTTGGATTATAAAATTAATACAGTAGCAATTTTATCACTTTCATCTTCTTTCGATTTTTGGCTTTTTCTAAACGTTTTTGTTGCATTTTTAGGCGTATTTTCTCGGAACCTCCTTTAATTTGTTTTTGTGAAGACATTTCTATTAAAAATTTATTATATTATTCCTAAAAGCTCTATGATAGACCCTTCCATAAAAAAGTATCAAAAATACTAGCAAAAGCTATGTAATAAAGTTTTTATAAAAGTATATTATAAGTTGCTGTAGTAACGTGTTTTTTTTATATAAGTCAAACCTATTTTAAAGTGCCCAAAAAAAAATTTCTGGTTGCGCGCCTGAATGTCAGTATCTTAAAAGGTTCTTTAGCAGACGCATGTTGTTTTAGAACTTAGAGCTTGTGGCACTAGTAGTCATTTCCCGACAGGCTCAAATGAAAACGTGCGTCAGCTTAATTAGCGTTTCGATTGTGTTTTTTCACTCACTTATTTGCGTCCTCAAAAATGAATAAAATGTTTACGAGATAAGGTAATCAGATAGTTCATTTTCATTGTTGGTGAAAAACGTTTAATTAAATTTTTGCACGTAGGCTTAAACAGATTTTCATTAACATATATTAGAATCAAAGATGCTCTTCATGGCCTTAATTAAATTCACAGCATTGCAGCGTGCTAGTAAAAATGTATTAGAAAGTGGATTACCTTAATAATTACATGGCTTACGTTGATATTACTTTGCTTTTGGGGCTAAATTTCGGTGTATTTTAATTAATCTATCCCTTATATAATCCTAATTAACAGTAAAAATTAGCTTTTATTCATTTCTTTTTTAATTTTTAAGGTAATTAATGCACTTATGACAACAATTTTAACTAAGTTGCTTTAAATTCAGGACCCTAACATAAAATAACATTAAAGCTTCAAAAAATCATCTAATCAACGATAATTTAGAACAAATATTATATTTCTTTAGATATCATAAATTATTTTACCTTTTTTACGAAAATAACGTTTCTTTTTTATTTGCTATATTTTTTGCCATATGTTTTAAAAATTGTTGCTTTAATCTTTTTTTTTTCAGCAACTCAAATCAAAAAAAAAATTGTTCAGAAATAAAAATCAATTAAAGGCAGTCTTACCAATTTGTGGGTAATTCCTCAAAATCGGAGTGTTTCAAGTGGCTTTGAAGTATTTTTGAGTAGTATCGTTATTTAGAAATGAACTAAAAATGTTAAAAAAATGCAACGATTTACCAATTTTTTGTTGATATCTTCAGGTGAGTTTTGTTAATGGAAGATAAACTATCTTTTACATTTTAAAAACCAAAAAAAAAGATATACGCACTCTACCTTATATTCAGTACTACTACCTAAGGCCGTAGGATTCTTTTTCAATTAATAAAAAACCCTGAAGATGTCAACAAAAAATTGACAAAACTTTGGGGAAAAAATTTTATGTTCGCTTAATCAATATAAATTGCAGTTATAAAATTATTGGTATAAAACATCCACTAGGCAACAATCGTAATATTAAAAGGCCAGCACAATGGTCTGCACCCAATATCGCTCAAACTGTAATAATTGTTTGCGGTCAGCCTGAAAGTATGCACGTAAAATTTTTTGATACTTATCAGTGATATGCTTGCCTTTTATGTGAGTGCGGATACTTTCAGGCTGAACATTTTTCAGTATGTTGTAAAAGCACTGCAATAATGACAAAAAGTAATTACAGTTTAGCGTTAATGCTTCCAACACGACGTAGTTTTTATACTAGTTAAGAATAAAAATCGACTCAAGCATATATATAAAATTTATATAATATTAAAAAATAAACCAAAAATGAATTGAGGGCTTATATTCAATAATGTCTATCTACATATCTATACACTTTATCGATGAAAAGCAATACACTCGTAGGCGGTAATGTTCACATGTTCGTATCTACTTTCAACTTACTTTTAGAAGCAATGGCCGCTTTATAGGCTGGCGGGCCTATTCAAGCTTTCAAGTCAAGCACACATGTTCCATTTTTGATTACAAAGTATGCAAAGAAGTAGTCGAGCTTTCTTCTCCCATATGCAACTTCACGTAAAAATTCCTATATGAATAACATAACACAAGTGTACTGCCTTTCATATATAAAATATAGGAGTACTCCGTTAATTTGCCACTGGGTAGAGGATGTCGCAATGAAAGTGAATTTTTTGATTGCATTGTAAAGTAAACATGTTAACTTGTAAATTATATAATTTTTATTTAAATTTTTTAACATCAAAATAGGTAAAAATTATAAATTAATAACAACTTTTTCCCTATATAAAAAAAGCGAAAACAAAATATTTTATAAGGCCATACAGCTTTGTTGAACATTGTGGCTGTGGGTAAAGTAGAATTCAAGACAGAGAACTGCAATGAGTATCCGACCGAAATCGGACACTCAAATCCTATCCGAGTTTCTTGCTCTTTTCAACTCTATCCAGACTCAATGATATATGTAAAATACTTATAAGCATTCGGCTCATTGGCATATTTTCGGATATAAGTACATTCTTATATCCGAGCGCGGCGTGATCCGAACCACTTCGAGCCGTTATCAATGAGTGCGTTGAGTTAGTTTATTACAAAGATGCTCTATCAAGATGTATTTTGAGTGTACTCTCAGTACTGCTCTCTCTCTACCAACGTCTCTGAGCAATGTCAGCTCTAGTTTTTTTGTTTGTTTTTTCTCGAAAACTCGTTTGTATTTTATTGATGCACTCTAGGGAAAAGAAAATAACAACAACCAACGCTTGTGATTTTTTTTTTTTGTTGTGCATAAATAAAACGAAAACAAAGGCCGGCGCTAGTGACCGTCTGCTTGTTGTACGGGGAAAAATCAGCAAAGTAGAAGTTAACTATGCGAATGTGATATGGCAACTAAAGGTGACAGAAAAATAAAAAATAAATACTTTACAAATTTAATAATAATTGCTGATTGCAGAAAAGTAAATGTCATGAAATAAATGAAAAAATTGCTAATTAAAGCTTCGAATTATCAAAGCTGTGTATTTTTTAAAGCCTCGACAACTTTATTTTTTTATGAAAGCAACTCATGCGCTGCTTTCACAGTGTACGATAAAAACAAAAAGCAACACAAGAAAAACACGGGTTTTTCTGTTGCTGTCTAAGTGCTCAGGAAAAAAACTAACAAATAATTACAAAAAACTCGCTCAGTTTTCAATTCTGCGTTCCACTGCACTCTGCATCATATCTGTGGCATGGTAGAATTATAAGGTAGGCTCAAGTTGGAGCAAAAAGGAAGCTGTATGTCAAAATCGGCTGGTCGACTTTAAGTTTTCTTATTGTTGTTGTTGCCTTTATCATTTGACGTTTAGCGTTCTCACAGCTTTGTTGTTGCAAAACTTGCTGTTTGAGCAGCCATTTAAATGTGAGCCTACCTTATAATTGTATCATGATGTGTGGTAGATGAGTCAAGTGATTCGGCTTCTTGTGTCGATTATAAGTATTTCGGTAAATAGGATAAGTATCAGCGAGACGACAACAACCATAAGTATTTATGAACCGAAAAAACCCGATCTGTCCCGATCCGACTCATGATTTAGGATACTCAAATTTATTTCAGCCGCCGCATTACAGCTTCGTAGAAGAGAGTATGAGCCGAGTTGCATGCGCTTAGGGTTGAGTCGGTTTTTGTACTTTTTTTTCGGATGTACTCAGAGTCGCAAAAAAGCTATCCGTTGCAGATCACTGATGCGAGAGTAACAAAAAAAAAAAAAAAAACAAATGCTTCAACATAGCTATGTGCATGTCAGTATTATAAGGTAGGGCCGACTCGGAGAGGAATGAAGTAGAAAGCAGAATAGCGAAATTCTTTATGCTCACGTTTCGCAGTTGTTTTTAGGTTGTTGTTAGTTGTTTTTTTTTTGCAATTTTGTTTTACACTTTTTTTATGATATTTTTACTCAAATTATCACAAATTTAACACCCGCGACCGTACTGTTTGCAACTTGGCAACATAAAATATTTTCTTTATTTGCAATTTCTACGAAATTCGTCGTTTTGACAACTAACATTTTCAATATCCACTCTACGTTGACGCGTGAGGGCACTTAGCGAAGCGGCCCTACCTTATAATTCTGCCATGGCTAAGTGAATGTTGTCGCTTTTTCTTTCCTATCATCTCAGACACGCTCGATCCGCATTGCTGAGACAAAACATAATAAAGGGTGTTGCAATGAAAGTGAATATTTTATTGCATTGTAAACATGTTATGGCAATTAATAAGTTTAACAACATTAATAATAAAACAGTTTACAAAGATTATAGTTTATTAAGTAGTTTTTCTTAAAGTGACCAAAAAAAACCGACAATTATTTGAGATGAATTTACAATGAAAACACATATGGATTATCTGTTTGTGGGGTGGAGTGGTGCTTGAGGGGGGACGGGGAAGGACAAGGGATATTTTCGCATTCGTTAAGAACGTATGATGTCAAGGCCTGTATCTTATATATTAATGCGAAAACAAAAATCTTTAACTCCGTTTTTACACACTTTAATGGCATCATATTCGGATGAAACTTATATTATTTGAAAGCTCTTGTTCATACCAAGTGCACAATATAAGTGGTATTCGCTCTTTTGTGTATTTATGAATACACTAGTGTACTTCTGTCAAAAAATTACACTAAATACACATGCAACAACAAATACCATAGCTTTTGAAGTTACACTTTATGTGTTTCTTTACAACATCAAAAGATGATTGTAATGTAGTGTATGTGTTAATTGTATCATTTTGACATTACTTTGCAGCATTCTTGGCACCATTTCTTGTCCTTTGTTCGCCATAATTTTTCGCGCTAGCTCGTCACATCATATCGTTTTTTAATTAGAACTGTTTAAAATCCATCTGTAATGGAATCTGTAATGGAAAATGTTGAAATAAGGAAAAAACATTCAATTGCCACCAGTGTAGCCAATAGTAGATACACTGCTGTGGAAGAAGTCACTCACTCTTTCCCTTGTATTTATCGGTACAATTACAATCAGTACATCTAATACACGAAAGAGCGAATACCACTATAGTTTTTATTCAAATGTTTTGTCATTAAGATACGTAAAAATTAAAAACACTTTTTTCTCCATATAAAGCAACATACCAGGCCATACAATTTTGCTGTTGCTGCACAACGTTGCTGTAGTTGAGCAGAAGGCGAGAGAGAAAGAAAAAGCTTCAACAGAGCTGTGTGGTTGTTTTTCTTTCCTATCTTCTCGGAAACACGATCAGCGTTGGTAAGACAAAACAAAATAAAGGGTGCCTCAATAAACGTGAATTATTTTAGATTGTCAAGTAGATATGTTCCGATTCAGAACATTTTTCAAAAATGCCACAAAATTTTAATCGTACTCTCTTATTGGGACACTAGAGGGCTATTCACAATCTTGAGTAATTGACATTGCAAATTTATGCAATTTTAAAAATTGTCCATCAATCGTGAGTGGTCTTTTTCGGTTTACTTTGCAATACTTGTTGCAAAGAATAAAATGAACGCCTCTTTAATCTTGACTCTTTAATGAATTTTTTATTGGGGTTCTCCCGTTTAATTCGTTTTTTTATTTACATATTGTCCATATCTTTGTTTTTTATTTTTATTTTTTTGACTTTATTTTTTTGACAATCAGTTGTTCGCTTAGAGTTCAGTATTGCATATGTATAGTAAATGGGTTTATAGTATGAGTTTTAAGTGTTGCATATTTTCACAAGCGTATTAAAAGCATCTCTGTATATTTTGTTAGTGTAGAGTAAAAATATACTCTACCATTTCGCAAATGCTATAATGCAAGTCCATTTGCACCTGATTGTGAACAGCCCTTATATTTTTGTTCATAAAAACAGGTGGCAATGGTTGTGTTTCCCTGCATATTTTGTTGCTATTCTTGTATCACTTTCTTCGAAATTATTTTTAATTTTTGCTTCTTTTTTAATGATAGATATTCTATTGCGGTCAGGAGTAGAATGGAAAACTGACTCAGACACTTTAACAGTGCTGTGTGCCATTGTAGTTATTGTTGCTTAATGAAGTGAAAACTCTTTACGCGCGTTGAGCACTTTTTGGTAGCTGTAAAAGTTATGAATTCGCGTCAGCACTGTTAACGTCCGCAATTTTGACGTCAGCAATGCTATATCGTCACTACTGTTAATATCATCACTGTTAACTTTAGCATTGTTAAGGTTTGCACTGTTAATGCCTGCATTTCTGATTTACCCACCAGGCAAGAAGAAAACATAGCAACGCTTTTGTGTTTTTTGTAGTTGAACCCCCACACGGGTGGCAGATGGCGGTAGGTATGTACAGAAGAAATGTTGAAGGCCAAAAGGTATAGGTTGGGAGATAGGGGGTTAGTGTGTTCAGAAAAACTCTTGAAGGGGGAAAAATAATAGGACCAACTTATATAATTGACATTCAAATATAGGTTACGTGTGTTTAGAAGAAATGTTGAAGGATCACCTCTATGCTTCAATTCAGAAGAAATTTTTTTTTTATTCGAAAATTTTATGAATTATTCAAAAGAAGGATCTAAAAGACTCGAAAAAATATTTACTATGTGACTATGATACTAAGTGAAGACTTTACTATTAAATAATTTTAGTATGGCCGGATTTCGGCCACAGGCGATACTAGTATAGTATTAATTGAAAGAATAAACGCATAGTGAGTTTCGATTGTAATGTTTTTTGAGTCGATTTAATTGTTAATAATAGTCTATTTTCTGTTTTAACTAAATTTTACATATTGTGCAATTTTGTTAAAGGATTCTTTATGAAATTTTTACATTTTCGCATGGTAGTTAAACTTTTGTTTTGGTGTCCAATTATGTGAGTGCTACCGATTAAAATAGATCTTAAAACACAACTTAATGGGAGTTAATAATCCGTACTCTAACGAGAAGCAAAACAAATCTAAATGCATTATATGCTATTTTTTGTTGAGTTGATTAAGATCAAAGTTTTTGTTCTGTTTTTTACTCAAAAGTAATCTCTTATTAAACTCCATAATTAAACCTTCATGAAAATGCATAAGTTTTGCGGAAATAAAATATATGATACTGTATGTAGACTTTTGTCCTTCACTGTATATAACATAACCAAAATACATATTTTTTCGCTATCAACTGCATTAATAAACTTGAAAAAAAACATTTTACAGAGAGGCAAAGTTTAGAAAGTGCATGGTGAAATTAATGTTCATGAATTTATAAATTTATGTTTTTGTTATCTCTCAATTCTGAAATGAAAATAACTTGACAAAAAAGTTGCCAGAGGATAGCTCCGTAGCTTTACGAATATTAAAATCCTTTTTTAATTTTCATCACTTACTATAAAATGAACTTTTTTTTATGGGTAAAAACACTTTTTACTTGTATTTTATCGGTCGAAAAAAACATTTATTTTGTGCCTTTAATTTTTTCGGTCAAAAATATCGGGTAATTTGATTTTTTTAATGGCCATCAAAAGAAAAACACACGAAAACAGAGAGCTGTACCAGATTTTGTCACTTGCTCTACAGTGTTTTTCGGCTCGGTTCAGCAACAAGCTTTCTTTATGGTCGCAACTCTAGGTTAGATGCTGAGAGCCAACAATTATATATAAATAACTTCGCTAAAGTTCTAGTCTACCAACAAAATACACATGCAAAAACAATCCTTAGCGACCGCACACATAGCGAAGCTATCAACATCAGCATCGTCGAATGAGGGTTGTTTTTCATCGCGTTTGCATGCAGTTCTTGTTATTTAAGCGAACTGACGCTTTTGTAAAATTTTAAGTTCACTCCCGTTAATATCTTCGCTACAAAAGCTAACGGTTCAAAAACAAGTTACCATTTGCACCATAGGCATCAATTGATGATTCCTAACATATTTTGACTGCCACGATAACCGCTAGTGAGCTAAACCTTCAAAAAATCAGGTTTTCGTAAAAATTTCGACTGGTGTTAAAAAAATAGTCAGAAATAATAGTTTTATATGTAAAAAATTTAGTTGTTTTTGCTCCAAATTAAGTAATTTTGTCATAATTTTTTCTTTTTTCAATGTACAAATGAATGCAATATAAAAACAAGTGTTGTGACAAAAAAAAAGTATCCGAAAAAAAAGAAACCGACTTCAAATATTTTTAATTTTTGTACAATACTATTTATTATTTTGAATAACTATATTTTTTGTAAAAATAATAAATAAAAAATAATAAAAACAATAAAAACTACTGTATTTTAACCGTGTGAAAAAATTTTTAAAATTTTTTAAAAAAAATTTTTTTTACTGTCCCAAATTTTATTTCGACCAGTAACCTTAATGTTTTTTTAAAAAACTTTGTTTTTTATTGATAAAAAGGAAACTTCATCTCGAAATAATTTTTTTTGAACATTAAATACCCCTAGGGGGTGTTTATCCAATAAAACCTTCAATTTTTTAAAATTTTTTTACTCGAAATAAGCCAATTTTCAGGTTGCAAAATAATTATGGTTTTTGGAACGGAGCCAAATCTGGGTATGTTTTTTTTTTTGAAGACATATACATGAGGCTTTAATCCCTAGAATATTTTTTCTTAATATCAATAAGCGCCGGAGATATGAATTTTGGACTAAAAATTGAAAAAATGCTCGTTTTCGGCTTTTCCGAAATTTTTCGCGCAAAACTGAGTGGAAATTTTGGCCTAAACACTTTATTTTCCTTAAATTGAAATGTTTATCTAAAACCTTAATAAAAATGTTGACCAAAAATTTTTTTTTAATGTTTTAACCCTTTGGCTTTGACGATATCGTTACACTAGCCACAGCGCGTAGGCAAATACTAACTAGCCACACGGAGGGTTAATGTAATTTTCACTAAAATTTAAATAACTTAGTTATGTTTTTTATGCTATCCTAGTTTTGAAGATATCGTTGGAAAGGTTTTGACTGCTTCTATTTATTCCTGGACAGAGCTAATCAATTTCATTACCATTTCAACTGAAATATTTATCATTTACAAAATATAATATTGCATGATTAATACAATGCAAAATATAATGTTTGTTGCAAAAGATTTTTTTTAATATGTTAGCGTAAATGTTAATTAAAATGGTTAACTCTGTTCAGGAAAAATAGGAACAGTCAAAACCTTTCTAACGATATCTTCAAAAGGAGGATGGCATAAAAAATAATGAAGTTATTTGAAAATAAGTCTTTAATGCCCAAATGTTCTGATAATTACTTTGGCTTTCAACCTCGTGTAACATGATGAAAAAAATGTTATACAATTTGAAAAATCCACAAAGTTTATTATTTGAATGTCGCTCTTTCGAATGGGGTGCATACAATTTTAAAAAAATTGCAGCTTACCCCTCATTTTTGCGAAAATGTAAAAATTTTCTCGTTGAAATCGGATCTTCAGTGTGAATGGTTTGACTTCAAAGATATGCAATGACAACATTTCATCCCTCAAATTGAAAAAATGGAGTGCGAAAGCAAATTTTTTTTTTTTATATTTGATTGTTTCTCAATTTTTCGAATAATGATAAAAAATGAAGTCTTAAATCATTTTTTGTAAAGCTATATTGTTCGAATTATAAGTCTTATAAATTTACCAAAAATTGAGTTTTGTTGCTATTAAAAAATAAAAATTTATTAATTGCAGCTTTTATTAGAAACCCGTTCCTTCAAAGTTGACCGAATTCCACGAAAGCAGGTACGGTATTGGAACTAATTTTTTGTTTGAACTTTTTTTAAAAATTTTTATTTTATTATTAACAAGAAACAACGTAAGAAATGATTAAAGTGTTAATTTTTCATCATTACTCGAAAAATTGAGAAACAATGAAAAATCAAAAAAACTTTGCTACGGACTCCATTTTTTCAATTTGACGAATGAAAAAAAATTTTCTCAGTATTTTTGTATTTTTTAGTTAAATATACATATAATAAAGTACATACATACATTCAGTTAAACATTTAGTATGCATACTGAAACATTAACCATATTGTAGTAACTTTAATAAAATCTAAGCAGCTTAAAGTCGTTAAGTTTTATAACAAAATGAATCATAGGTGTTTGTTTTTATTTGGCAAAAGTAATTCTCTGTTTTTTACAGTGTCTGAAAAAATGTGCAGATATTTTTTCATACAGAAAGACTTCATTTTCAATGCAATACTATCTACCATGAAGCTAAAATAACGCGAAATATAAGAAACTTTGTAGTTGTGGCGTTAAACAGACAATTTTTGTTTACATTGTAGAACATGAGTTCATCAAAATTGTTGAGAATTAGCGACTAAACCAGTTTTTTCGCTAAAACAGTTTTTCGTGATGTTCTAGATTTTTTTTTTTTATAAGATAGAAGGAAGTAAATAAACACCATGAGTTCTTGGCAGTTATTTACTGTTTCAAAAAGTGTAGGAAAATATTTGTTTTGGTAAATAAAAGTGTAATGTGAAGTGTCAATATGCCGTCAAGTTGTTGTTATGTTGAAGAAAAGGTACCCAACAGTCTCCATCGCACAGCACGTCCATATCATCAGAAATAAAAAAACCAAAAAATTTTATAAATTATATTATACTAGTAGGACCCAGAGGTCCGCGGCCACTGACGATTTCTTTTATCAATAAATACGAACCCAGTGCTGGCGAAAGTAGTACAATATTAGTACATGTACTACTCTTATGTCGTCCGTTTTATTCAAATTTTAATTGTACATACTACTATTAATGAACAGTCGTACTACCCAAATTTAAAATGTTCCACTATTTGCTCGATATGAAAAACTCGGAGATTTGAGCTTAATTCTTACGTACATACCCTTACTCTTGCAAACATAACAACTTCCTTGAGCATACTCAGAATCAGTGGCATAGATAGTTTTTTGCAATGGGAGGGGATAAAATTAGTTTTCGAGACAAGAATAAGTACATTACAAAAAATTTTGTGAAAATCATAATAAAAGCAGAGAAAATTTGTATAAAAATGGTTTACTATATTATTTGCCGTTTATTTTTGTTTTTTTTTTTTTCTGTCAGTATATTTAAAGCAACGGATTTTTTGTCTTTCACAACGTTTTGCTGGTTTTTGTCGTTTAACTTCACTAAAAATCGCGTCATGTTAACTTAAATTTTATGCAACTTCATTCAATGAACATTTAACGCGCATTTCATTTTCATTCTTACGTGTAGTGCGATTGCTTGATTGCTGTGAACTAAGTTGCCGCAGTTGCTTAAATTCGATTACAGCGAGTCGGGTATAATTTTACTTTTTTTTTTTTGGATTACAGACATTAAGACCTTTTTATTCCGAATCTGGAAATATTTCAGGCTGGTCTTAAGTCGCTTAGAAGTTATGGGGTGCAAAGTTCCAAAAATTGGCCTTAAAAACTTGTGATTTGTTTTTTAAAATTTCCTAAAAAACTAAGCATTTTGTGTATCAAAAGAAAGGTTATTATGTTACCTATTCAACAAGCTATATAAAAATCTGTGCATGAAATTTTACAGCATTTACAGTGCACCCTTTTACGAAATAACCAAAACAGGAAAAATTTTTATAAAAAACCGCTCGATTTTTATTTTACGTATCGTCGTTGGCCGTGCAATACCTCGTATCAGCCACTTGCAATATTGCGTATTTGCAAAAAGGCTAAAATTTAAATTTGGATTTTAATTCAATTAGGCTTAATTAATTAAGGGCAGATTTTTCATAAAATGCTGATTTCAGAATAAAACAAGTATATTATTTCAATTAAAGTTTTTAGTTTAGTTGAACATCTATTCAATAGCTTAAAAGAAAGCAGTTTTTCTGTACTACTGTAGAATTTTATTGTCTCAGTGTGTGTGTATGTGCAACACGACGATATTATGCATTTTACAAATAATGTACACTTGTTGCTTCACCCTTTTACGAAATCACATCATATCGTCACATCATATCGTTTTTTAATTAGAACTGTTTAAAATCCATCTGTAATGGAATCTGTAATGGAAAATGTTGAAATAAGGAAAAAACATTCAATTGCCACCAGTGTAGCCAATAGTAGATACACTGCTGTGGAAGAAGTCACTCACTCTTTCCCTTGTATTTATCGGTACAATTACAATCAGTACATCTAATACACGAAAGAGCGAATACCACTATAGTTTTTATTCAAATGTTTTGTCATTAAGATACGTAAAAATTAAAAACACTTTTTTCTCCATATAAAGCAACATACCAGGCCATACAATTTTGCTGTTGCTGCACAACGTTGCTGTAGTTGAGCAGAAGGCGAGAGAGAAAGAAAAAGCTTCAACAGAGCTGTGTGGTTGTTTTTCTTTCCTATCTTCTCGGAAACACGATCAGCGTTGGTAAGACAAAACAAAATAAAGGGTGCCTCAATAAACGTGAATTATTTTAGATTGTCAAGTAGATATGTTCCGATTCAGAACATTTTTCAAAAATGCCACAAAATTTTAATCGTACTCTCTTATTGGGACACTAGAGGGCTATTCACAATCTTGAGTAATTGACATTGCAAATTTATGCAATTTTAAAAATTGTCCATCAATCGTGAGTGGTCTTTTTCGGTTTACTTTGCAATACTTGTTGCAAAGAATAAAATGAACGCCTCTTTAATCTTGACTCTTTAATGAATTTTTTATTGGGGTTCTCCCGTTTAATTCGTTTTTTTATTTACATATTGTCCATATCTTTGTTTTTTATTTTTATTTTTTTGACTTTATTTTTTTGACAATCAGTTGTTCGCTTAGAGTTCAGTATTGCATATGTATAGTAAATGGGTTTATAGTATGAGTTTTAAGTGTTGCATATTTTCACAAGCGTATTAAAAGCATCTCTGTATATTTTGTTAGTGTAGAGTAAAAATATACTCTACCATTTCGCAAATGCTATAATGCAAGTCCATTTGCACCTGATTGTGAACAGCCCTTATATTTTTGTTCATAAAAACAGGTGGCAATGGTTGTGTTTCCCTGCATATTTTGTTGCTATTCTTGTATCACTTTCTTCGAAATTATTTTTAATTTTTGCTTCTTTTTTAATGATAGATATTCTATTGCGGTCAGGAGTAGAATGGAAAACTGACTCAGACACTTTAACAGTGCTGTGTGCCATTGTAGTTATTGTTGCTTAATGAAGTGAAAACTCTTTACGCGCGTTGAGCACTTTTTGGTAGCTGTAAAAGTTATGAATTCGCGTCAGCACTGTTAACGTCCGCAATTTTGACGTCAGCAATGCTATATCGTCACTACTGTTAATATCATCACTGTTAACTTTAGCATTGTTAAGGTTTGCACTGTTAATGCCTGCATTTCTGATTTACCCACCAGGCAAGAAGAAAACATAGCAACGCTTTTGTGTTTTTTGTAGTTGACCCCCACACGGGTGGCAGATGGCGGTAGGTATGTACAGAAGAAATGTTGAAGGCCAAAAGGTATAGGTTGGGAGATAGGGGGTTAGTGTGTTCAGAAAAACTCTTGAAGGGGGAAAAATAATAGGACCAACTTATATAATTGACATTCAAATATAGGTTACGTGTGTTTAGAAGAAATGTTGAAGGATCACCTCTATGCTTCAATTCAGAAGAAATTTTTTTTTTATTCGAAAATTTTATGAATTATTCAAAAGAAGGATCTAAAAGACTCGAAAAAATATTTACTATGTGACTATGATACTAAGTGAAGACTTTACTATTAAATAATTTTAGTATGGCCGGATTTCGGCCACAGGCGATACTAGTATAGTATTAATTGAAAGAATAAACGCATAGTGAGTTTCGATTGTAATGTTTTTTGAGTCGATTTAATTGTTAATAATAGTCTATTTTCTGTTTTAACTAAATTTTACATATTGTGCAATTTTGTTAAAGGATTCTTTATGAAATTTTTACATTTTCGCATGGTAGTTAAACTTTTGTTTTGGTGTCCAATTATGTGAGTGCTACCGATTAAAATAGATCTTAAAACACAACTTAATGGGAGTTAATAATCCGTACTCTAACGAGAAGCAAAACAAATCTAAATGCATTATATGCTATTTTTTGTTGAGTTGATTAAGATCAAAGTTTTTGTTCTGTTTTTTACTCAAAAGTAATCTCTTATTAAACTCCATAATTAAACCTTCATGAAAATGCATAAGTTTTGCGGAAATAAAATATATGATACTGTATGTAGACTTTTGTCCTTCACTGTATATAACATAACCAAAATACATATTTTTTCGCTATCAACTGCATTAATAAACTTGAAAAAAAACATTTTACAGAGAGGCAAAGTTTAGAAAGTGCATGGTGAAATTAATGTTCATGAATTTATAAATTTATGTTTTTGTTATCTCTCAATTCTGAAATGAAAATAACTTGACAAAAAAGTTGCCAGAGGATAGCTCCGTAGCTTTACGAATATTAAAATCCTTTTTTAATTTTCATCACTTACTATAAAATGAACTTTTTTTTATGGGTAAAAACACTTTTTACTTGTATTTTATCGGTCGAAAAAAACATTTATTTTGTGCCTTTAATTTTTTCGGTCAAAAATATCGGGTAATTTGATTTTTTTAATGGCCATCAAAAGAAAAACACACGAAAACAGAGAGCTGTACCAGATTTTGTCACTTGCTCTACAGTGTTTTTCGGCTCGGTTCAGCAACAAGCTTTCTTTATGGTCGCAACTCTAGGTTAGATGCTGAGAGCCAACAATTATATATAAATAACTTCGCTAAAGTTCTAGTCTACCAACAAAATACACATGCAAAAACAATCCTTAGCGACCGCACACATAGCGAAGCTATCAACATCAGCATCGTCGAATGAGGGTTGTTTTTCATCGCGTTTGCATGCAGTTCTTGTTATTTAAGCGAACTGACGCTTTTGTAAAATTTTAAGTTCACTCCCGTTAATATCTTCGCTACAAAAGCTAACGGTTCAAAAACAAGTTACCATTTGCACCATAGGCATCAATTGATGATTCCTAACATATTTTGACTGCCACGATAACCGCTAGTGAGCTAAACCTTCAAAAAATCAGGTTTTCGTAAAAATTTCGACTGGTGTTAAAAAAATAGTCAGAAATAATAGTTTTATATGTAAAAAATTTAGTTGTTTTTGCTCCAAATTAAGTAATTTTGTCATAATTTTTTCTTTTTTCAATGTACAAATGAATGCAATATAAAAACAAGTGTTGTGACAAAAAAAAAGTATCCGAAAAAAAAGAAACCGACTTCAAATATTTTTAATTTTTGTACAATACTATTTATTATTTTGAATAACTATATTTTTTGTAAAAATAATAAATAAAAAATAATAAAAACAATAAAAACTACTGTATTTTAACCGTGTGAAAAAATTTTTAAAATTTTTTAAAAAAAATTTTTTTTACTGTCCCAAATTTTATTTCGACCAGTAACCTTAATGTTTTTTTAAAAAACTTTGTTTTTTATTGATAAAAAGGAAACTTCATCTCGAAATAATTTTTTTTGAACATTAAATACCCCTAGGGGGTGTTTATCCAATAAAACCTTCAATTTTTTAAAATTTTTTTACTCGAAATAAGCCAATTTTCAGGTTGCAAAATAATTATGGTTTTTGGAACGGAGCCAAATCTGGGTATGTTTTTTTTTTTTGAAGACATATACATGAGGCTTTAATCCCTAGAATATTTTTTCTTAATATCAATAAGCGCCGGAGATATGAATTTTGGACTAAAAATTGAAAAAATGCTCGTTTTCGGCTTTTCCGAAATTTTTCGCGCAAAACTGAGTGGAAATTTTGGCCTAAACACTTTATTTTCCTTAAATTGAAATGTTTATCTAAAACCTTAATAAAAATGTTGACCAAAAATTTTTTTTTAATGTTTTAACCCTTTGGCTTTGACGATATCGTTACACTAGCCACAGCGCGTAGGCAAATACTAACTAGCCACACGGAGGGTTAATGTAATTTTCACTAAAATTTAAATAACTTAGTTATGTTTTTTATGCTATCCTAGTTTTGAAGATATCGTTGGAAAGGTTTTGACTGCTTCTATTTATTCCTGGACAGAGCTAATCAATTTCATTACCATTTCAACTGAAATATTTATCATTTACAAAATATAATATTGCATGATTAATACAATGCAAAATATAATGTTTGTTGCAAAAGATTTTTTTTTAATATGTTAGCGTAAATGTTAATTAAAATGGTTAACTCTGTTCAGGAAAAATAGGAACAGTCAAAACCTTTCTAACGATATCTTCAAAAGGAGGATGGCATAAAAAATAATGAAGTTATTTGAAAATAACTCTTTAATGCCCAAATGTTCTGATAATTACTTTGGCTTTCAACCTCGTGTAACATGATGAAAAAAATGTTATACAATTTGAAAAATCCACAAAGTTTATTATTTGAATGTCGCTCTTTCGAATGGGGTGCATACAATTTTAAAAAAATTGCAGCTTACCCCTCATTTTTGCGAAAATGTAAAAATTTTCTCGTTGAAATCGGATCTTCAGTGTGAATGGTTTGACTTCAAAGATATGCAATGACAACATTTCATCCCTCAAATTGAAAAAATGGAGTGCGAAAGCAAATTTTTTTTTTTTATATTTGATTGTTTCTCAATTTTTCGAATAATGATAAAAAATGAAGTCTTAAATCATTTTTTGTAAAGCTATATTGTTCGAATTATAAGTCTTATAAATTTACCAAAAATTGAGTTTTGTTGCTATTAAAAAATAAAAATTTATTAATTGCAGCTTTTATTAGAAACCCGTTCCTTCAAAGTTGACCGAATTCCACGAAAGCAGGTACGGTATTGGAACTAATTTTTTGTTTGAACTTTTTTTAAAAATTTTTATTTTATTATTAACAAGAAACAACGTAAGAAATGATTAAAGTGTTAATTTTTCATCATTACTCGAAAAATTGAGAAACAATGAAAAATCAAAAAAACTTTGCTACGGACTCCATTTTTTCAATTTGACGAATGAAAAAAAATTTTCTCAGTATTTTTGTATTTTTTAGTTAAATATACATATAATAAAGTACATACATACATTCAGTTAAACATTTAGTATGCATACTGAAACATTAACCATATTGTAGTAACTTTAATAAAATCTAAGCAGCTTAAAGTCGTTAAGTTTTATAACAAAATGAATCATAGGTGTTTGTTTTTATTTGGCAAAAGTAATTCTCTGTTTTTTACAGTGTCTGAAAAAATGTGCAGATATTTTTTCATACAGAAAGACTTCATTTTCAATGCAATACTATCTACCATGAAGCTAAAATAACGCGAAATATAAGAAACTTTGTAGTTGTGGCGTTAAACAGACAATTTTTGTTTACATTGTAGAACATGAGTTCATCAAAATTGTTGAGAATTAGCGACTAAACCAGTTTTTTCGCTAAAACAGTTTTTCGTGATGTTCTAGATTTTTTTTTTTTATAAGATAGAAGGAAGTAAATAAACACCATGAGTTCTTGGCAGTTATTTACTGTTTCAAAAAGTGTAGGAAAATATTTGTTTTGGTAAATAAAAGTGTAATGTGAAGTGTCAATATGCCGTCAAGTTGTTGTTATGTTGAAGAAAAGGTACCCAACAGTCTCCATCGCACAGCACGTCCATATCATCAGAAATAAAAAAACCAAAAAATTTTATAAATTATATTATACTAGTAGGACCCAGAGGTCCGCGGCCACTGACGATTTCTTTTATCAATAAATACGAACCCAGTGCTGGCGAAAGTAGTACAATATTAGTACATGTACTACTCTTATGTCGTCCGTTTTATTCAAATTTTAATTGTACATACTACTATTAATGAACAGTCGTACTACCCAAATTTAAAATGTTCCACTATTTGCTCGATATGAAAAACTCGGAGATTTGAGCTTAATTCTTACGTACATACCCTTACTCTTGCAAACATAACAACTTCCTTGAGCATACTCAGAATCAGTGGCATAGATAGTTTTTTGCAATGGGAGGGGATAAAATTAGTTTTCGAGACAAGAATAAGTACATTACAAAAAATTTTGTGAAAATCATAATAAAAGCAGAGAAAATTTGTATAAAAATGGTTTACTATATTATTTGCCGTTTATTTTTGTTTTTTTTTTTTTCTGTCAGTATATTTAAAGCAACGGATTTTTTGTCTTTCACAACGTTTTGCTGGTTTTTGTCGTTTAACTTCACTAAAAATCGCGTCATGTTAACTTAAATTTTATGCAACTTCATTCAATGAACATTTAACGCGCATTTCATTTTCATTCTTACGTGTAGTGCGATTGCTTGATTGCTGTGAACTAAGTTGCCGCAGTTGCTTAAATTCGATTACAGCGAGTCGGGTATAATTTTACTTTTTTTTTTTTGGATTACAGACATTAAGACCTTTTTATTCCGAATCTGGAAATATTTCAGGCTGGTCTTAAGTCGCTTAGAAGTTATGGGGTGCAAAGTTCCAAAAATTGGCCTTAAAAACTTGTGATTTGTTTTTTAAAATTTCCTAAAAAACTAAGCATTTTGTGTATCAAAAGAAAGGTTATTATGTTACCTATTCAACAAGCTATATAAAAATCTGTGCATGAAATTTTACAGCATTTACAGTGCACCCTTTTACGAAATAACCAAAACAGGAAAAATTTTTATAAAAAACCGCTCGATTTTTATTTTACGTATCGTCGTTGGCCGTGCAATACCTCGTATCAGCCACTTGCAATATTGCGTATTTGCAAAAAGGCTAAAATTTAAATTTGGATTTTAATTCAATTAGGCTTAATTAATTAAGGGCAGATTTTTCATAAAATGCTGATTTCAGAATAAAACAAGTATATTATTTCAATTAAAGTTTTTAGTTTAGTTGAACATCTATTCAATAGCTTAAAAGAAAGCAGTTTTTCTGTACTACTGTAGAATTTTATTGTCTCAGTGTGTGTGTATGTGCAACACGACGATATTATGCATTTTACAAATAATGTACACTTGTTGCTTCACCCTTTTACGAAATCACTAAAACACGAAAAACTTTTGTAACTAATTTGCGCATTGTGAGTACAAATACAGTAATATCTTCAGAAGCAATGCATCGATTTTTATGGTTAATATCTCGTTGAATAGGTAATAGCATTATGATAATAAAAAAAAGGTTCTGCTTAGTTTTGTAGGGAATCTAACAAAACAAAAAACGCAAGCTTTTAGACCCATTTTCCTAACATCTGACGCATATAACTTCTAAACTACTTAAAGCCGGCCTGAAATTTTTTCCACATTGACTTTTTTAGTTCCAAATACACATTTTGAAAAAAAAATCAAATCGATCACATTTTCTAGCAAATTTTGTTCTTGCATCACCAAACAAGCAATCTCTCAAAGTCTGCCTTCTCAGAAGTACACACTAAGCAGCAGTACAAATAAATTAAATAATTTTTGTCAAAAGATACCCAGTCATCATCTTATAAAGACTTTTAAAGGAAAATGGATTATATTTTCTAATTTATAGTTGCAAGTTTAAACTTTGTACTATTAACCTTTTTTAAACCTTAAATGATCTTTATTTATCAACGTAAATCAGTGCAAACAAATTCTACCGAAGGGAGGGGATCTATCCCATAAATCTTTCCCTGTCTACGCCACTGCTTAGAATCACTCTTTTCACTTGCCTTCGTTTGCCTTTGTCGTTTTTGAGATTTACTGTCCACAGAAAAAAATAAACAATTCGACAAAAGTCTTTTTTGTCAGTTCAGAACGTATATACGTTAATACGTAGATATATTAGACAGTATTTTTTAACTTAATTTGTTCACTCGATTTTAAATGGGAAAAAATCTGAAAAGAACTATGACATTTAAATATTTTAGTTATAACATACCATGCGACAATTGTTTTCTTCTTTCCTCCTTTTCCTCTTTTTAATAATAAACTGTTTGTTAAAATTGGATGGAAAATTTATTTTTGGCGACAGTTTTTCTATTTTAATGCAGAAATTTTAATTTTAAAAAATTTGTCAGGTTTTTATTATGGCGTGCTTTAAGTATTTTTTTTTTTTTGGAACGAAGCCCCACTTAACAGGTGGAGGGATTTCATTGAAATCGACACGAAAAGAAAATGTATACTATTAGCAGCAATATACATATATGCTATTCTATAAAATTGAAGTACAAATTGTTTTAAAATAGCATATTTGTGCTACAGCACAGAATAGGGGAATTTGCCTTTCGAAATTTTGATAATAAATATATTTAATTCAAATGTAAAGTTTTTTATATCATCCCCGATGCCACGCATTGCTTGATCTTTCTCTTTTCATACGTTTGTGTTGCGAGAGTTTCAATTAACTCCATGTTGGTTTCTTCTCTTCTATTTTTATGCTCAGCTAGCATAGCATAAGAAAAAAATTTGTTGTTTTTGTGTGTTTGAATAAGTACGCTGGTAATTTTGTAGTGAAGTAAACAGGGGCGTAGCGAGACCGTTTTGGTAGGGGGGCAGCATGATAATATGGCCGACTGTGTTCCTATAAATCCCGACTGAATTTTTTTTAATTCTGTCTACATATTACATGTGCTGCGCAAAATAAGCAGAGTAAACGATTTTAAACATCTTTACTCTTAATTGCTTGCCATATTTTAAATTTTATTAAAAAACCACAAAAAATAGCAGTCTTCTAACTTTAAAGAGTTTCACGGCTTCATTAAATAAAATTTGGGTTTATTGTCTAACTAAATTCTACTATATCCCTTGATCGGACTAATAGATTCGAAAATAGAGCCTTAAGGAGTTGCGCATTCAAAGCCGGTTGGACTCAGCAGAAAAACTTAAAACGCTTTTTTCTCGAAATTGTATTTTCGAAGTTGCTTGTATAAAACTAAAACACGTATTTTTTTTACTTCAGTTGATCTTGTCATGGGTTCCGCTATCAACGCGCAATCACTTTTTTTCCGAAGGGTCACCGGAAATGACGTTGCAATGGGAGAGTTTTAAATATTTTTAATAACAATTTCCGACATTTTTTGTAAGGCAATAAAAAGTTAGATAAAAAAAAATAGTTAAACATATGCAATTTCCTACCCGAGGAAAGCCATGTAAGTCCTTGATCGCAACTAAATTTGACTATGAAACTGTGGTCTTTAGTTATAATATTTATTTGAAATATTTGGCGTATTGCCAAATTGATTCCAATCCGAACAAAAAATTCTATAATAATAAAACAGTTTTATATCAACATTTAAAAATCAAAATTTTTTTATTTTTCGTACCAATTAAGACAAATACATATCTTAATTAATAAAAATATACATAAAAATTTATTCATAACACTTTCTTTTAATTCAAATATTTATTCTTCTCTTTTTTAAAGAAGCCCACTGATTTGCAATTTTGTCTAAGCTTAAGACATCAACTATATCTTTTTCCATAGCAAGTATAAGTAAATCATTAAGCCGAGAGTCACTTTGCACGGTTCTTAAATAATTTTTTACTAATTTTAGTTTGCTAAATGTCCTTTCGTTTCCTGCAACAGTAACTGGTGCAGTACACAGCAAACGAGACATTTTGTTAATATTACTTAGAGCTTTTTTATTGCGCTCTGAAATTTTACATATTCCAGACTGAGTTTCTATTCCTTCACAAAGACTGAATAGGATTTCTAATTCTGATTCTACTTGATATTTATCCACAAAGCAGTTTTTTGGTAAAAATTGTATTGACTCTTCTATTCGATTTAGAGTCGAATCAGAAGCAAACAGAACCGGGTCAAAGAGTTCACACAAAGGCTTTATAGATGCAATAAAATTTTGTAAATTTTCTTGCATGAGAGAACTTAATTTATCTAAAACTTGTTTAAGTTCCTTTCTATAAAAACTTTTCAACGAAAAATTAGCCGCGTTTGAGGTGTTTTCATCAAAACGTTTTGGACCTAGACGTCGTCGATGGCGAATAGAATATTCTTTTTCAGCGTCAACATTTAAGGATTTTAGAAATAAAATTGCACTACTTATTAAATTATCCATACTTTCAGTGTCTGAATTTACATTTTGTATTAACTTAAGAGTACTATCAATAAATTTAATTGCATCCAATATATTTAATTCAACTGATTCAAGGCATTCAGTTAAAATTTTTGTCTTTTTAAGAATATTTTTCATAAAATATAAACTAATTATAAAATCTACTGAAACTAACTTTTTTTCAAGAGAATTCGCAGAATGTCGAGTTGTTTTATCAAACTTTTCCGAGTTTTCTGAAATTTCATGTAATACATCGACTATCGCATTAAATTAAGTCCATATTGACTGAAGGGCTTCAGAGCGCGCAGTCCATCTTGTCTTAGATAAATTTCTCAGCTTCAAAGCATTTTCAACCTCAGAGAGTTTGTCTAACAAAGGCGCATATCGTTTTGTACTGGATGAAAAAAAAACAAAAACTTCTTGAACTATTGAAAACATATCAGCTATAATGAGACTAGATTCGCAGCTGTGTTCCACAAAAGTATTCATTCTATGTGCTTGACGTGGAATGTATGGAATCTTTCGACCTAATAGGTCGGATAATTTTTGTTGAGCACCATTTAAAACACCTGACATGCTGCTTGCGAAGTCATAAGACTAAAAACGATATTTTCAATGCTAAGATGATTACTCTGAATAACTCCTAAAATCTCCTTTGCCATTCCAGCACCAGTCTTATCAATAGCTTCGCATACCTGTAACAATCTCTCTTCTGAATCTCCTTCATTGTTCACGAATCTTATTAGAACTGAGAGCATATCTTTATGAGATAAATCGGGTAGTATCTGCCATCACAGAAAACATTCCAGCATCGTTGACCTTTTCTATGATATTTTCTTTAACTGATTTCGCAAGGATATTTATAAATTCGTTTTGTGATTGAGGGCTCAAGTATGTAACATGGTAGGAACGATACTTGGCGTCTTCTAACCACCTCTTTAACAGCGGACAGTGCCGATCAACAAGGTTGGTCAGTTGTCTAAAATTTCCATTTTCATCATCATCTTTGCCTCTAAACGCCAAACCTTGTCTACCGAGTGTCTTAGCAATATCGAAAAGAATACAAATTACTTCTTTTTGGAACACTCTATCCCTCTCCTCTTCAATTTTTTGCAGTTGCACAGTTTTGTCAAGTAGAGACTCAATGTGTTGATTTTTATTAATATAATTGGCATAACACATATTTGCGGCCTTATGAGATTCCGAGTTAAAATGCTTATGAAGTTTGCCATCTGTTCCCTTCATTTTTTTCCATTCTGTTACTCCTATTTCGGTCCAAAACCCTTTATTCATTTGTCGACCGGGAACGTTGGCAAATAAACTACAGACAAAGCAATATGCTGAATCTTTGGCTGTGCTGTATTCCAAATGCGGATACTGACTATACCATACCGCGCAAAAGCGATGCGTTCCCCTTCGGGGAATTTTGGTTGATGTGGACCGAGCGATATCAAAATATTCCGTTGTGTTTCTGAAATAACTTTCTTTCGTAACCCTGGATCATGCTCTACTTGCATTTCTACAGTTTTGTTGTTTGAAATAGTTCCCGACCCTGTTTCAATCTTCTCCTCTAGCTGCTCACATTTAGTGATAACTGAGGAAGTCATTTTAAGTATTTGTGCCAATGCATCCTTTGCTTCCAATACAAACTTCGAACTGTTTACAATTTCAGTCTCATACAGTTGTTGTACTAAAGGTTTAAAAGTTTCAGCGAGTTCGAGAAGATGCTTGAACTGTCCAGCACAACAATATACATTTTCTAATATGTCTTCATTGTAGTTTGGTGCGACTAAGTCTGCTCTATTTATATTTGGAATATCATCCGTATCAGGTGTTTCTGAATGCTTACTTGTTTGGTCTATTTCTATAGCTTGACTTAATACAATTTCTGACTGGTTTAGATCTAAGGTGGGATTTGCTTCACTTCTTTCTGTTGTTTCAACAGTTTGGCTTGTTTGTGGCAGTGTTTGAAAGTTTACCTAATTAAACATTTGACAAAATAATTACACTGGGTAGATATATATAATTAAACAATAAAATAACCAATAGTTAAAATAGTCAAGTTATAAATAGCTCAGCGCATCTTATATATTAATAATCGCGCATAATTGCGTTAGTGATTTCAACTCGCAATCATCACGCTGTTTTTTATCAAGTCACGCACACTGTCTAATGTACAATTGGTCACTGATTCCGAAAATAACTTTAATTTTTTTCTGTCAACCCGTTTTCGAGACATTGCCCACTGTAGTTTTTTTTACGAAAACGAAAAGGTGGTTCCACTTATTTTCGTATAACTTCCGAATTAACAGCAATAATCCAACAAATAGTATACACAATTAGGTAACAACATTTTCTACAAACAATGAATACATCATTTTTGATTGACTTGTTTGTTTCGGCGGAAATAATTAAAGTTTCTAGGATTTTTCGAGTTTTTAAGAAAAAGAAAAATTAAATGCAAATTTTTTAAAGAAATCAAAATATTAAGTACGTTTTGATTATTTTTAATTTAAAACTTTACTTTTCTTACTACTTCAAGAACTTTTACTACTTCGAGTACTTTAGCTACTTCGAGTCCTACTACTACTTCCAGTACTACTACTACTTCGAGTACTACTACTACTTCGAGTACTATTACTACTTCGAGTACTACTACTACTTCGAGTACTGCTACTACTTCGAGTACTACTACTTCTTCGAATACTACTACTACTTCGAGTACTACTACTCGATTCTTCGCAGTACTCGATTCCAAGTACTCGAATCTCAAAAGTACTAATTTTTGCCCATTACTAGTTACCACGCACCTTTGTCCAATCCCGCCCACTTTTTGCAATATACTTGGCACAAGCCACCTGCATCCATGTTCCAAATATCATAATCCTAGCATCAATATTTGCTGAGTAATAGCGTATAATATTGTTTCCTCTCCCCCTAGTCCAATTCAGCCCACTTTTGCTCAAGTAAACCTTTCTGACATTCAATCATAGTTTTGTGTCCAAGAAGAACATTTAGCTCTATAAAGTCCCAATATTTCACCTTTGCCTAGAGAGTTTTGGGGAGCCTTGAGAGAGCCGGCTCGCGAGCCAGAGCCATTTATCGGCTGCCATAAATTACGGCTCGAGCTCGCGAGCCCGAGCCACAATAAAACTTTTTCTGACTTTTTCTGAATAAATAAAGCTGCTCGTTTCCCGAGCCAGAGCTAAGCTACAAGAGCCAAAAAGAGCCGCGAGCGAGCGACATTTTTCCTACCCTGCAACTTATTGACAATTAAAAACAAGCTTTGTATTTTGGTATTAATTACTTTTCTGTCTTGTTTTATCTCTGCTGTAGCATAAGGGGAAATTTTTTTTTTTTTTTTTTTGTTACAAACTTTGACTTTTTACACTCATTTTTTAATATTCGAAACTATATTTCTATTGAGATCTGGAGTATAAGAAAAGTTATAAGATGCTTTGTTAGAAACTTTTAAAAATTTTTTTAGACCAGTGATACTTTCTGATTAATGAACGATACAAAAAATAACATAAATACAAAATCACATTTTCGTTTTCGTAAAAAAAACTACAGTGGGCTATATTTCGAAAACGAAGTGACAGAAAAAATATAAAAAGTATTACATATCTTCAAAACAACTATCAAAATGATGACGTTACTTTATCTGGGAAGTAGACGTGTTTTTTTTTGGGAGGTGGGCGTCGAAGAGGAAAACGTATAAAAACAAATTGGAAATCGATATTTCGATAACTGTGGGTTTTATGATGATTTTGGTACGTGGATGACACCTCTTTGTCTGGGAGGTAGGCGTGGTGCTTATCCAATTTTTCTCATTTTCAAATTAAAAATGAATTTTAAATAGAAAAACTTATATGTTAATTTTCATGCTGATGCACAGTGCGTTGAGCCCATATGAAGAAGGGACAAAAATAGAAGCAGTAGTCTGGTCTTCTTCTTAGTTAATTTGACGTTGCTGATTGCAAAAATTGCAAAATATTTTATGAAAACCTGATACTTATTTTACAAACTGCGTTTTAAAATGCACATTTCGGCATTTTTGAGTAATTATTTTATAAAAATGTGCGGTCAGATTTCATATGTGCTTACACTTTCTGAAAGGTGAATGTTTTGTTCTTTAAGCAAAATAGTATTTAATTTTGTTTCACTTTAAAAAACAATAGACTGAACACGATTTCGAAACATCCTAATTTAAATTTGTGTAAATTCTTAAAACTTCAAACAAAAATCAGTGCCTACTTTTAGGGGCATGTAATTTTAGCTGCAAGTCATTTTAGTTTTTTAAAATTATAAAAAATTGTTCGTATTCTCAGTTTTTTTTTAATTATATTTTAACACGACTTAAGAAAAAAAATACAAAACTAATAAAAGTCCATTTTACAAGGGTTTGTTCATTTTAAGAAGGTTTTAAATACGATTTTCCCTACAAATTTTAACAAAAAGTAACATTTTTAAAAACGTTGTAACTTTTATTTTTAATTAATGGTGAAGATTTAATTTTAGAAACGGAGAACAGATACCTCAAGTAAAAATAAAAAAAAACTAAGAAAAAAAACTAAAATACCGATTTTTTTCTATCGTCTTTCAAACTTTGCTAATTTTTTTTTGCAAACTATTCATACAAAATTGACCAATTTTCACAAAAACTAACCATATAAAACATGACGTAACTTTCGTTTTTGATTTCAGGCGCAGATAAAATTTTGTGCACTAAAGGTGAATACTTTGATAAGGCAAATAGTCAAAATAAAAAAATACCAATTTTGTTTTTATCTCTTCTCAAAATTTGGTAATCTTTGAGTTTTAAGACCACTTATTAGGGTTCATGTAACTTTTTTTGCAAAATAAATTTTGAACAAAAACCAATAATTTTCGTAATTTCAAAATCATTTGAAATAGTTGTGCATAATTTTTTTTGTCATTGCTATATCAAAAATTAAAATTTTTTTAAAAATCTTTCAAAGATCTTTCTTAATTTTCCTGAATAAAATATGTCAACTTTAAAAATCTGGCATTTTTTAAAAACATATTCATTTGGTTTTTTCTGATTTGGCACAATTGAATCATTACCTTTAATTGTGCATACAAATTTTTTAATTTTGTCTTTTTGTCCCCATTCAACGCATTGTGTGATATCTCGAAATCTAGAGGACTTATGAAGGCCTTACCATATTGATGACGTTACTTCATATAGTAGATAGGCATGGTTCTTGTCCGATTTTACTCATCTTGAAACCTTAACTTACTGTTGGAGCGAAAAGCTCCAAAACATAACGAATCTAAAAATATTGTAAACGTCTTTGAAAACTTAATATACCTTTACAGTTGTACGTGTGGGTATAAAAAAAAACGGAATCTGATTTTCGAAACCAGTGACCAATTTTCATTAGAGGCATTAGACGTAAAAGCAACTTTTTGAAATTTGTAAACTAGCGTTATTTGCAGTTATCCCCAAAAGCGCAAAGTTGTTTGAATTATTTTCTTCTTAAAATGAAGAATTTTGTGCATATAAATTGCAGAAAAAAACTTTTTGTGATCGATTGATTTTCTCTAACACTTAGTAAATCAAAAATTTCATTAGGGACATATTTTATTAAGTACATACTTTTTTATTTTTTGCTGCGGCAAGGAATGGATTCCCTAGAGCGCCGGGCTCCTTGGTTTTTATTCGTTTTCCACCGTGACGAGAAGCTTCATGTTTTCGTTAAAAATCATCGTCGAATATGCTTCCACAGCTTAAGCATTCTACTTTCCTTCGTTTTCCCATTTTAAAATGTTTCTATTTAAATTCCTTAAACAAATAAGTTAAACTGCTTTAACCGCCTTTATTATAAACTAAAAATAATACTTACGTTCTTAAAATTTCTTTTGATATGAATAAACGATTGTTTTTAAACAATTTCTTTTAACAAATATTATTATTTTAACCAAATAAAACGCTTTTTCAATTTCTTCGTTAAAAACAATAAGAACGAAAGTCATTGAAAATTAAAGCATTTACATAAATGAAGATATAAATTACAGCAGAAAAAAGACGACAAGAGTATTAAGAAGTTAAACTTAACGATTGTTTACAGAAGAAAGGAGACAACATTCAGACAATTACAAAATATCAGTTTACCAAATTTATCCAAATGGCATGACTTTTTAGTTTAAAGGTCAACTAAAGCTTATGTAGCAGCACAAATGTTGGTTCTTGCCGCGAATAAACTTTGATATAATAAAATTACCGACTTCAATTGGTTCTGGGCAAGACTGTAACTGAAACTGAATGATTGAACCAACTGGCAATGAGAGTATATTATAATCAAGAGTTTGCGTGACTATCAGATATATTTTTTCTGCATTTTTCGATGTACAGTCAATGAGAGTATATTATTATTAACTTATAGTATATTAAGTTATTCTTATTGGAAGCTCTACAGTTGGAATTTTTGCTTAATATTATTTTTAAATAGATATTATCAATTTACGAGTTATTCAACACATAAACTGATATTACTCTCAATGTTTATATGCAATATTTTTGTTACTCTTCATTTCAGTATAGCCAATTTTAATCAACATGAAAAATATTTATATACATTTATGTACCCATATTCTCGACATAACTACACTTGAAATATTAAGCAACGCGAACATGTGTATGCGTACTATAGAGTGCTCTATGGCCGGGTAGTTTATTAAAATTTTTCTTCTTTCTGTGCTAACTTGTAAAAAGCTGATTTTAAGATTTTTTTAAAAAAAATAGCTGAAATAAATGCAATTAAAACAGTTAAAAAACATTTCACTTTTATAAAGTAAAAACAAAATTTTAAAAATATTATTTATTCTTATTATATTTTATTGCATACAATTTTTTTATATCAATGACCATACGTTGACACCTCGTAACTAACGATTTTTTGAAATTGATATTTTTAATATTTTTATAAAAATGTTAACCAAGCTTTTTCTTCCAAATTGACAAACAGCACACCAAACAAAATCCCGATTTTATTTTTAAAAATAAATCTGCTGATTGATTTTAATTGGTAATTGTTGTTAAGTATTTTGCTTCTCCTGTAAAATTAATGAATTTTTAGTTACGAGGTATCAACGTATGGACATCGATATGCTATTATATATAAACAGTTGTTGTTAATAACTTCAATAAAATTTTTATGTAAATCTTTAAAGTTAACTGTAAAAGTAAAAAAGTGATGTGAGCACAACATTTTCAATTTTGAAGCAAAACTGAATTTCAGTAACATTTATTTAAATTTTTTTCTAATAAATAGCTACACGATTATTGCCAAGGAAGAAAATTTTTAAAATGTATATACAATTGATATTTGCAATTAAGTAAAAAAGAAAGGCTAAGCTTGTGTAACATTAAACATATTTATGATAATTATAAATGAAATAATAATAGTAACAACATATATATATTAATATAAATATATATACACATTTCGTTGACAACTACTTTCGTAAACTCTTGAAGTTCCAAGAAATAACCACTGTTTCAGAGGGTTAATTTTCACTTTGAAATCAATGATATCCTTGGTTAATGATCTGTTCCAGGACCCTGAAGTGAAAGTCGTTATGTTAGGTAGGATAAACCAAGATTCCCTTAAAAATTACTTTTGTGTACTTAGGTCACAGCTAGGTACCAACACCGATCCATCCGTGGGAGAATTTCAGTATCTCTCCGGACGAATATTGTCCATGAAGATCTTAGCATATAATTTTCGTAGTCATTTTTCAAGTTACAAAAGCATTTTCGAAAAATGTTGTCATGAACCGAATTTAAAAGCGCGTATTATCAAGTCATATGGTTCGATGAAAATGGAAACTGTTTTGAATGCAGGCGTTATATTCTTGAACATCTAATAACAGTTTTGATCCGAAAAAGCTCAGGATGGTTAAGAGAGAATTTTGTATCAGAAGAAATAAAACGAAAAATTAGTTGCAATCAAATTGTTATGGCAAAAATGCAAAGATTGTATAATACAGTATATAGCAAAAATAAGTTTCCACACAACAAAATAAAGAAAAACAATAAAAAAACTTGTATTTATAGTTTGCTTTTAACTTTTATTTATAATTTTAGAACGGTACAATAAATGTATTTAAGGAGCTATATTAGTTATGTTATTAGAATATTGTACGTACTGAATTGACAATAAAAAAGTATTAACTTAAGTAATATAAATCGCAAAAGTAAGTTTCCATTTATATTAATATCCACAATGGCCACCTTTTTTGTTATACAGCTTAGCAAGTCGGCCTTCCATAGTATTAACAAGGATTTTGCATTGGTCTGGAGTTATTTTTTGCCAATTTTCGGTAATACATTTTTTTAATTCTGTGATGTTTTGGGGCGCTTGCTCCGAAATACGCATTTTAAGGATTGCCCAGGCATTTTCGATAGGAGACAAGTTAGGGCTTTGTGGTGGCCATTTTAAAATGTTTATATTTTCATTACGGACATATTCCAAAACTTTTTTGGCGGTGTGGATGGGAGCGTTGTCTTGCTGGAAAACAAAATCATTGCCTATCAACCTTTTGCCTTCAGGTACCGCTACGTCTTTTAAGATATTAAGGTAGATATCGGCATTTACCCTGCCTTCCAAAGTTATAAGTTTACCTACGCCATTTGTGCACAAACATCCCCATACCATTACACCTTTTTCTGCTGCTTTAAAGGTCGGCCTTGTGCAGTTGTAAGCAAGAGAATCTCCTTTTTTTCTCCAAACGTAGATTCTACCATGAGAATGTTTCATTCTTATCATGAATTCGTCCGTCCATAAGACATTGTCCCAAAATTTTTGGGGTTTTAGAGCATGATCCTTGTAGAACTCCATTCTTTTCTTCATATTTAGCTTGCTGACATACGGAATTTTTCGAGCAACTCGCCCACGTTTACCTGCCTCATGTAGTCTTCTGCGTATAGTATCAGTAGATGGAGCATCACGACCTTCGTTAAGCAGCTGTGCTCGAATTTTAGGTACTGAAGTGAAAGGATTACTATCCGAGATAGCTACAATTCTTTTTTCTGTCCTTTTAGATGTCACTCTTGGCCTTCCACTCCGTTTTTTGGACTCAACTTGCCCTTGTTTTCGAAAAGCCCTTATTACTTTCCCAATGGAAGTATGAGATTTTTTAAAAATACTTGCTATAGTTCTATGAAAACTGCCTTGTTTATGCATTTCAATGATTGCCTTTCTTTCACCTGTTGATAATTGCTTAAAATTTCCCATATTTCTTACATAAATTTTTTACCTATTTAAAAATAGAAATGATTTGCCTCTGAAAAATTAACTAATACAAACGTTCCAATACTTACCGATGTGGTTTTATTTTAATTGTGAATGAACTGATTTCAACGAAGGAAATGAAGTAATTAAATCGTTTAATTCAAAAAGTTGTTTTAAAACCATCAAAACTAGCAAAAATATAGCAACGTTTAAATTGGAAACTTATTTTTGCAACGTCCTAGCTTCAACTGTATTATACAAATAATCAAATATTTTCAAATGCGCAATTTCAACGCAACTTAATTCCTATGAAATGAACAAATGATATCAGTTCTACGAAAAAATGCAACATGTGCTGAGTGCAGCCACACTTTCCATATAAAAAAGGAACAGATTTAAAAAAGTTGTGTGTGGAAACTTATTTTTGCTACATACTGTATGTAGGAGGTCTGTAGAAATGTGTAGTTTTTTTCTTTACTGCCAGTCAGTTAGTTTAATTGTATGTCTGCTAGTCTTTAATTAGTGTAAGTGACTTCTCTTGGTTTTGTTCATATGGTATTATTGCAACTTTAACAGTAAAGTATGTTCTTTTACAGTCGACATATAAGTTTAAATATAATAAATTATTTTGGTATAATAAAGTTTTTGCTGTCATGATAATTAGGTCCATTTGTCGAACTTTCTGAACTGTACAACTTTCCAATGAGTTGTCCCAATAATGCGGAAGCAATGTGTTTTTCAAGCGTTCATTTTATTTGACTATATAGTAAGTAGAGAAGAGCAAATACATTAAATATTCAATATCATATATTTAGCTATTTAATAGATCTTATATAAATATATTAATAAAAAGTTTTTTTTTATATATTAATATAAATATATAAAATCTAAAAATA
This sequence comes from Coremacera marginata, assembly GCA_914767935.1. Taxonomy (NCBI): domain Eukaryota; kingdom Metazoa; phylum Arthropoda; class Insecta; order Diptera; family Sciomyzidae; genus Coremacera; species Coremacera marginata. Next base: position 80,361,821 of record OU612046.1, read on the forward strand.
TTTTTATTTATATTATTATGAACAATATATTTATTATTAACATTATTATAAAAATTACAATATTATATATCTAAGGTATGCATAACACATATATGTATATATAAGTTTAGTTTTTCTTTATTATCTTTATTCGTTCAACACTTGCTTAGGACTAACTTTACAATTGAAAAACTTACTTTACTAGCTGTTTAGTGATTGGAGCTTTGCTGATCTTGCAAATTTGCAGTATCCAACGAAAGCTTTTTTTAAAAAGAATGGAAAGGGAGCAAATGTGTTGGAATGATTTCTAACACGCGAATTGAAATTTAATACTTTGTAAACAAAATTCCGTTTATGAAGCATTGCTTGCGAACGGCAGTTTGTTTATTTCATTTTCTGTGGATGACTTAACTCCTCCACCACTAGTTTTCGAATTCTCCTGAATTTGGCTTACAATTTTAATATTTAAATTTTGTTTGTTCCGTTTCCAATAAATTATTAAGACAATAATTATCAATATTATTATTATAATTACTGTCGAGCCTAATCCGTAATTTATATTTTTATGGTATTTTACTTCTTTTATTGTTTTCAAATTATTTTCGTAGCTTAAGTCTATTTTACTGAAATTTACATTTAAATCATAATTTTGTGCTTCATTAAGTTTACCATTCGGTATTACAAACTTGTTGACAAAAACAGCAATATTATTGCTATAAATTCTGTATCCAATTTGAATTGTACAGTTATTGAATGTTATAAAATAATTACCTTTAAGGTTCACAATTCTTTCATCACAAGTACTATTAAGTTTTGAATTTTTTATATTTTTTATTAATAAAACATTGCTATCGATTTCTATAAATTCTTCGTTGGTTTTTTTTTCTTAATTTACAATTATTCAGTACAATACAATTTTTACTTAACTTTAATTCTTTTAGCAATTTATTTTCTTGGAAACTATAAACTTTATCATTATTTTTTATAATGTAATCCATGTTTTCATTAATTTCTTCTCCTGATGCATTAGGTATTGGCACTAGTAGTTTCTTGTTAAATTTCTGTGTTTCAGATGGAATTTTTATTGCAAAAATTATAGCGTCATTAGTAAATTTAGCTACTCCTAGTCTTATATTTGAAAGTTTGTTAAAGTCAATATCATATGCTTCTATTTCGTCCTTTGTTAGTATGTTGGGGTTAAGAATACCGAATCTAGCAGATGCAATATTTTCCTGTATATGCTGTACCTGTTCTTTAATAATATTTAAATTAAAAATTTGTTCTATCACTAACGATCTCATAAGTATTTGTTTGTCTTCTGTATTAATTGCATTAAGTTTTCCTGTTATTTGAATACGGTCAGCATCTATTGCATTTTTAATCAGCTTAATGCTTTCATTGAAGTTACTATTAATTTTTATTTGTTGATTAACGGCTGCAATTGTATTGTGGTTATTTTTGTCTATAATTGACAAATGATTTTCTATTTCCTGTCTGTCGTCGTCGTCCATTGTTCCGTACAACCAACGACTTAAGGTTCCTCCTAAGTTAATTAAGCCTCTTTTGAGTCTATGTGGCATTATTGTTCTTATTTTTTCTTTGATTGAATTTATTTCATTTTTTATTAAAAATTCTTTGTCTTCTAATTTTATAGAATCCATTGAAACCTCAAGGTTTTTTACTAATTTTAAAATTTCATTCGGATAGAAAATATGTAAAATAATATTATACTTTGTTACTAAATCTACTTCCTCAATTTGAACTTCTTCATATCCAAATTTGCCATCCAATCTTTCAATTACCATTGTCTGCATCGATCCTTGCACTATTATGCATAGAACTACTGTCATCATTACCTGAAATATCATAATTTTCATATTTGTATTTTCGTTTATCTTGATCCTTATAATATTTTATTCCTTTTAAATCTTTATAATAATCTCCTTCTATAATTTTGGGCCCTATTTCCTTATATTTTGGTAATAATTTAAATCCTTTCGAAATAACATTCCTTGATTTTACAAAAGCGTGGTTTTTGTCTGCCAAATCGATATCATTCCTATTTAAATTAGCTTTTTGAACGTACTTTAATTTTTTGTTGTGAATTTTGTTTGCTATAATTTCGTATTCTTCTGGTTTAATGTTTCCATTTAAAAAATCTATAGGTCTTTTACCTGTTGTTGTATGAATAGTTTGGTTATAAATTGATAGTGCTGTTAATACTAAGTCAGTTAAATTTTTATTCTTTGTTTCATCTCTAGCTTTAAATATTCTTATATGTTCGTTTAAAGTAGTATGATATCTTTCGATATCTGAATTATCTGTGTGTCTTTGAGCTGTAGTAGTATGAACTTCGATATTGTTTTCTCTAAAATAATCTTTTACTTGTGATACTGTAAATCCTGGTTCCCCGTCAATTATAATTTTCTTTGGTATCCCTATTGTTGCTATTCTCGACTTTATTGCTGCTAACAAGTGTACCCATGACCTACTTTTAATCATATGCATGGTAACGTGTTTTGTAAATTTGTCAATAACAGACACATATGTACATTGTTTGCCTATCTGCGATCCAAATATCAACATGTAAGATCTCATTTCGTTTTTTCGGTGTTTCCGTTAATTTAAATGGTGGTTTGTATGGATTTCTTTCATATTTTGAAGTATTACAAACAGTACAGTTATTTATGATTTTCCTTATCATTTCCTTTAGGTTAGGTACATAGTAAGTATCTTTTAGTTCCGAGTATGTTTCATTTATACCCCTGTGGTTAAATGAATTATGCTTTTTAATTATAATTTTTGTCGCTTTTTCATCTTCTTCGATATCTGTTAAAAATGTCGAACTTTTTACTATCTTTAATGAGCTGCTTCTTATAAAGTATTTTAAGTATACATTTTGAAACTGTGCAAATAAACTATCATCATTTGAAAATATTCCGACACTACCTTTAGTTGGCAAGAATTTTTCTACACTGTCGACAATTTCTTCTTCTTTGAACACATTTAAATTAATAATTAATCCCTTTTTATTGAAAGGCCTATATAACTTGTAACTATTCATTTCGTCAGTTGTTTTGTTTAAAATAATTTGGAATATGATTCGTACTGTCTTCATCAGAACTATGTATTGTTGCCGCTGTTGAGATATTGTCAATATTTTCTATCTCATTATTATGAATTTCTATTCTTGATAGTTTGTCAAAAATATTCTCCATGTTAGGAATTGGATACTTGTCATTAATTGTAACTTGATTTAACCTTCTATAATCCACTACCATCCTCCATTTTTGTTTACCGGAAGCATCAAGCTTCTTTGGTACTATCCATATTGGTGACGAATATGGCGAATTACTAGGTCGAATAATGCCTTGGTTTAGCATCTCGTTAATTTGCCTTTTGATTTCGTCTTTATGTATTGCTGGGTACCTGTAACTTTTAGCGTATACTGGAGTTTCAGTGGTTGTTTTAATCGAATGTTTAATAACATGCGTGAATGTTAGGTCTGTTCCTTCTTGAAAAAATACATTTGAAAATTCTTTGACTACTTCCAATGTTCTAAATTTTTCTTCATTATTTAAATGATCAGTTCTTATTTGGTTTCGAATGCTAATTTCATCGTGAAAATTTATTTCTTCCTTAAAAAAATTCATAAATTCTTCATATTCTTCCTCTGACTTATCAAAATATAATTTAATCTTAGCATTGTCGGTTTCTAACATTTTCATCTTGTAATTGATAATAATATTTAATGGCTTTAAAATATTATTTCCTATAAGACCATCGTATTCAGAATGAAATTGGTATTCCAAGAACTCAGCATTATCATTTAACTGGTTAAATTCTTTAAAAAGTGGTATCTTTACTTTTTTAAAAATATTAATTTTATTATCTATAGTTTTTAACTGAATTGGTTTTTCTAATGGCATTTGCCATGTGGGATTGCAAATTCCTGGGTTCACTATACTCGATGTTGCACCAGTATCTAATAAAAATCTTAACTTTCGTATTGGGGTACTGATTATTATATAGGGTAAGATTGAGGTTCCGAGGCTTTTAATTGAAAATTTTCTTCAACGTTATAAATTCTCCTATTTATTGTGGATGGATCTACGTCCATTGGTTCTGTCGTGTTGTTATTATAATTTTGTGTATTTGTTCTACCGAGATTAGAGCTTTGATTTCTAAATCTACCTGAGTTTTCACTATTACGATTATAATTAAATCTAGGATTGTAGCTGTGATTGTTTCTAAATGTTCTAGAATTGTTAGTGTTATAATGTGTTTCTTGGCTATGATTAGTATTTTGTCGTGTACTGTAAATATTATTATTGTTGTTGTAATGTGATTGATTGTTAGTATTTTGTTGATTTATATTTTGCTTATAAGAATTATTTTTATTGTGTTTATAGCCATTATCATAAGTTCTATTTTGTTGGTTGCTTTTAAAATTATTTGAAGTATTCTGCTTAAAACTTTGATTACTTTGTGTTAAGTACTGGTCCCACTGTGCAGTTTGCTTTCTCTCATTCTATGTTTGCTGTACATACCCAAAAAGGCTGAGAGGGAGCATGATTGTAGTTTGCAAGCAGATCGCCACTTCACTTCGTTTTTGGCAGCCGGCAGTTTCACCCATTAATATCAATATATTGTAATCGTCTAGTAATAACATTAAATATTAATAATATACATTGAATTAAAATACATTGAATGAATAGTAAAAGTTTAATAATGGCGACGAGGATGGGATTTCTCCCAAAATAAATAACTGTTAAACTTTACTGTAATTGCAATCGATATTGATCACGTTATTTAATATATTAACAAACTTAACGGAATTAACGGAGCTAAGTTAACGGCGAGTGCATGATGTACAAAAATTAACACCTGCTCTAAAACTAAACTGACAAAAAATTAATGCCACCGAAGGAGGAACAAGATTCCATTTGTGAAAAATTGTTTGCAACAACCTCTGAAGAGTCCCTAACAGAGGCAACACCTACGCAGAGCAGAACCGTTGAAAAAATGTCATCATTAGGATCACTTGAGCCGTTTGATCTGCAGCACCCTGAGAACTGGTCGACATATTATGCCAGGTTCCAGCTTTTTCTTCAAGCCAATGACGTGCAGGCGGCTGAGCGTAAAAAAGCCATATTTCTGACGTTGGCTGGTGCACCACTTTACGACCTCCTGTCGTCATTGGCATCTCCAAAAAAGGTGAGTGAGCTTACTATCGCCGAAATTGAAACCACGCTAACAAATCATTTTTCTCCACGACCGTCGGAAATTGCATCATTTTATAATTTTCACAAACGCGATCAACTGCCTAATGAGGGGTTTGCGGAGTACTTAGCAACTTTGAGGAAGCTTGCAATCGATTGCAATTTTGGCAGCGTTTTAGATCGCATGCTCCGTGACCGATTGGTTTGCGGACTACGTGATGAGTCGCTGCAACGAAGTCTTCTGGCAGAATCTGACCTTCAACTACATAAGGTTATAGAGCGTGCAACAACAGCTGAAGCCGCATCAAAGAACATCTTAATAATCCGTCAGCCTGAGCAGATTCACCAAATTGGAGATGGTAGCCTGCAGTATCAACATCATAGGAAATCAAAATACCAACGCAACACCACTTCAGCAAAACCATGTAATGGATGTGGAGGCGCACATCCCCGCTCACAATGCGTACACAGAGAAACAATCTGTTCTGCATGTGGGGTTAAAGGTCATTTGCAACGTGTTTGTCGGTCTTCCAATAGCTGCGATTCAACGGAACGCCAGAAAACATCTCGAAACAATCGACACCAAAACAACAAATGGAAACCAGACTCAATCAACCAAATTAAATGCTCAGCAAGTCGTAAGAAAACAACAACTTTAAACATCAATGGACAGGCATGTAAATTCGAAGTCGACTCAGGTTCAGATTATACTATAGTGTCGTCTCAGACTTTTAATCGTTTGTGGCCGACAGTAAAGCCAATGCTATATGAGTGTGTTCTTCATTTAAAAGATTTTCAGCATAATGACATACCTGTCAAAGGTGTTGTAGATGTTGACGTATGCTACAACAAGCATCAGATAAAAGAGTTACCTCTTATTATAGTGAACGGCAACCAGAGTAATGTCTTAGGATATAATTGGTTTGATGCTCTTGGAATAAGCGTTCAGGGAGTCCTTGCTATCGAAGAATCGTACTCTATCAAAAACATTTTAGTTAAATTTGAACATTTATTTTCGAAAGAGCTTGGTAAGTTCACCGGAAAACCGGTTTCTTTGCGCATGGACAATAATTTCCACCCATTGAGACTCCCTGCTCGTCGTATTCCAATAGCTATTCGGGGCCTTGTTGAAGCTGAGCTCGACCGCTTGTGCGCTCAAGGAATTCTTCAACCAGTTGAATATTCAGACTGGGCAACACCAATCGTACCTGTGCCTAAGAGTGATGGTACAATCAGAATTTGCGGCGACTACAAGTCAACGCTCAATAAGGCGCTGTTGCCACATAATTTTCAAATTCCACCTATTCACTCACTTCTGTCTTCAATAGAAGGTGGAAAAATATTTGCAAAGTTGGATCTGGCTCAAGCCTATCAGCAACTTTCAGTAGACGAGGAATCTGCTATGATGCAGACTATTATCACTCACAAAGGTGCATTTAAAGTAAATCGGCTCCAATTTGGCATTTCTTCTGCTCCAGGAATTTTTCAAAATTTTATTGAAACGCTTCTTCAAAATATTCCTGGTGTTTTGCCATATTTTGATGACATAGTCATTATGGGTGGTACAGAAGGGGAACTGTGCAAGCGTTTGAATGAGGTTTTGACACGTTTTGATAAATCAGGTATGCGTTTAAGAAGGGATAAATGTCAATTTGGAGTCTCAACAATTAATTTTTTAGGTTTTAAAATCGATAGTCTTGGTGTAAGACCATCATCAGACAAAATTAAATCTATTCAAAATGCTCCGGAGCCTCAAGACAAGAAACAGCTCCAGGCTTTCCTTGGACTGTTAAACTTTTACCACTCATTTTTGCCAAATAAGGCAACCATTGCAGAACCTCTGCATCGTCTTTTAGAAAAAAACAGAAATTTTGAATGGAAAATAGAGCATCTGAAAGCTTTTAATAAATTAAAACAGCTAGTAACTTCTGAAAGTGTTCTCGTTCACTATGATGAAAAGATGCCACTCTTACTCGTTTGCGACGCCTCACCATATGGCCTTGGCGCCGTGTTGAGCCACATATTTCCCGATAAGTCTGAACGACCTATAGCATTTTATTCGAGAACCTTATCGAAGTCAGAAAGGAACTATGCGCAAATCGACCGAGAAGCTACTGCTATCGTAGCTGGGGTCAAAAAATTTCACGATTACTTGCATGGCAGAAAATTCACCTTGGTAACTGACCATCGTCCGCTTCTGGGAATTTTTAACACGACAAAGCAGACTCCAGTTATTTTGTCAACCGTTATGCTTCGCCGATGCATATTCCTAAACGCTTACAATTTTGACCTTGTCTTCAGAGAGGGCAAGAAAATGGGCAACGCTGACTGCTTAAGCCGCTTACCTATCGAAGAAGATAACCTAGCCGAAAACAATAAGGAAGAAGAAGTCCTTATGATTGAGATGGCCAGCCCCCAAATCGTCAGCGCCAAAGAGATTGCATCACAATCCGCAAAGGACCCGCTCCTCACCAAAGTGCTCAGCTGGGCGTTAAGGGGATGGCCATTTGAAATGTCTCGTGATGATCAAGCATACCCTTATTTTATGCGCCGTAACGAGATCACAGCATTGAAAGGCTGTTTATTATGGGGTAATAGGACCATTATTCCAGTGCCGAGTCGAAGTGATATCTTACAAGCGTTACACTCTGGACACCCTGGCATCGTTAAAATGAAAGCTTTAGCAAGAAGCTATGTGTGGTGGCCTAGCATGGACTCGGAGATTGAGAACGTTGTAAAACGTTGCAATCCGTGTCAAGAAACTCGTCATGAAAAGCCACAGGCACCAGTTAACACATGGGAAACAGCTAAAACCGCTTGGTCTCGTCTTCACATAGATTTCGCCGGACCATTTCAAGGAAAACTGTTTTTAATAGTGGTCGATTCGTATTCCAAATGGTTGGAAGTACACATCATCAAATCCACGTCATCGCAATCTGCTATCAGATCGTTGCGCTCACTCTTTGCAACTCATGGCCTGCCAGATGTCATCGTATCCGACAACGGAACAGCATTTACATCCGGCGAGTTTGAACAGTTTATGAACAGCAATTTAATACGTCACGTAAGATGCGCACCGTTCCACCCATCATCTAACGGGCAGGCTGAACGCATGGTTCAAACAACAAAGAACTTTCTAAAGAAAATGCCAGCGAATTCGGACATAGAGCTGAACCTTATTCGTTTTGTATTTAATCAACACATAAGTCCACATGCTGCAACTGGTAAGTCGCCAGCTGAACTTTTGTTCAATCGCCAACTAAAAACCTACTTCGATAAAATTCACCCACATGAACTGTCAAACTCCAATGTCAATGCAACGGTTAAACAATCTTTTTGTGAAGGAGATCTTGTATGGATCCGCAATTACTCATCAGGTCCAAAGTGGATACAGGGCCATATCCAATCAAAAACCGGACCATTATCTTACAGCGTTCGTCTTAAAGACGACAGAACAGTAAAACGCCACCTAGATCAAATCAGAAGCCGTGCCTCTCCTGTCGATTGCGAGCCAACATTATTAAGCAACAATAACGATCGCGACAGCGAAGCCTCTACGTCATCAGATGAGGCAACCGAAAATGATGCTGAGTATTTGTCTGTGCTTTTGCCGCCGCAATCACCACTACCAAACGCGACGCAGGTTACGCCAAAATCATCGGCGACATCGTCTAACTTCCAGTCGGATGATGGACTCAGATCAACGCCAGATTATCCGACGCCACGACGTTCAAGACGTCCTAGAAAAGTTCCAGAATATTATTCTGCAACTGGGCGTTAAGGGGTGTTAAGTACTGGTCCCACTGTGCAGTTTGCTTTCTCTCATTCTATGTTTGCTGTACATACCCAAAAAGGCTGAGAGGGAGCATGATTGTAGTTTGCAAGCAGATCGCCACTTCACTTCGTTTTTGGCAGCCGGCAGTTTCACCCATTAATATCAATATATTGTAATCGTCTAGTAATAACATTAAATATTAATAATATACATTGAATTAAAATACATTGAATGAATAGTAAAAGTTTAATACTTTGTAAAAAAGCATATCCAGTTTCGTGCAGAATTGTCATTGCTTCTTCCAAATCATTTGGATTTCTACAACATAGAATTCCCTTCATTGGTTCCGGTATTTTACTTACGAATAATCTAAGTGCTGTTTTACAATTTTGCTTAAGTTCTGTTTCACAGCCTGTCTCTATTTTAGTTTTAGTATTTAATCTTCGCAACATTGCGTTAATATCGTTATAATATTCAAAACAATTTGTTTTAAATGATAATGATCTAAGTTCGTCATAAAGTTGATCAACACTTAATTTGTCTCCGAAGTTGTAATATAACATTTTCTTTAAATCCTCCCAATTTTTAATTGAGTTATGGATTTCAATAGCTTCGCGCGCCTTTCCAACTAGTCTACTTTTAATTATATCAAAAAATATAAGCTGACTTATCTCATTATAAACAGATAAAAGTGGAAATATTCTATCTACTAATTCTACGAAAATATTTAGTTTTTCTGTGTTTCCATCAAAACTTGGTAAGTTATTCAAGTATTTGATTGGGTCAATATTTACTTGCGCTTACGTCATGTTTGTTTCGTTGATCGCTCGTTGATTATTGTTGATTGTTTGGTTGTGACTTTCCTGTTTTTGTCCTTGTTGTTGAAATTCTTCTACTTGTTGTTCTGATTTCTTGTTGATTGTTACGATGTGTCTGTCCTCTGGTTGTTTCTGTTTCTGATATTCTTCTTCTTGTAGCTTATTGAGGTGGTCCACTTGATAGGAAAATTCCACTTGACGTCGATTATCCACGGACACTTCTCTAAGTTTTTTCTGCGTGCTTCCAGGTTTACTGATTAACAATTTTTTGTTTTTGTACTGAATTGTTAATTTTTGTTCACAAGTTTATGTTGATTTGTTAAAATTATATTTTTAACAAAACTTTTGTTTATTTTTAAGATCCGTCGCCGACTACGCCAGTTTAGTTTTTCTTTATTATCTTTATTCGTTCAACACTTGCTTAGGACTAACTTTACAATTGAAAAACTTACTTTACTAGCTGTTTAGTGATTGGAGCTTTGCTGATCTTGCAAATTTGCAGTATCCAACGAAGGCTTTTTTTAAAAAGAATGGAAAGGGAGCAAATGTGTTGGAATGATTTCACAGTGCAACACATATTTTCGGGCGTGAACCAAACCAAACTCAAACGATAGTATTTGACATCAATAACAAAAGTCCAAATCCCTTTTTGCTCCACTACGTCACAATTTTTTTTTACAGTGGTTTCAAATTTTAAATTTTCGGTCAAAAATGAAATTAAAAAATAGTAAAAATTATATGTAAAACTTAATTTAGGGTGCTTCTTGTCTTCAGAAGCCTAAACTAAAATTTCACTGGGAATATTTTTTTGGAACACTTTAACCCTCTAGCTCCTACCAATATGCATAGTGCAGTATTGGGAAGGTTAATATCTTCGTATTTTAATAAATTTGATTTATTATAACGGTACGGCGTAATGATATTAAGCTATAATAATATATGTAATACTTTATAAGTTATTTTCCAAAATTTTGTTAGTTATATTAAGGTGGCTTAGCTTAGAAATTCAAATAAGTAAGAATTGAGTACTTTGATTAAAACAGTGAAAGTGTAAGTGTCGTGGTCTTTTTTTCGAAAAATTTATATTTTCAATGGAGTTCTGCGGAAACTTAAAGAAATTTTGTTATATCTGCGGTCAGTTCACACCATCAGGACGCGGTCAAGGTCGTTCCAGTCAGGAACTGATAATAGCATATGAAAAATTCTTGATCAAACATTTATTCCTGATGTCCCATGGGTGCCACAGACAGTTTGCAAGAGATGCTACAATTACTTGTTGGAATGGTTACATCACAAACGTGGATCGATGCCATTCGGTGTTCCTATGGTTTGGATTGACCCAATTGAACATGATCGCTTGAACTGTTATGCGTGCGTGAATTCTGTGTGGGGATTACAGAAAAAACATATGTCGAAGTTTGAATATCAAAGTGTTCCCAGCGCTCAAGTTCCATTGCCGCATTCTGAAGAGATTCCTCCAAGACGCCCTAGCCCAAATGAATTTTTAAATAATGAAGCCCTGTCCATTGTAAGTGAAATGGAAGTAGATTCTGTTTATAATCCTGTCCCATCAGAAGTTAGTGCACCTGTTTTGATTACACAGGCAAAATTGGATTTATTAGTAGCCAAACTCCAATTAACACAACGGAAATCGGAGGAACTTGCTTCATTTTTAAATGCGCATAATTTGTTGGCATCAAATACTAAAGTTAGCGCATATCGCAAGCGTCAAGCGGACCTACAAAAGATGTTTTCAGTTAATGGTGCAAAAACATACTCGTATTGTGATGATGTAAATGCTTTAATGGCTTTAATGAACATTGAACACAAGCCAGAAGAGTGGAGATTATTTATCGACAGTTCCTCAACAAGTCTAAAGGCCGTGCTTCTTCATATATCGAATTTACTGCCTTCCATTCCAATAGCCTATTCCACCGAAACAAAAGAAACATATGACATTTTAAAAACTATTTTGAAGTCAATTGATTACGCAAAGCATAAATGGAAAATTTGCTGCGATTTAAAAGTAGTCACTCTGCTTTGTGGTATGCAAAGCGGATATACAAAAAATATGTGTTTCTTGTGCGACTGGGATACTAGGTTCAAAGGAAACCAGTATAATACTAAAAATTGGTGTATGAGAAGTGAAAGCAGTATTGGAAATCAAAATGTTGTTCGTGAGGCACTTGTCCCGAGGGAAAAAATTTTGCTACCACCATTGCACGTCAAGCTTGGCATCGTTAAAAGCTTTATCAAAACGATAGCTAAAAGCGAAGAAATTATGGCGTTTCTTAAGGAAACATTTCCTCGTCTGAGTCCAGCTAAGCTTAATAATGGTAAATATGCGTTAATCCAAACTTAAACATTCTTTTTCTAATTCTTTTTCACATCTCCAGGTGTACTTAACGGTCCAGATATAAGAAAGCTAATGAAGTCCGAGTCGTTTGATGCAGAGCTAGTCGATGACAAGCTGATTGGATGGAATGCGATAAAAGGGGTTATAAGTGGTCTTCTTGGCAAAACACGCTCTCATACCTATAAAAAGGATGTAACTCAGATGCTAAATGCGTTCGAGAAACTTGGTGTCAATATGTCGTTAAAAATTCATTTTTTACACTTCCATCTGGACTATTTTGAAAGGCAACTCGGTACGGAATCGGATGAGCAAGGGGAACGATTTCATCAGGTATCCTTGCCATTTGAAATGCGGTAATTTAAAATTAAACTTTACTTACAATCAACTCTTTTATACCAGATAAGTATATTTTCATTTTTACAGATATAGAGGAAAGAAAACACCAGATGCAATACTGGCTGAAATTTGTTGGTGGTCCAAAACAACCTATAAAGAAAGTGACAAAAGCGGGATTGAAGATGAATTTCAAGAAATTGATATAGATCTCTCTGAAGTATCTAATATTTCATGCCATGACAGTGAAAACGATATGGACACATAAAAATAACATTAAAAATAACAAAACATAAAAAAAAATTCGTTTTTTCGTTTCGTTTTTTATGTGAAACCTATAACTCGTAGAGGTTACAAGTCTTGGGTGACCCCTAATGAAATTTTTTTGAAAATATTTTTATGGAAGGTTTTAACCCTTGACCTCCCTCCAAAGTTGAATTGTAGGACCTTTTCCAAAAAAAGGGTCAAAATGACCCATATTGGTAGGAGCTAGAGGGTTAAAATGTTCCAAAAAAATATTCCCCGTAAAATTTTAGTTTAGGCTTCTGAAGACAAGAAGCACCCTGAATTAAGTTTTACATATAATTTTTACTATTTTTTAATTTCATTTTTGACCGAAAATTTAAAATTTGAAACCACTGTAAAAAAAAATTGTGACGTAGTGGAGCAAAAAGGGACTTGGACTTTTGTTATTGATGTCAAATACTATCGTTTGAGTTTGGTTTGGTTCACGCCCGAGACAATGACCTTCATTTTGTGTCACTGTGTTTCCAACACGCGAATTGAAATTTAATACTTTGTAAACAAAATTCCGTTTATGAAGCATTGCTTGCGAACGGCAGTTTGTTTATTTCATTTTCTGTGGATGACTTAACTTATATATATATAATATATACATATCATATAGATATACACAAATTTGTATAATTTTTGTTTATATACGATTCGACACATTAACAGCATGACAGACAAATAGATAAAAAAACAAACAGACAAAGTGACAAAAGAATAATTTTTAAAAATCAGTCCGATGAATTTGCAGACGTACAAACTAACAAAAGATACATTCAAGCTTTAATTTTCATATCTTTGAACACTAATTAGTCTTTTAAATTTTAACCATCTGCAGTTTTTTCGGATCAAAACTGTTATTAGATTTATAATAACATATACTAATATATGCGAACTATAATTATATATAAATGTAAATAGCTAAATATATAATAGTGAATATACAATGTATTTGTTCTTCTCTACTTACTATATAGTAAAATAAAATGAAAGCTTGAAAAACACATTGCTTGCGAATTATTGAGACAACTCAGTGGAAAATTGTACAGTTCTGAAAGTTCGACAAATGGACCTAAATATCATAACAGCTTGGTTTATCCTACTAACATAACGAATTTCACTTCAGGATCCTGGAACAGATCATTTAACAAGGATATCATTATTTCATTTATAATTATCATAAATAGGTTTAATGTCATACAAACTTAGCCTTTACTTGTTTACTTAATTGAAAAAATCAATTGTATATAAATTTTTAAAATTTCTTCCCTAAGCAATAATCGTTTAGTTATCTTATAAAAAAAAAATCAGTTTTGCTTCATAATTCAAAATGTTGTGCTCACAACACTTTTTAACATTTACAGTTAACTTTAAAGTTTTACTTAAAAATTTAGTTGAAGTTATTAACAACAACTGTATATATAAAATTGCATATCGATGGCCATACGTTGACACCTCATAACTAAAAATTCATTAATTTTACAGAAAAAGCAAAATACTTAACAACAATAATCAACTAAAATCAATCAGCAATTTTATTTTTAAAAATAAAACATAATCAGTACTAAATATTTTTGAAATGAGAAGAAAAAGTCATTAAGTATAAAGAAAATTCGGGATTTTGTTTGGTGTACTGTTTGCCATTTTGGAAGAAAAAGCTTGGTTAAAATTTTTATAAAAATATTAAAAATATCAATTTCAAAAAATCGTTAGTTACGAGGTGTCAACGTATGGTCATCGATATTTCAAAAAATTGTATACAATAATATATAATAAGAATAAATAATATTTAAAAAATTTTGTTTTTTACTTTATAAAGGAGATAGGGGTTTTTAAATGTTGTTGTTGAAACAGCTGATTTTAAGATTTTTAAAAATAAAAATTAACTGATATAAATGCAATTATATTTCAGTTAATTTTTATTTAATTAATTTAATTTAATGAACTGAAATAAATGCAATTATATTTGAGTTCATTTTTATTTTTAAAAATCTTAAAATCAGCTTCTTACAAGTTAGCAAAGAAAGAAAAATTTTAATAAACTATCCTGCCATAGAGCACTCTATAGTACGCATACACATGTTCGCGTTGCTTAATATTTCAAGTGTAGTTATATCGAGAATATGGGTACATAAATGTATATAAATAATTTTCATGTTGATTAAAAATTGGCTATACTGAAATGAAGAGTAATAAAAATATTGCATATAAACATTGAGAGTAATATCAGTATATGTGTTGAATAACTCGTAAATTGATAATATCTATTTAAAAATACTATTAAGCAAAAATTCCAACTGTAGAGCTTCCAATAAGAATAACTTCAAAACGCCGAAAATTTCTAGCTAACTATACCAACAAATGTAAACAATCTTAACAGCTGACTACAATAACAACAACACATTCATTCACACGCTTGCTTACTAGCGGGGAGAAGGGAAAGGGGTAAGATCATATAGACAGCAGAAAACAAAAAGAATTTGCTTGAAATGAAAAATCCCAAATTTATTTCATTTCAGCTTACACACATACATTCAAATTTGTATCGACCTAAAAAATACTTCCACATGCGCTACTGCTTGCACACATTCATTCACAAATCAGTATTGAAAAAAAAAACACTTGCGCATGCGCTAAGGCGCGCACATGCGACTTGATTCATGTCTTAGCTTTTTAGTTACGTTTAGTTCTTGCTTTGTAGTTCCGTTTAGTTCCGTCTAGTTCTAACATTTTTCAATTGGGAACTGTCCATCGAAAAATGCAGGAAAAATATATCTGATAGTCACGCAAACTCTTGATTATAATATACTCTCATTGACTGTACATCGAAAAATGCAGAAAAAATATATCTGATAGTCACGCAAACTCTTGATTATAATATACTCTCATTGTCGCAGGTTTCAATTCTCGTTTATTATTGCCGATGTCACAAAACCAATTATAGGTGCTGATTTTTTGGAGAAATTTAGTATTTTAGCGGACCTAAAAAAACGCCGATTGATTGATTCTATGACCGAACTCTCATCAAACGGTTCAATTAAATTAGTATCTTCCAATGAAATAAATATTACAACCTTTTTCAAAAATAATTTCAACTTTGATTCTCAATATGAAAGGTTGTTATATGATTTTCATGGATTAACTTTGCCACCAGATTATAATAATTTAAATAATGAGAATTTAACTGGCGTATATCATTATATTGAGACTAAAGGTCCACCAGTTTATGCGAAAGCACGACGATTAACACCAGAAAAATACGATTCTGTAAAAAAGCAGTTCGAATACATGGTCGCAGTCGGTATTTGCAGACAATCTAAACCACCCTAGGCCACCCCATTACATGTGGTAAGCAAGGATTCAGGAACTGATCGTCCTTGTGGTGATTATAGAAGGCTTAATTCCGTCACAACACCTGATCGGTATCCCATTCCGAACATTCAAGATTTCACGATCAACCTTCAAGGCTGCAAAGTATTTTCAAACACTGATCTGACACGCGCATAGCACCAGATTCCCGTAAACGAATCTGATACTCCAAAGACAGCCATAACGACACCTTTCGGGTTGTTTGAATTTGTACGGATGCCTTTTGGATTACGTAACGCAAGTCAAACCTTTCAACGTTTTAGTGATCAAGTTTTAAAGGGCTTACCGTTCGTTTTGAAATATATAGATGATATACAAGTTACGTCAAGGAACCATGCCGAACATTTACAGCATTTAAGAATCGTTTTTGAACGTTTTCGGAAATATGGGCTTAAAATTAATTTGTCAAAATGCTGGTTCGGTAAAAGTGAAATAGCATTTATGAATCGTTCTTGAACGTTTTCGGAAATATGGGCTTAAAATTAATTTGTCAAAATGCGGGTTCGGTACAAGTGAAATTAATTTTCTCGGCTAAACAGTTAATGAAAAAGGAATTCGATCAATCGATAAAAAAGTAGAAGCCATCATGAACATTGAATTACCATTAATTGCCAAAGACTTACGTCAGTTCATTGCTTCATTAAATTATTATCGACGATGTCTACCAAATGCTTGTGAAAATCAAGGCATTTTACAAAAATTAATAATGGGTAATAAAAAGAAACAGGGGGCAAACAGGGGGACTAGGGGGGGAACCTTCACATGGCAACGTGTCTGCCCACCTCAACCTGGCGAGGCCAGCATTATCCATGTCGAAATCGTCTCAAGTCAACTTAAACCTCCAAGTGGTGTTCCATGGGCAACGGCAAACTGGCATCCGTCAGTTTGACGGCTAATTTGAGCGGCGGGTCGATCCATAGACCTTAAACATGGAATGTGCGCAGGGTTTGGATCCCGCCACATTACTACTGCCCAATGAAAACTAAACCGATATAAGAACCCCAATGACGTTGATGACCACCGCAAACGAAAAACGGACAATGATTTACGGATATGCACCTGGAATGTCCGGACCCTTTATAGGGAAGGTGCCATTATCCAACTGGCGGAAGCCCTCAAAACAATAAAATCTGACATCACCGCCATCCAGGAAATGCGATGGAAAGGGCAAGGCTGCTCTAAACAAGCACACTGCGATATCTACTACAGCTGCCATGCGGAGAAGCGCGAATTCGGATGTGAATTTGCCGTTAGCCGGAAACTACGCCACCTTGCTTCTCGGTTCACACCTGTGAACGAAAGATTGGCCACGATCCGCATCAAGGCAAAATTTTTCTACATTAGCCTTAGTTGCGCGCATGCCCCGACGGAGTAAAAGGACGAAGCCGTCAAGGACGCTTTCTACGCTAGTCTTGAGGACGTATATGACCACCTTCCGGTCCATGACGTGAAAATAGTCCTCGGCGATTTTAATGCGAAAGTCGGAAGGGAAGGCATCTTTGGCCCCACTGTCGGTCAGTTCAGTCTTCACGAGACCTCCACAAACAACGGTCTAAGATTGATCGACTTCGCCGCGGCACGAAACATGGTAGTTAGTAGCACCAGATTTAAGCACCTCGACATCCACAAGGCCACCTGGCTGTCCCCGGATCAAAAAGCGCGAAACCAAATTGATCATGTTGTAATCGACGGAAGGCACGCCTCTAGTGTTCTAGATGTGCGTTCATTTCGGGGGATCAACATTGACTCCGACCATTATCTTGTTGCAGCCAAGATCCGCATGCGATTATGCAATGTGAAGAGCATACGCACAGGAATGCAACGAAAGCTAGATGTCGCTAAGCTACAATTACAACGGACTGCCAAAGCCTACTCCCCTTAACTCTCGGTTAAGCTCAACCAACCAACCTCTGGACTCGACGACGCCGGCGGACTTTGGGCGCATATATCCCACTCCATGCGCGCTGCCACTGAAGAAGTCATTGGTTTCAGGCGCCCGCAACCTCGGAACCAATGGTACGTTCAGGAGTGTCGCATCGCAACTACCGCGAAAAGAGGAAGGAAGAGAGGTGCCTTTTCAGACGCAAGAAAGAGAGCAGGAAAAGCGTGAGCGTGAGGAACTACAGTTATACCAGGGCAAGAAGGATGCACGAAAATTCTATCAACAGGTTAAGCGTCTAACCCAAGGTTTCAAGCCCGGAGCATCCACTTGTAGAGACGAAAATGGAGATCTGAATATGGATACACAGTGTGTGCTTAGTTTAGAACAGTGTAATGCTTAGACAGCACTTCTCCAATTTACTTACTGGTGACGATTCCACCAATGCCGCCCATCGAGAGCGCAGTTCAGTGTCACCAATCGACGATGACTAAGTAGTAGTATCACCACCTAGCCATGAAGAGGTTCGAGTTGCTATCCAACGACTCAAAAACAATAAAGCAGCGGGTGCTGACGGCCTGTCAGCTGAATTGTTTAAAACCGGCGGCGATGAATTGATAAGGCGCATGCATCAGCTCATCAGCAAAATATGGCTAGCAGAGCGCATGCCCGACGATTGGAACCTCAGTGTACTGTGCCCTATACTTAAGAAAGGAGACCCTACAATCTGCGGCAGTTATAGAGGTATCAGTCTTATTTCCATCGCATATAAGGTTCTCTCAAGAGGACTGTGTGAAAGATTAAAGCCGATTACAAAAACACTGATTGGACCTTATCAGTGTGGCTTTCGACCTGGTAAGTCCATCATAGACCAGATTTTCACGCTACGACAAGTCCTGTAGAAAACCCACGAAACTCAAATTGACACACACCATCTCTTTGTCGATTTTAAAGCTGCGTTCGATAGCCCGAGAAGGGATTGCCTATACGCAACAATGTCTGAGTTCGGTATACCTGCAAAGTTGATTAGACTTTGCAGAATGACGTTGAGCAACACACGCAGCTCCGTCAAGGTAGGAAATGACCTCTCCGAAACCTTCAATACCGAAAGAGGTTTCAGGCAAGGCGATCCACTGTCTTGCGATCTCTTTAACATCATCATGGAGGGGATCGTACGAAAGGTTGGTGTGCATCGTAATGGCACCATTTTCTACAAAGGTGTCCAGCTCCTTGCGTACGCTGATGATATTGATATTGTCGGCAGAACCAAGAGAGATGTTACCGGTGCCTTCGCCGCTATCGAAAAGGAATCAGCCAAAGTGGGTTTAACGATAAATGAGGGCAAAACAAAATATATGCTGTCTACAAACAAGGGAGCGCGGCGTTTAGACTCCCACGTTTCATCCGGCAGCTATAACTTTGAAATAGTCAAGGAGTTCATTTATCTTGGCACCGCCATTAATACTAACAACGAAATCAGCCTGGAGATAAGGCGAATAACAATAATTGCTAATAGGTGCTACTACGGGCTCAGTAAGCAACTAAGTTCCAGAGCCCTCTCTCGATCGACAAAACTAACACTCTGCAAGACGCTCGTTCTACCTGTGCTGCTTTATGGCGCTGAGGCATGGGTAGTTTCGCAAACTGACGCAGCCGCTCTGGGGGTGTTCGAGAGAAAAGTTCTTCGCAAAATCTTCGGTCCTGTTCAAGTCGGCGATGACTATCGCATCCGAATGAACCACGAGCTGTATGAGCTCTACGATGACATTGACGTAGTTCGGTGTATAATTGTGCAGCGACTACGCTGGCTGGGTCATGTCCATCGTATGAACGACGAAGCTCCAGCGAAAAAGGTGCTCGAGGCGAGGGTCGCTGGTCAACGACGACGAGGGAGATCATGCCTCCGATGGATGGACCAGGCTGAGGAAGCCCTAACCGCACTTGGTGTATCCGATTGGAGAAGGCGCGCGCAAAGCAGAGGCGCCTGGCGAGAGCTGATGAGGTCGGTTGAAATCCGGACACGGGTTGTTACGGCCACCTAAGTAGTAAGTAATAAAAAGAAAAATATAACACCTGTCGCTTGGAACGATTCTGCAATTAAAGCTTTTGAGACATGTAAATCCGAAATTAAAACAGCAGCATAACGCGTATTGGCACATCCTTGCCCAACTGCAAAATTATGCATTTTCGTCGACGCTTCTTATTTTCGCGTTGGCGCAGCCTTGCATCAAATTGTTGATAATACACATGCGCCCCTCGGTTTTTATTCAAAACGTATGACAAGACACATGTTGATGGGCGTGAATTCACAATTTACACCGATCACAAACCACTTATTTCAATGCTTAATAAAAAATTAGACCAATGTTCGCCTCGTCAACTGACTCATATCGATTTTATTGGACAATTTACTTCTGATATTCGACATATTGCTGGGAAAAATAATTTCATCGATGATATGTTGTCTCGCATTGAAAATCCCGAAGTTTCCGAAATGCACACAATAAAATACGAAAATGTGCAAAAAGAGCAACAAAATGATGACGACATAAAAGCATTATTAAACAATTCCAAATGAAGTTTGAATTTAGTTCCTGGTATTTCAAGAAGTAGTGAATTTACAACTTCTTGAAATACCAGGAACTAAATTCAAAATTTTCTGTGATACAAAAAGTAATAAAAATAGACCATATGTCCCAAAAAACTTGCGTACACAATATTTTAATTTGATTCATAATCTTAATCATCTATTCATTAAATCTTCAATTAAATCAATGACCGATATGTTCGTTTGGCCAAGCATTAAAAAAGACTGTAATCGTATGGCAAAAGCATGCATAAAATGTCAAAAAGCCAAAGTTGGTCGACATAATCAACGACCATTGGATCAATTTTTAGTTCCGGACGAACGATTCAATCATATTAATATTGATCTCATTGGACCCCTTCGTAGCTCTCGTGGCTATAATTATTGCCTCACATGTATTGACCGTTATACGAGATGGCCAGAAGTGATTCCAATCGATAACATTTCCGCCGAAACTGTAGCAAAAGCTCTAATGACTGGTTGAATTTCTAGATTTGGTATACCACGCAATATTACAACTGACAGTAGCAGACAATTTGAGTCCACGTTATTTAACGAATTGACAAAATTTTTGGGTATCAAGCATTACCGCACTACTTCGTATCATCCGCAAAGCAATGGTATTATTGAACGTTTACATAGAACAATTAAATCAGCTCTAAAATGCAATAACGCAAACGATTGGGTAGATTGCTCACCTACCATTTTATTGGGTCATCGTTCGACCATTAAAGAAGATATACAAGCAACTCCTTATGAGTTAGTGTATGGCACTTCACTTATATTGCCCGGTGGATTTTTTGATAAATCGACAAAAGAGAAGAGAGAAGAGAGACACAAGAGAAAGAAATTTAGTAACTATTTTTGAAAAGTTAAAACCGATCAAAACTTCACATCATAATACGTGCCGAAAAATTTTTGTTCAAAATGATTTATGTTAGTGTACTCATGTTTGCCTTCGTAATGACGCGGTATCACCACCTCTAACACAGCCATACAATGGTCCGTATAAAGTGTTGGAAAGAAAACAATCAACCTATATCATTGAAATTCGTGGAGAAAAGCAAGAGGTTGCAATAGCCGTTTAAAATCAGCGTTTATCAATAACAGTGAAATTGACTTGCCAACAAATGATGTCCAAAAACACAATGAGAAAAGGCTCCTATTGAAACAAATTGTAACACCTATATAAATTCAAATAATAATCAAAATAAAGTAAATAAACCAAATATGAAGTTAAAAAATATTGGTAGGAATCGAACTTGTAAATTAAAACAACCAAATCAAATTAGAAAAACCAATGTAAGGAAATTGCTTGCATTTAAGCCACCTGCAGTTTAAAAAAGTGGTCGGGTAATAAAAGCCACAAACAGATTTTCGTGATAAACTGCAGGGGGAGTAGTATGGCGGTTATCTCATTTTTTTAGTAAATAATTTTTCTGGCACATTAATTCGAAATTAAATTACTCATCATTTACACATCATTACACATCATTAACTTTTTTTGCTTACCTCAAGGTTAAGATTTTTTTTTTCATCTTTTTTTATATATAAGTTATATGTGAAACAGTTAAACATATTTTCTGTATAAGATAAGCATATTTTTTGTATTATAGTTAGTTCAAAACGGACCAGAAGAGTGAAAGTACGAAAGTCTTACAAGTAAAAAATCATAAAAAGTTGAATAAAAGTCCTGTGAAAACTACTATGTTAAAAAGTCAATAGTCAAGTATGCTATTAAAAAATTATAAAGGAAGAGGATCCAAAATTTATATAGTTTTAAAGGCATGTTATTTATATTTTATTTCTACTTCTTTGGCCCGTTTTAAGTTGGTAAAGTGCCATTAGTCGTTTTTTTACGCCTGCGTGATTTTTTTTTAGATATGCGTGCAATTTTTTATTTTGGATTTTTAACTAATATTGACAAAGGCTATCGCTTGATCCAGTTGCATTTTTATTTTAAAAGTATCGTTTTCAGAACACTCTGCACCTTTATTTATAACTGGAAAATTTATTTTTTCTGAACTTTAAAAGTATCTTAAAACATTGTGAAACGTTTTGAGTATAAGAATAATGAAGAATAATGCCTTAGGTTGCGAACATAGTGAACGCCGGTTCAGACAGTCAGGCAGATCAGATCAGATTTTCACATTGGAGTAATGTAAAGTAAAGCACCAAGATATCCATCTTTTGCTCTAATATGTTTTCTGATCTAATCTGCCTGCCTGTCTGAACCGGCGTTCACTATGTTCGCAACCTTAAGGTGAGAGGGCCGGTCAAGTCATTATTTTCCAGGTCAAATTTTAGGCCCCAGTCCGTCACTGTTCACCTCACAGTAGTATATTGCAAATTTTGGGAGTTATATTTGCATATGAAAGTATTGTAAGGTTAACAAACAAACAAACAAAGAATTCCACCACAATGATAACATACATAATAGCTGCATTCCCGTGACATTGGATCAGAACAAATCTCAGTGGAACAGTTGTAGTTAAAATTTATTACAGTTTGGCACCACTCGCGATGAAGTGTCAAAATACGAGTGCGAGCAGTAAGACGAAAACTCGTCGAAGAGTACTTCAGGTGTGCCAACTATGTTCGTTATGATAAATATGCTTTAAACTTGGCAGCATTTTAGGATCACAAATAGAGTCAGGAAAAGAGCTGGTTCTAGTTTTTGTTTTTGCATCGTGAATTAACTACCACGGAAATGAAGCTAATTATAGCTAAAAATAAGATTTATTTGTATTGAAAAATAATATTAAATTTTACAAATTGTGATCAATTGTTTGCTTTTTACAGAAAAAAAGTTAGTGACAGGATTATTGTGATAAAGATTAACAAAATAAACCAAAACTATATTTTCAAATTCAGTTTACGCTTACTTTCAGCGAGCTTATTTAAAATATAATCCACTGATGGCGTCATATCTCTGTACAGATTTAGCAATTTGAGACCGTTTAATCTATCCAGCAACATCGAGTTTTTAAAGAAGCATTGGTAAATTAAACATATTAGAAAATATTTCTTTATTGCACAGTTCTTCACTGGCTTCAAACACTGTATTTTTTCCATCGCTAGTTTTATTACTCACTTTATACCAAACATTTAGTTTCATTATTAAATATTGTTAAAAGTAAAAAAAAACACATATTTCACAATCATCGTTTTGCTAATGGGTTTTGCTTAAAATTAACCATCAACTGTTTTTAACAGATCTAGGGACATTTTAGGTGAGAGAGATACGCTACCAAATAGAATGAGAAAATACGCTACCACCTTGTTTCTCACACCATGCTCAAATCGAAGAATTGTCAACAATACTTCAAGTGGTCAGAATTACAACTAAAAAAATTTAAGCACATGTATTCTGAACGAATAAAACATGGATAGTTTAAAAGATTACGGTTCAATGACAATAGATTTAAAATTTATATTTTGGGTTTTAATTTTTTTGATAAAAACTTGTGATTTCTTTTCGTGTGAGTCACTTTGATTGTGTCCTATTTCTCTTTTTGCTACGATAATTTCCCCTACGGGGGGGGGAGAGGTAGTTTAAAACCCAAAACATCCCTTTAGTTGCGCTACTGGATGTTGCATTGGCGAAGATATTTAATGCTAAATGATGCATACATGTACATATTAATAGAAGAAACTCCAACATTAGCACAAAAATTCTGCTATTTCCTACACGGCTCAAAATCTGACTTCGATATCGAAAATTTAAATAGTTACGAATAGTTCGCGATGATAATAATCGAATTCAATATCGATTACGATTCGAAAAAGATACGTTTTGAGGAGTACCGCTAGGTTACTTCGTAAGCGAAAGTTCGCTTATGCTTGAAAAATTTTTCGCTTACAATTCCAAAGCGATTAATTCTTCAAGACAAATGCAAAGATATTTACATTTTCTATTTTTTTACTGTAAGTAGATATTTTCGGATGACTTTTTTGGCACTTTCAGACTCACTTTTATTATTATTGACGCGATAACACTGGTATGAAATAATTTTCGATTTTTGATCGCCATTAAGGAAAAAATACGTGACAAGTGACAGTTGACAAGTGTTAATTTTCGACACAATATTATAGTAACATATCCTTCTTATGTTTTAGTTTCGACCAACATATCGAAGGTAATTTGATAGTAACGTTGGTAATGGAAGAACTTGTTACCAGTATTTTGTGTGTTAAAATATCGCAGCATGCGAATATTTTTTTATTTCGATATAAATGTCAGTTAAAAACTACATTTGAATTATATAAAAGATACGATATTTATATAGAAATTCACAGATCTAAGATTAAAAGAAATATTAGATTAAAAGTTGCATTCGTTAAAATTGCAGCTTGTGCTGTTTCCAAATCAATCAATGCAATCAATCAAAATTTACCAAAACTTATTTTGAGTAATGCCTAAAAGTATGCTAATGTTCTGAAAAAAAGCTACATTCAGATTCAAATTTTTAGACCGTACTGTACTTTGTACCCTGTACCGTACAGACCCAGTAAGCACATTCATGAATACAGCCTCGAGGATGTATGCATGCGCTTGATGCTTTGTATGCATGTCAGCATAAATGCAACCTTATTTCCATTTTGTATAGCGATGTCATACAAGAGCATGTGTGCTGTGAACCTGCACAATCACTGCTACTGTATGCATGGAAAATTAGTAATACTATAGGCATACATTGTTATTAATACTGTATCCACGCGTAAATACTAATGCTGCATGCATACAATATAATTAATACAGTATGCAGGCGTGAATACTAATGGCATATTCATGCGATATTATTAAGAACGTATGCATTCCTTTTATTATAATATAAAAGTATAAGTATATAATTATAAGTATAATTATTTAATATTATTCATTTTTATTAATACCCCCGCAATTTGTTTTCCCATGTTATTTTATTTTGTTTTTATAATTGAATTTCACTTATATTAAAGTTAATGCTTTATTTAACTTTGCACATTCACACTCCTCAAAGTTTAAACGCACAATTTATGAAAATCGGATTTAAATTGACTGTGCTACGTTATCTCAAAATGAACCCTATTTTGGCATTCGCATGGCTGTGGGTCCGCGAAAAAAATTCTTTAAATCTCAAACTCTGGATTTGGTTTTCTTAACAATAAGCCAATCTAAGAACAAAATTTGAGCCAAATCAGAAATGGTCAATGCAACTGTTATTACAGTTCAATGTGAAATGGGCGAGTAACTGAACCAAATATTCATCAAAAGTTTTTTCAGTTTCATTCATCAATGTCCCACAATATCTAAAATGAATAATATCGCAACTATGTTTGCTATAGAACCGGACTACGAAAAAAAACGAAATGGCCATTCCAGCCCTTGAAAGGACTTTGACCGAGCTTCTTATAATCAATTGTGTTGTGTGTGATGTGAAA
Source organism: Coremacera marginata (assembly GCA_914767935.1). NCBI lineage: Eukaryota > Metazoa > Arthropoda > Insecta > Diptera > Sciomyzidae > Coremacera > Coremacera marginata. The sequence continues at coordinate 80,387,854 of OU612046.1, forward strand.
TGTTTTGCACACAAATGATCGAGAACTGGACCTACATGTTTTACGCCGACTCCGAACGGCTATGTTCTCAAGAAGCTGTTCATGGCAGTTTTTACTCTCTGAGGTTTGCCATTGTCTGCAGAGAGGTGACGACCGAACAGAAAAATTAATTCAATTAAAAAAATTCTCTGTGTCAGATGGAGGATTCGAACCTGGGTTTTTTGGCGTAAGAGTCACACACTCACCCATTACGCCACGGCCGCCACAGAACCGGACTACAGTTGACCCAAAATTGCTTCAAGGTGGTGGATATTATATCTTCTAAGCTCTCTTCCTTTTGAAATTTGTAGAGCGCTATTATTTTTAAAAAAAGGTTTTCATAAGCTTTTTATCTTCGTCCATTCTCTCAATTGTTATTAAAACTTTTGTAGTTGATTTATTTTATAAAATCTCTTCACAATATTTTTCACATTAAATAAATTGAGAAAGGAGGACAAAATTAAATTTTTTGCAAAAGATGTGGAAACCCTTTTTAAAGCGATTTTTGCAGAAACTCTAGTCAATTTATGTAGCATAAAATATAAAATAAAAAATATATGTTTAAAAATAAGAAACAGCCGAAAATGTTCTTACGAGAATATTCCTCATAAATATACTCTAACTAATCTGTTCCAATGACCGCAAACATATCCACAGAAAGCTTTCTTTTCCGGATTGATACAAAGATTTCCATAATCAAGTTATTTCAAGCCATGCCTGTTGACAATACGAGTAGATATAAAATTAAATAAAGGAACAGGAACTTTTACATGCTAATGCTCAGATACAAATGCACATAGATAAAAACTAAAGGAGCAAGGGTAACATATGCAGATACATGGATATCACGCAATATTTGCTCTTTCTTACCGAGAAGTTCAGAAAGAAATATTTGTGAAAGGTTGTCAAACCCATTTCATGCTGAAGTGTTAGTTCACGACGATTTATTCTCTGCAAAAGATACAAATCTGTGTGAAGTATGTATTTGCATAGAAGACTCTGTTGTTGTTGTTATGCTGATTTGCAAATGATTGGATTCAAGTCTCCATAACAAAAAAAATCTATGTGGAAATGTATGCATGAATTAAGGAAAATTTATGTGTGATTTTCAAATACAAGCGTCAAAACACTCCCACACATCCGCTCATTAGCATAATATTGCAGCATATGTTGTTTCAGCTTTAAGGATATAATTTCACAAAAAATCTCAATACCATTTGATTCACTGCGGACAGAAAACAAAAAAAAAAAAAAAAAAAAACCATGCAATAACGTATCCACTTTTTCTAAACTCTTATTTTGTTTGTTATCTTGTAACGTCTTTAACACAGCCTGCCATATAAAAGTTCTTGATAGAAAACTTAGCAAGTTGTCGTTCAGATACCTGAATTAATATAACAAAACAACTTCATACTTCTCAAGCTATAATAGTTGCTTGTGGCTAAGAATTCCAGTAAGGAATCCATCTATTTGGATGCAGACTTAAACCCTTTTCCAAACTGATGATCATTGTAAGCCTAAATAAGCTCTGTTCAAAGCTTAAAAGCCATATTACCTTCATGATAGGTTTCTACTGAGATTTTCAAATAGATAAAAAAAACCTGCCAAAATTCTAGCTCTCTAAATTTTGCATATTTTATTACTAAATATATAAATAAGATCACTTTCCCCATACTTTGATATTTTATTTTTGCAAAATTCTCGGAACATTAGAAAAAAAATATCTGTTTTAATTTGCATCTTTTCGTGATCTAATCGAGCACATGAATTTACTTTTATCTATAACTAGAAATTTTTTGTTATAAATCAGGGAGCCCAAAAAAGAAACGGAATTACAAAGTCAGTAGATCCCTGATTTAAAATTTTAAATACACAAAAAATTTTCTAGAAAACATTAACCCTTAACTGCCTGGTGCTACCGCGAGGAACCAACCACTTCTACTATTTTTTCGCATCTTTTCCATTTAATTTTTGTTAGTTTTGTTCAATGTTATTGTTCTATGATCTAAGCGCCACCATTTTTGATTTGAAGACACGTTTGACAAGTGTTTTAGTCGTCAAGAAATAGCACCTCCAAAAAAACGAAATTTTAGTAAATTATAAATTTTCGGGAAGTTGTTTCTTTTTTAAAATTTGGCGTTATCGAAAAATTTAATTTAATTTAAAAATTTATTAATTTTTTCAATAGTATATTTAATAACCAAAGAAAAAATTTAATATATCGCACACTAAATACAAAACAGTCACAACTTAAAATTTTCCAAAATCGACTTTTAGCCATAAATTAATTCACGATACACATCTCTAACTGCTGTTAAAATGTCTTTTTCATAACTTTATTCTTTAACTGGGAAAATGTAGTTATGTCTATCTTAATGTAAATTGCGTTGCTTCTGCACTTTCAACCATAAAGTTTTATTTTTAGTTGTGTCAAGGTGGCTTATATCAACTAATATGTTTTGTTACACACAAAGAGTTTTTTTTTTTTGAGTTGTGACACTTTATTTGTAACAACTGAGAAATTTCAAAGTGTGTTATTTTGAATTGTGATCCAAGAGATGAAAAATAGACTGTTTTATTTTGATCAAACCTTTCAATCAAAGCAAAAAGAAAGCAAAAAACAAAATAAATTTTGATTGTTTTTTTAACAAAAACTTTTTGTCCTAGAGACTATTTTGACCAAATTAAGTTTTTAATGTTTTCGCATATATTTGGACATGGTTCTTTTATTCTACAAAGAGTAGCGGGGATATAAGCGAATGACCGATTTTGGTGATCTTTGAATCTGAATATCATCGTAGGGAACTCTTTTCAAGTTGTTATTTATGCCTTAATGAAGAGATTTGCATCAAAAAATGTTGCTCCTATTTTTTTTCGGATTTCAGAAAACAAAGGCAATGAAATATATAAACCCTCGGGCGCAGTCAAAATTTATGTCGCAGAAAAAAACTAAAGATGCAGAAGTTAAGTTTTTATGCATAGTTTTCAAAAATATATGAAGCCTATCAGGTAAAAAATTCGTTCCACACTACTATTCACCGATCCAAAACCATTTGTTTAAAAGTAATTTTGATTCAATATTAAGTGCAACTAAAGTAGTGTTGAAACAGATCACAATAATCTATCTGTTAAAAGGTCATATTGAACATATTCTTCATATTTTGCAGCTATCCAAACAACAAGAGTAACAAAGATGTTGCTTCTAAATGCTATAAGATGTCATCAGATCATGTCATTAGTGTTTTAATAAAGCAGAACTGAAACTATGTTTTAGCAGATCACAAAAATATATCTATTAAAAGGATTGTGTATTGGCTATTCTACATATCCAACATATTTAGCAGCTATTCAGATATATCAAAAAAGTCGCGTCTACTTCCTTCAAAATGTTATCAACATCGCTATACTTGAAGAGAAACATCTTTAGTGGCGGTAGTAATTTGGAACTCAAAACAACGGAAATGATTTAAATTATTTCTTTTTTTGTTGATATGAAAGCGTTGGTGTCGTAGTGATTTTGCATAGTGCGAAGGAAAAATAAACAATTGCGCAAAAGTGGGTTGACATAATAATAAATATAACATGTAGTCAAATAAATAAAATAATAGAGCAATTCCATATGAAAACGATCAACATTGGCAAATTTTTGGACGACCCCTCTCCGATTTTAAAATAAATAGTCTCAATCGATTGCCCAGCAAAAAATAATGTACCTACATATTTTTTTTTTTTTTATAGTGACTGGTTTAGTGGTGGTGTACACCACTGTCATGTGACAAAATTGAAGAATTCTTCATAAGGGACCTCATTGAAAGTTGTTTTAAAAAAAAACTACTAAAGCGATCGCAACGAGTGATACCTCGTTGGAAAGGTATTGAATCAGGCTTTAATTGAAAAATAAAATTTTCCTAATTTTTCTCAGAAATTTACCTTTTTTCCCATGAAAATTAAATTTTCCGATTTTCCACAGAAGCTCCTAAATTTTCCGGCTAATTTTATTTTTTTTGTATTCCTCATAATTTTTGCTTTAAGAATCAGCAATAAAAAAATGGGCCCCGACTCCTTGTTTGGACAGGAGAAGAGCATTTAAGAGACCACCTTGTTCTCATTGTGTTTATATTTTTTATAATTGAATTATTTTTAATTATTTAACATTATTTTATTTTATTATTAAAAATACATTTTAAAAATTATTTTACAGTTAAAAATACATTTATGAAAAAAAAAATCAATTTTTTTTTAAGAGCCCCAAGTTGAGTGTGTAGTGAATATGGTCTGCCTGCCTTCACAAGATCGGCCATAAATCCATGGATAATAGCAGCAGTGGCATGTAATGGCACACCAAGCCCGACTGAGGCTACAGGTCATAAAATGTTTTGTAAATTTTTTAAATTACCAGGTAATAAATATTTCGCCTAAAATGACACGTGCAGAAACAAGTCATAAAACACGGATTTTCCATAAATATGGCAAAATATTTATTACCTGGTAATTTAAAAAATTTACAAAACATTATATGACCTGTGGTCGGCTTATTGGCAGTAACCAATTAAGTCCCTCTTTAAAAAACATTTTATGACCAGTAGTTTACGCAAATTTTCCTATTAAAGAAAAGCAAATATCGCTTATTTTTTTTTACCTATTTTTTACCAAAAAATAAATATAAATACTTCACACACTCTGAGTCAAATTTCAGTTGAATACTAAACGTGAAAGTGTTAAAGTGTTTTTTTTTGTAAAGTAAAGAGTGAAGCTGTAAAGACAATTTAAAGTAAAATGAATAAATTTTGCTGCAATCCGTTTAACAAGAGTGGACATCGTTCGAAAAAGATAAAAGTATTAAAATTAACTGGTGTTTCGAAGCGATACATGAATGAATTAAATATATAATACGGTGAAGAAGCAGAATTCATTTGCCCCAAGTGTAAAATCGATTTGTCTCAACAATCAAATGCATTGAAACAAATGCAACCACAATCCGAGAGTGTAATGACAATTGAACAAAACGTTTCATCTGATAGTGAGGCAGACATTCCGATGGTCAATATGTCTTTGAGTCCTTTGAATGAGGCTATTACCACTTTAGGTGAAACGCCTATTAGAAAAAGAAAGTTGCGAAGTGAAAAATACAGGAAAGAAAAAAAAGGCAAGGTTATGAGTGCAATCGCGACAATATTTGATGAAGGCTCTGATAACGAATGCAGTCAAGCAAATGACGTTGATGACGGCAAACAAATGATTGAGCAGTTGAAAAGAAAATTCAATTTAGCGACCACTTTTCCGGAGAAATATCTCATTTTATCTGTGCTGCCTCAATCATGGTCTATACGCAAGATTTCTGAACAGTTTCAAACATCTTTTTACATCGCGAGAAGAAGCAAAGAATTAGTTCGACAGAAGGGCATATTGGCGACTCCCACCAAGAAATTTGGCTCAAGGACCCTCAGCGAAGCAACGGTGAAATTGATTCAAGATTTTTACTGCAATGATGACAACAGCCGCGCCTGCCCAGGTACACGTGACTATGTTATCACACGTGAAGATGGAGAAAAAGTACACAAGCAGCGCAGATTATTATTATGTAATCTATCCGAAGCATACCATCAGTTCAAAGAGAAATACCCAGCAGAAAAAGTGGGATTTTCTAAGTTTGCCATCCTACGACCAAAAGAATGCGTGCTGGCATTAGACAGGCACGGAACGCATTCAGTCTGCGTTTGCATGTTTCATCAAAACATCAAACTAATGTTCTTTCCATGCAAGAAATTGAAAGTATTTCACGGTGAAATTGAAACATATAGGGACCTCCTGTCGAAGTCGTTGTGCGCATACCCCACGGAAAATTGTCATCTGTCCAAATGCGACAATTGTCCGAAGATTGACGAGCTAGAGCAATATTTGGCGGAAAAGTTTGAACAGCTGTTAATTCAGGAGGTGCATTTCAAACAGTGGATAATTAGCAGCGGCAGATGTTCCCTTGAGACCGTGGTAAAGCAGATTCCGGAATTCATCGAGGAATTCGGATTCAAGTTGAATGAACTGAAGGCGCACCATTTCATATCCGAGATGCAATCGAAATTTCTAAAGGAAAGTAAGGAGAAATTAGCCCAAAATGAATTCATTGTGATAAGCGACTTTGCCGAGAATTACACTTTTCTCGTTCAGGATGAAATTCAGGCTTATCACTGGACAAACGACCAGTGCACGGTGCATCCTTTTTGCATTTATTTCAAAAACGAAGGTAACGAACTACAGACCGTAATCCTTGTTGTTGTCGCGGAGAGTTTAGCTCATAATTATGTGTCCGTTTATTTATTTCAAATGAAACTGTTTGAATTCTTAAGATCAAAATTCGATGCAATCGACAAAGTAACGTTTTTCTCAGACGCCGCGGCTTCTCAGTACAAGAATAAAAAAAATTTTTACAATCTTTGCATAATTGAAGAAGAACAAAACTCAAGGTCGAGTAGCACTTTTCTGCGACGTCCCACGGTAAGGGCCCATGCGGTGCGTTAGGGGGAACCCTAAAACGCATGGCGACTAAGGCAAGTTTGCAAAGGCCATATACTGACCAGATCTTAAATGTACAACATTTGTTTTCGTGGATTCAAAGCAAGGAAATTGCCATTAACACAGTTTTATGCACTCAAAAAGAACACGATGCCATGGAGCGACGAATTCAAAACAGATATAATAATGTCAAAACTATAACTGGAACGCAAAAGTTTCATTGCTTCATACCAAATATTTCTGATATGTCAATTAATGTAAAGCGGTACTCTTCGTCTGCCGACGTGCTAAATTTAAAGTTACTTTAATTTTATAATGATGCCAATACAATTGAAATTTTTAATAAATATTGTAATTAAGTATAAGCAGCAAAATAAGAAAGATTTTTTCTTCATAAATATATTTTTAACTGTAAAATAATTTTTAAAATGTATTTTTAATAATAAAATAAAATAATGTTAAATAATTAAAAATAATTCAATTATAAAAAATATAAAAACAATCACAACAAGGTGGTCTCTTAAATGCTCTTCTCCTGTCCAAACAAGGAGTCGGGCCCATTTTTTTATTGCTGATTCTTAAAGCAAAAATTATGAGAAATCCAAAAAAAATAAAATTAGCCGGAAAATTTAGGAGCTTCTGTGGAAAATCGGAAAATTTAATTTTCATGGGAAAATTTAATTTTCATGGGAAAAAAGGTAAATTTCTGAGAAAAATTAGGAAAATTTTATTTTTCAATTAAAGCCTGATTCAATACCTTTCCAACGAGCTATCACTCGTTGCGATCGCTTTAGTAGTTTTTTTTTTAAAACAACTTTCAATGAGGTCCCTTATGAAGAACTCTTCAATTTTGTCACATGACAGTGGTGTACACCACCACTAAACCAGTCACTATAAAAAAAAAAAAAATATGTAGGTACATTATTTTTTGCTGGGCAATCGATTGAGACTATTTATTTTAAAATCGGAGAGGGGTCGTCCAAAAGGTGATCGCTTTCATATGGAATTGCTCAATAATGGAATGTAATAAAATTTTCTTGTGTGAATATTAGATATGAATAGTGCAGTAATTTTCGATTTCGATACGCTGGAACCTTTTAATTATGAGGTTTGATAAAACAATGCATGAGCTACAAAAAATAAGGGGATGGGAGAAGGGTAGGGGCATCTCATCAAGGTCAAAGGTAAAAAAATTAGGAGGTAATTGGGAGTCGCCAATAGAATGATAGATGGTATAAACAAACCTCATTAATTTTTTATATCCAACATTTTTCCCAAACATACTTACCCTCTATGTTCACCCCTTAAGGGGGCTTCCATACAAAGGTGACTATTTTTTTAATTTACTTCCAACGATCCCACTTCTACCCGGATGCCCCTATAGCATTGAAGTTGATGGCCCCCATTAATTTATCCTCCCCAATATTTCTTCTGAACATTTTAACACCATACCTCCACTCATACAGGGTAACTCATTAAACTCATTAAAGGGTAACTCATTAAAGGGTAACTCATACAAAATTGACTTTCTTACAGCATTTGGCACTTTACAACCCTCCAAGGCGTAACTAATAGGTGGATATTATCAACAATCCGCATTAAGTTTTCACACCTAACATTTTTCTAATGAACTTACCCCCTTCTGCTTCCCTTGGAGGTTTCCTAAACAAATAAACGCTAAAACCTTTTTGAAACAAATTCACCAAATAAATACTTCTTCAGGAAATTGATGCCCATTTTTTTTAAAGAATTGCGAGTTTGAATTAACATTCAATAATACATTATTTTTTATTGTTGTTTGTTTCGATGATTTATATTAATTCGTTTCTATTGTGTGAAGGATATTCTTTGCGGTTGGCGGTGACGATCTGAAGTAAAAATTGGTTTTCTTTTTCATTTTGGCGCAGCACGTTGTTATATTCTTCTATTAATTTTACGCCTCTTTCGGCAGAATCGTTGACAACATGTAGTTTACTCAAGGCCTTTTGCGCTTGCTGGTAGTCCTCACGGTCTACCCAAGTCTCGGTTCGGTAAATATGAAGTCTTAATATCTTTTATATTTCTTTTTAAAATCTTTTGTATTTAATTCCTTGTTTAATTGCTTCCAATCCAATTTTAATTTTTTAATGCCTTGATGAAAATCTGTTTCAGGGTTTTTGTCGATGTCTTGCTCATCGTCCTCACTATTTTCGTCAGATTATGTCTCACTCTCCTTCTCAGAAACTAAGTCCTTGCCTTCCCCAATATCAAACACAAGAATTGCTTTAGTAATTTTCCGTTTGATTTCGTAGGAGACGCTTGGATCGAATAAATTAAGAGCTACAGCTTCGCCACTGAGATACCAAAGATGTATCTTTGATAGATTGATTGATTGATTGATTGAAGATTGAGAGGCGGCTTCTATAGCCCTGGTGCTGTTAAACCAAGCTTTCACGTAAAGTATTACTATAAAAATACAAATATCGCGAAGCCCAATTAGCATGGATGATATCCTTTGAGTTGTAAAAGGGCCAAAATTTATACAAAAATAGGGCATTTTTGAGAAGAATAGGCCTTTAGTAGTAATTCAATATTAAAGAGTTGCTATTTGAATATTCAGCCATGACAACAAATATCCAAATATCCAAATAGATTTCGAATTAACTGTTTCGAGAAATCAAAACAATTTGAAACTCATGTCATAGAGTATAAATTATTTTCTGGAGATTGCATCAACTCTGCTAAATCTCTGCCATGTGTTAACAGAGGTTAATAGAGTTTTGTTTCTTCATGTTTTTAAGTGAAATAACTCTGTTAACACATGCCAGAGATTTAGCAGAGTTGACGCACTCTCTAGATAATAATTTACACTCTATGCTCATGTTTTCGTGTTTTGTTTTTTTTTTTTTTTTTTTTGCTTTCACTATTTTAACCTAAGCAGGAAAGTTTTTATTTGCCACAAAAACACAATTTAGTTAAAACCACCAGCTCTCAGAATTAAAAATTGTGGGTAAAATGATATAGTTAGTTTAATTGTTTGCTTTAAACAGATTTTATTTCATATATAAAGGTCGGTGCAATTGCACAATTGAAAAATATACCAAAAAAGTAATCAGTATAGTTACTTTCTCCAAAAAATGTTTAACAAAGCTATTTATTTAATAAGTTAATAATACAAATAAAAAAGCAAAGTATTTCCACAGAGAACCGCAAATCGGATCAATAAGGCGACAGAAAATGTTCCATCTCAGTTTCCGCAGTCTTAATTTTTTTGAAAAAGCATATAGTTTTCGAGTTGAAACATTCAGAAATTGAAAAATGTTCATTTCAGCTGCCATTTTGTGACTGCTATGCTGAATTTTTTCGAAAACACTTTTCTATTCGGAAATGAGTGTGTATAATACCGATTTAATTTTTAGATCTAAACATTTTTTTTTTTTGAGGTAAAAAAATCCTTCTTCTTAAGCAATTATGTAAGATAAATTCTGACGCCATAATATGAAATAGCGTGAAGTTTTATCTAAGATATAACACGTCAGAAATTATTTTTGGTACAGATGAAATAAAAAAATGGATAAAAATTCATTGAACATTGACGACATTCTATTTCATCGGTTAAGACTACTTAAGATTACAATGGAACCTTTTTTACGGGTTCGCCTTTTCATCTATATGCATGATAAAATGATGTAAGGATCCTCAAAATTCCTAAAACTATTAAATTACTTTGGGATACTATTAAAAGTAAAATCGGTTCAAAACTTCAGACATTCTTTTGGCGGGTGTGCAGGAATTTTCAAACTTCCTCCATTATAGTAGATACCAAATGTTTTTACACAGTTTTCCTGTAGATGTCAATGAATAACACAAAATAGTGGTTATTCTGCATAAAACTAACATGGTGAATTTATACAAAATATAAGAATTTCAATTTTTTACAATTTTTCTTGAGTTTTAATAGATTTTTACAAGTATACTATATCTGTAGCCTTCCAAAACCGTACCTGCGTAGGCTTATATAGCTTATAAAGGGTCCGCCATCTAACTTGTTTATTTTTCAACTAGTGTTTATTTAGTGAATGGTACCACTTAGCACATGTCTGATTTGACAGATAATTAGTTTTATCCTTCCGCTGAACGAATATGGTTGTGTATACGCTTGAACAACGCTGGGAAATATTGCCTGCGATCGACTTACAGAAGATGCCGATTTTGCCAAAAAAAATCACCTTTTCAGGTGAAGCTCATTTTGATCTTGGCGGGTATGTAAACAAGCAAAATTGTCGCATTTGGGGCACAGAAAACCCGCACGCATACATTGAGCCGATGCACCCAAAACGAGTCACTGTTTGGTGCGGATTTTGGTCCAGAGGCATAATTGGGCCATTTTTCTTCGAAAATAAGCAAGGAGTGGCCGTTACAATCAATGGCCATCGTTATCGGGCCATGTTGAACGAATAGTTGTTCACAAAAATTGAAGAGGAGGATATTGGCAACATTTGGTTTCAACAGGACGGCGCTACGTGCCACACAGCCGAAGCTACAGTCGATGTTTTGCGCCCTGCTTTTGAAGATATTATATATTCGTGAAGCCATTGGTGAAATACAGCTGCACACAATCGACAATGTGCTTAAAAATTGGACCGATCGTGTAGGCTACTGCATGGCCAGCCGAGGCAGCCATTTGAATGAAATTATTTTTGATTATTAACCGGAAGGATTGTACATTCAAATAAAAAAAGAAATTTGTGAAAATATTCACTAGTTTTTTTTTTTATTTTCAAAAAAAAAAGTTTTTTGGCTGACCCTTTATATATCGCTAAAAAAAAACCAAATTTGGCGAGAATTGTTTGAGTTCTTTTTTATTCCAAAGCTATAATTTCAAAAAAATCAACAGAACTTTTTTTACTAAGATCAATATTTTTTCAGTAGTATTTTTCAAAAGGGCCTAAGAAGAACAGAAAGGGCTTTGGGGCTTGTGAAATCAAAAAGGGCTCAAAAAATCCCCAAATATCATCCCTGCCGCTTAGTTATTTTTCGGTCAAACAAAAATGCTTTCGAAATAAAAATATTTTTTTAGCAGTATATGGCCTTTGCCATCCATTGAGCATGACCAATGACCACCAGGATCTGACATGGTAGTTGGGAATGTTTTCGCCAAGGAACAAGGGAACGATTTCCAGGAACTCCTTGTAGTATGCTCTGGGATGCTTTTCATTTAGTTGAGCCAAGCAATATGACTTTATGTGAAATTGGACATGAACAGGGGTTTTCGCAGCGACTACATCGTCCTCTATGACAGGACTGAAGATTTTGTCTCTTAAATTGCCCCAATCATCTTTTTAACGTGAAAACATAAACACTCCTGGGCCAAACGTTTTACCAAATTTGACTTCGAACACTTCTTTCAATATAAGTTCATTAATGTGATGTCTGCATGGCATATATAAAAGATCGCGTTTCAAAAATTGCTCAAGTGCAATGGACCCTGAAAAGGACTTGTGTTTATTGACGTAGTGTCGAATAAAATCGCTTGAACGCGCTTTTCCCTTACCTGACGGTACCTTCGGCACGCCAAGAGTTGTTCCTTTCCATTATAAGTGACGATAACGGGGAGACGATCAACTTTTTTGAAGTGAAACTTTTATAGCCGCGTTTACAACAATACGGTGAGCTAGATGGGGGGTAAAACCAATGTAACGAAATGGTTCTTATGAATACAACAACACAGCAATTCGCTGTTTAGTTTACAACACTGGTTTTAGGCGCACGAAAAAAATGGATATTTAAAAATTTTTCATACTTTTGCTTTCACCGAGGAACGAAGTTTTCAATCTTGTATAATTGAATTGAGTTTAATACTCTAAAGGTACATTACGGTCTAAAAATTTGAATCTGAACGTAGCTCTTTTTCAGAAGATTATAAATTCAGAAGGCAAATTATAAGCAGAAGTAGGCTTGATTGATTTAGAAACAGCGCATGCTGCAATATTAACGAATGCAACTTTAAATCTAAAATTTGTTTTATTCTTAGGTGTGTGATTATAGTTCCATATAAAATTCTTTTTGGCATCAACCCTATGGAATTAATTAGAAGAACATAATTCTGTACATGAATATTGCACTTTTCAGTAACTGTCCATAAAAAAAGGGACAATTGATATTTCCCATGATATCGCCATGTTCAATATACTAGTTGGTTTTATGAAAAAATACAGTTCGTGAACTACTACTGGTATAAAAGCAGACTGCTTTTAAACCATTTGGTTGCACTGAAGGAGGGAATGTTAATAAAATAAATTAGAAATCTTTCCAGAAATTCCATTTTTAGGTAAAAGTTTTAATTCTACCGTGCGTACCTTGCAAGTCCGGCAGTATTTTCCATCCCAGTGCATGTTGAAAAATTCTGCTTCAGTCAACTAAAAAAGGAATATCATTAAAGCGGTAAATATCAGTGATACCAATTTTATAGGAGTTTTCCAATTTACGGGGTATTTAAAGTTAATCGGAATGGGAATCAGGGATTCAATATAAAATCGGGAATCAATGCAAACCAGAAAAGGAACTGAACAAAAAAGGTGAACATAATAGTATGATTTTACCTATTGCTTTTCTTTCATGCATTCAGCATGAAAAAATTCCGTGTATTCTGGGTTTGGCATCAATTCCAGTTCTTGGGTGAGAGCTATGTCAAATAAGTCTCCCAAAATGTTGACAAAAGCTTCTTCTTTTTTTCTTGTGTTGCGCCGCCTCTCTTCGTATTCTTACGCAAGGCTTTCCCAAGATTCATTTAAATAGGTTAAGTCACTTGAGACAAGCTCGGCCGAACTGTCAGAATGGATGAAAGGAAATCAAGAAAAAAAAAAACTGAATCTGTACAATTTTTAGCTAACAGCTACTTTGACAGTTGGAGCAAAGGCGACAAAACAGTGCTTTTCTTTCAAGTGACAGCCTATATTAATCATCGTTGGGCTTTTCATTCATCGAATAAAGTAATAACTTTTTTTTTCAATTCGCTTCTGCATTTTGTTGGAATAAACGCTTGACGCAAAAAAATTATAACTGCATTAGTCACCAAGTATGCATTGTCGTCTGCACTCATTCCTCGATTTCGTATTCCAAAAAAGAACATTTTCAGCACTTGCTTTCTGGACAGCAGTTTTGTTCCAAATATGGTCAGCATGGTTGTCCGATTAAATAAATGTTAATATGCGATCTTAAGCTGCTCACAACGTAGGTCGATGTTGAAGCCATTGCAAGTTTTGGATTTGATATTTGCTTCATACAAGACATAAAAAATATTCACTAATTGTAAGTCACTTTTAGTCGCTCACTAGACATGCTGTCTTTATCGACAATTTTTCAAGTTTTGATGTGAAGTTTTGATTGTGATGCCACAAAACACCCTTTTTATTCCCTTGGTGACACACAACTCCACCAATATAATATATAGCACTTACAAGAGCTATCACAAACCCGATGCATCAATAAATTGAACGTACACTTTGAATAACACGAAATTCTATAACTTTTAATAACAGGCAGTATCGAATTGCATCAGATTGTCATCGTAAACACACACACATATCATATTGAAATATTCGCGCCTACTTTCTTTTCTTTTAACGTATTTTCAAGTTAGAAACGTGTGTTTTTGAATAAACGACACTTAGAATGTCATTCTTGTATGTTGACAGGGGGCAAGTATGTGGAAAAAATGTTGGGGATGAAAAATGAATGCGGGTCGGTGACACAAATAAATCTTCTTAGGACACACTGGGGGTGGTGGAAAGGTAGGAGCATGTATTTTGTATGGGAGACCCCTTAAGTGGTGGAGGTAGGGGTTTAGTATGTTCAGAAGAAATGTTGGGGAAGATAAATTAATGGGTATTGGCTATCAACTTCAATCCTCTAGGGGCATCCTGGTAGAAGTGGGAGCGTTGGTAGTAAATTAAAAAAAAGTCACTTTTGTCTGAAAGCCCCCCAAAGGGGTGGATATAGGGGGTAAGTATGTTTGGAAAAAATGTTGAAAAATTAATGAGGTTTGGTCTCATACAACCCACCATTTAATTGGCGACTCCTTAGCAGATTTGTCTGAAAACCTCCCAATTTTTTTATTTTTAACCTTGATGAGACGCCATTTACCCCCCTCCCATACCGTTAAATTTTTGGCTAACGCATTTTTTTATCAAGCCTCACAAAATAAAATGTTCCAGCGTATCAAAATACCAATATTAAGAATCTCCATACGCCACTATTCCATAGTTATTGAATATTAACGTAAACGAAAAAAAAAAACGAAATGGCCATTTCAGGCCTTGAAAGGACTTTGACTGAGCTTCTTATGATCAATTGTTGTGTGTGTTGTGAAATGTTTGAACACAAATGATCGAGAACTGGTCCTACCACCAGCTTTATGCCGACTCCGAAAGGCTTATGTTCTCAATAAGCTTTTCATGGCAGTTTTTACTTTCTGAGGTTTGCCATTGTCTGCAGAGAATTGATGGGGGCTGTGTCAGATGGGGGATTCGAACCTGAGTTCTCTGGCGTATGAACTACACACTCTACCCACTACGTCACGGCCGACACGAATATTAACTTGGCTATTATGGCCTCACTATTCCATAGCTAGTGAATATTAACGTCAACGAAACTAAAAACGAAATGGGCATTTCCGCCCTTGAAAGGACTTTGACCTTTCTTCTTATGAGCTTCGTATGATCAATTGTGTTGTATGTGTTGTGAAATGTTTGAACACAAATGATCTAGAACTGGACCTACATGTTTTATGCCGACTCCGAATGGCTTATGTTCTCAAGAAGCTTTTCATGGCAGTTCTTACTTTCTGAGGTAAGCCTAACAGAAAAATTAGTTCAATTGAAAAAACTTTCTGTGTCGGATTGGATTCGAACCAGTGTTCTCTGGCGTATGGACCACACACTGTTACCACTGCACCACGGCTGCCACAAAGTGTAGTGTAGTTTTCCTTTTAATGTGGCTTTAATTTGGTGTAAAAACAATGCGAAATTTTTTGGGTTCTAGTGCGAAAACCAACTAAAAATTAGTAAAATCACTCGAAGGTACCAACCTAAGAGAACAAATCATCTGAGAATGCTTTAACTAGTTTTAAGTTTGTTTTTGCACTAAACCCGCTAATCTTCGAATTTTTTACCAAATTAAAACCATAAAATATAAGGCAATTTTTGTGAAGAAAGTGTATTAATTTATTCGTTCCCAAAAATAAAAATTGAAAAAAATTTAATTTCGAGCAAATTGGAGCAATTATTATTGCAATCAACAAGCATTTATTTTAAATATTGTTTTGTTTCTCAGAAATAGAAATCAAACAATCAGTGTTTTGAGTGTGTGCATTTCATTGTTTTGATATAACTTTTTTTATAAAGAGGGGCTATAAACTAATGAGCCCCCTTGGCGGAAAAACTTCTAGCTACACTACTACCATGAACTCACACTGCAGTGCGGATAGGGATAGATAAATGCTTTGTGGTGGTGCTTATGTTATAGCAAGTTAAACGGCACACATTCGGACGAACGCAGTAAGAACATCCGGAGTATTAGCGGAGAAATAAAGCGTTTAATGGTTTTCGCACTTGAAAGTCTTAGTATCATTTGAATATAAAAATAAGTAGCCGAAAAAGAGGAAATTTCTATGATGCAAACATCAAGACGACCACTAACCAAACCACAGATTTGTATTTTAAATCCTTTAAGAAGATTCCAACGGCATGAGGCTTTAAGAGGTATGGAAGAATCTTTCTTTTGATTACTGAAAATGTTCATTGCTTGTGATTATTAAATGGGTGTGTTTGTCTGAATTTGACCCAATTCTGCTGTTTTGCTTTCATTCAGTTGTGAAAAGTGGTAAGAGTAACATCAGCCTTACTCGGAATTTTAATATATGCAATTTTTCTGGAGGCTAAAAACATTTATTCAAATTTAGCCGCAACTGTCGCCTTATTTTTGGTAAGTTTCAATTTTGAGGAATGTTTTTTTTTTTGACATTTTTTTTTATAGGTTAAGAAAAATATTTATTTATTCATGAATTTATTTAGAGAATCTTATAAAAATTTTAGCAATATTTTTTAAATTTTTTAAATGCTTTTAATGAAAGCAAATTTTTAATGAAGATTGATTTCAAGTAAATTTGTTGAATTAAAGTTGGTTGAAATCGTCTGAAATTGTGTAGAGGTGATAATCAAAATCGTCGCTTTTAACCATGTAAGATGATTATCAAATCGCTCTTTTGTGTCATCTGTCAACTCTCCCTTTAGTCAATTCCATCACAGTATGCACTCAGTCTAGTAAGATAACGGGATTTATTGCTTGTGCTCGAAACCAAGAACGGAACCTAATCGTGACTTAAATGTGTCCAATTTCTCATATAACATTTTTATCTAAATAGGCCTTTAGTAAAGCTTTCTATAAAGAATTTGCGTAAGTAGGATAAATTCAAACTTTCTTGAAATACCCATGTTTAAAATTTTTGGGTTTCAATATGAGTTGTTTTGTTGTTCTTTTATTTTTGAAAATATATAAAGTTTTATTTATGCATGTTTCATATAAAGCAGGGGCAGATCCAGAAAAAAGATTTTTAGAAAAAAGTATAGTTTCTGCAGCTATCTTTTATCCGATTTTTGCAAAAAATAGCTCAAAACTATGTTTAGTTCATTTTTGGATTGATTTTTCAAAATTTGTATTTTTGGGTTTTTGGGAATCCAAAAATCTACCAAAAAATTTGTCTATGACCAAACAACTAAACGTAATTGTACAATTTTTTGTATGTGTATTAGGTTTAGTTTAAAAAAATATTTCCATGGCATTTACTGAATTTTTTCAAAATTTTGACTTGTGCTATTTTTTTTAAAAGGGGCCCTATTCTCTAAGTAGAAAAGTACTGTACACTAAATATTGTATACACATACAGTATCCGATTCACTAGCTTTGAACATGAGCTTTTAACTTTTAAAAAGTGTACACAATCAACAAATTGTATTCACTTAGATTTTTTTCTGTGAATATTTGATTTTTGTTGTAACATTGATGTTGTGATATACCCGCCGTAATTTGGGATTGCATTTTTAAAATTTTGTCATCAGTGTAGGAATAACTATTTTCTTCATACAAACAAATAATATTTTTCTATTGTGATGTTTATTTATATATATGATTGAATTATTTTTTTCAAAAATTCAAATTTGTTGTTCACTATTTTGAAAATTGACAGTCACAAATTTTTATTCAACATGTCAGTGTTCATTTCAGTTTACAGAATCACTTGAAATCAAAAAAGGTGCACTTGGAGTGAATATAAAATTTTTAATTTTGTGTACAGTTACAGAATAGATCGAAATAGTTGCAAACTCTTGCAGCATAGGGATATAAATATTTGAAATAAATTATGAAAAAACCAATGTTTTTCTCTTTGGTACCTATAGCCCACATAATAAATACAAATATATCACATTTAAATGCAGGTTCTCCGAGAATTTCGGGGGGAGTTTCAACCCCCAAATATTCCCCCGAATCCGCACCTGCTAACTTAAATTTCCAGTAAAAAATTAAAAAAAAAGATCACTATAGAAAGTAATTATTTGATTGAATAAGAAAATAAGTTTCTCCTTGAATGATGACAAAATTTTTAAAATACAATCCCAAATTACGCACAACTTACAAAAATCACAACAATAATTTTACGATAAAAATAAAATATAAATAAAAAAAAATCTAAGTGAATGAAATTTGTTGATTGTGTACACTTTTTAAAAGTTAAAACCTCATTTTCAAAGCTAGTGAATCGGAAACTGTATGTGTACAGAATATTTAGTGTACACTACAATTAACACAGTTAGAGAATAGGGCCCCTGTTCCTGTCTATTATGTTTTTTTTATATCGCGCCATGAGCTGTAAATAGTCATACATACAACCGCAACCTGAAGTCACAAAAACCGCACAGTGCGGTCCATATGTAAATTAAATTAAACAAAGTTTAATTTGTTTAAAAAAAATATTTTCATCGCTATTCGCGAACTTTATTGTTTGAATTCGAAATTAGAACTAACTTAACAAAATTTTTGATATCTTAATTATAACTTAAACTGCGCTGCTACCTATGTGTTTTTGTTGGTGGCTTAGTTGTTGTTTTTGATCTGTTGCTTTTGTTGCTGAAACTTGCTGACGCGTTGGTTCCCATAGATCGACGAACTGCAGCTAGTGCGCGTGCATTTGTAGACATGGTGTCAGCATTATTATTGTTCATGTGTGTTTGTTTCGTTAACTCCTCCCCCTTTATATTCAAACGTCCTCGTTTGATTCTTCCTAAAAGAGTGGAATCTGATTTATCTTTTTTACCTTCTTTTCCAATTCTATGGTTTGACTATGTTTATCTTGTGGGATGTTCTGTTGTTCTTCAGGATGACAATTTTGTATGTTGGAAACTATTTTGATCGGAGTGCTTGTTTTAAGGAGCCAAACCCAAGCGATGATTATGATTAGCGAAACAATTCCAAAGGTTGAGATTCCTAAACTTGCAATAAATTTAGTTTTGTGTTCTGTCTGCAATAAGTGAAATAATTTCTTCAAAATCGGTGGATGCATTTTCGGATTGTGCTATTACTGGTTGTGGGTTCACGATTGAAATTTCTTCATTATTTCTTCAAAACGATCCTTGTAAGCTTATATCTTTTTCTTTTGTTATAATAACTCTTCGGAACTGGTTGAGGAGTAAAATTCCAGGTAAAATCTCTTCTACTGAGGCTATGTGTTGGTTGTTGATTGTTGTGCAGGCTGATGGTTGTCCTTTTAGTATTTTCGGTAGGCAGCGGGTATCAGTAATATTATAATAGTTTTCTCTTTTAAAAATAGCTACGTTATTTAAAGTTTTACATTGCTTTCTTATTTCAAAACCTTAATTCTTACAAACTATAATATTTTCGAAAGGAATTTTCAAAGTAATATTTTTATGTTTTATAGGTTTAATTAACAGTTTTTGACAATTTTCTTTGTCTGTCTTAGGTAAATTCACTATGTAAATAATTGTTGAAAAATCTGATGCTATTCTTACCTCTCCAAATTCGATAGCTTCTATTAAATTAATATATGGCATATCTTGTTCTTAGAAAAATTCTTGTGTAATATTCATTTCGAAAGTTGAAAAAATAAATGAGTTTATTCCTCCTACTTTAGCCCATTGAATGGCATAGTCGATATTAATTAAATGGTCTTTAATAATTTTTATTTTCTTTTCAATATTTTGAATTATTTAGTTTTTTGCAATATTACTTGAGTTAACAATTTTCAAAATTGTATTTGTAACATGAGTTATCTCATTAATTTTTTCTAGATTATTCGTATTTATAATAACTTCATTATTATTATTTACGCGAACGTTATTTATTTTATTGCTAATTATCTCAAAATCATCATGATCCGGAGAACGTGCAAGCCATTTCCAAGCAGTCCCTAAGAAATGTAACGATCTTTTATTTCGATTTAATTTTAATCCATTAAGTATTGCTGTTTCGTGTAAAAGAAAAAGTCTTGCGTTGTCATATTTTGGTAGGTTATGTATAATTTGGTCCTCTAAATTATTTAAAATTTTCTGATAATTTTTCAAGTTGATAATGTGTATAATTTTAAAGCTTCCTTTCTCTAATTTAGCCGTCCCTGTATCAATTGTAGTAATTTGTGCATTCATATAGTCCAATATTTGTATCTCGCATGATACAAGCCATAGTTGCGCTCTGAAAACATAAAATAAAATGGTTTTAAGAAAAATAAATTCAATTTCGTATGTTGATCTTGTGAACAATTTTTCCGCTTTCTGTTACTATAGTCTATAGGGGAACAGGGGGCGAACCTTCACATGGCAACGTGTCTGACCGCCTCAACCTGGC
Organism: Coremacera marginata; assembly: GCA_914767935.1. NCBI lineage: Eukaryota > Metazoa > Arthropoda > Insecta > Diptera > Sciomyzidae > Coremacera > Coremacera marginata. The sequence goes on from OU612046.1 coordinate 80,408,275, forward strand.
GAGGCCAGCATTATCCATGTCGAAATCGTCTCAAGTCAGCTCAAACCTCCAAGTGGTGTTCCCTGGGCAACGGCAAACTGGCATCCGTCAGTTTGACGGCTAATTTGAGCGGCGGGTCGATCAAAAACCAGCCTCGGATAAGAACCCCAATTACGTTGACGACCACCGCAAACGAATAACGGACAATGATTTACGGATATGCAGCTGGAATGTCCGGACCCTTTATAGGGAAGGTGCCATTATCCAACTGGCAGAAGCCCTCAAAACAATAAAATCTGACATCACCGCCATCCAGGAAATGCGATGGAAAGGGCAAGGCTGCTCTAAACAAACACACTGTGATATCTACTACAGCTGCCATGCGGAGAAGCGCGAATTCGGATGTGGATTCGTCGTTAGCCGGAAATTACGTTACCTTGTTTCCCGGTTCACACCTGTGAACGAAAGATTGGCCACGATCCGCATCAAGGCAAAATTTTTCTACATTAGCCTTATTTGCGCGCACGCCCCGACGGAGTAAAAGGACGAAGCCGTCAAGGACGCTTTCTACGCTAGTCTTGAGGACGTATCCTTCCGGTCCATGACGTGAAAATAGTCCTCGGCGATTTTAATGCGAAAGTCGGAAGGGAAGGCATATTTGGCCCCACTGTCGGTCAGTTCAGTCTTCACGAGACCTCCACGAACAACGGTCTAAGACTGATCGACTTCGCCGCGGCACGAAACGGTAGTTAGTAGCACCAGATTTAAGCACCTCGACATCCACAAGGCCACCTGGCTGTCCCCGGACCAAAAAACGCGAATCCAAATTGATCATGTTGTAATCGACGGAAGGCCTCTAGTGTTCTAGATGTGCGTACATTTCGGGGGGTCAACATTGACTCCGACCATTATCTTGTTGCAGCCAAGATCCGCATGCGATTATGCAATGCGAAGAACATACGCACAGGAATGCAACGAAAGCTAGATGTCGCTAAGCTGCAATTACAATGGACTGCCGAAGCCTACTCCGCTCAACTCTCGGTTAAGCTCAACCAACCAACCTCTGGACTCGACGACGCCGGCGGACTTTGGGCGCATATATCCCACTCCATGCGCGCTGCCACTGAAGAGGTCATTGGTTTCCGGCGCCCGCAACCTCGGAACCAATGGTACGATCAGGAGTGTCGCATCGCCACAGCAGTAAAAAACGCCGCATACAGAAAAACGCTTCAGTCAGCTGCAACGCGAGCGCTGCGAGAAAACTACCGCGAAAAGAAGAAGGAAGAGAGGCGCCTTTTCAAACGCAAGAAAAGAGAGCAGGAAAAGCGTGAGCGTGAGGAACTAGAGGTATACCAGGCCAAGAAGGATTCACGAAAATTTTATCAACAGGTTAAGCGTCTAACCCAAGATTTCAAGCCCGGAGCATCCACTTGCAGAGACGAAAATGGAGATCTGAATACGGATACACAGTGTGTACTGAGATTGTGGAGACAGCACTTCTCCAATTTACTTACTGGCGACGATTCTACCAATGCCGCCCATCGAGAGCGCAGTTCAGTGCCACCTATCGACGATGACGGAGTGGAAGTATCACCACCTAGCCATGAAGAGGTTCGAGTTGCTATCCAACGACTCAAAAACAATAAAGCATCGGGTGCTGACGGTCTGTCAGCTGAATTGTTTAAAACCGGCGGCGATGAATTGATAAGGCGCATGCATCAGCTTATCAGCAAAATATGGCTAGCAGAAAGCATGCCCGACGATTGGAACCTCAGTGTACTGTGTCCTATACTTAAGAAAGGAGACCCTACAATCTGCGCCAGTTATAGAGGTATCAGTCTTATTTCCATGGCATATAAGGTTCTCTCAAGCGTACTGTGTGAAAGATTAAAGCCGATTACAAAAACACTGATTGGACATTATCAGTGTGGCTTTCGACCTGGTAAGTCCACCATAGAACAGATATTCACGCTACAACAAATCCTGGAGAAAACCCACGAAAATCAAATCGACACACACCATCTCTTTGTCGATTTTAAAGCTGCGTTCGATAGCCCGAGAAGGGATTGCCTATACGCAACAATGTCTGAGTTCGGTATACCTGCAAAGTTGATTAGACTTTGCAGAATGACGTTGAGCAACACACGCAGCTCCATCAAGGTAGGAAATTACCTCTCCGAAACCTTCAATACCGAAAGAAGTTTCAGGCAAGGCGATCCACTGTCTTGCGATCTCTTCAACATCATCATGGATAGGATCGTACGAAAGGCCTGTGTGCATCGTAATGGCACCATTTTCTATAAAGGTGTCCAGCTCCTTGCGTACGCTGATGATATTGATATTGTTGGCAGAATCAAGAGAGATGTTACAGCTGCTTTCGCCGCTATCGAAAAGGAATCAGCCAAAGTGGGTTTGACGATAAATGAGGGTAAAACAAAGTATATGCTGTCTACAAACAAGGGAGCGCGGCGTTTAGACTGCCACGTTTCATCCGGCAGCTATAATTTTGAAGTAGTCAAGGAGTTTGTATACCTTGGCACCGCCATTAATACTAACAACGAAATCAGCCTGGAGATAAAGCAAAGAACAATAATTGCTAATAGGTGCTACTACGGGCTCAGTAAGCAACTAAGTTCCAGAGCCCTCTCTTGATCGACAAAACTAACACTCTACAAGACGCTCGTTCCACCTGTGCTGCTTTATGGCGCTGAGGCATGGGTACCATGCATGGCATGAGACCATGCCTCCGATGGATGGACCAGGCTGAGGAAGCCCTTACCGCACTTGGTGTATCCAATTGGAGAAGGCGCGCGCAAAGCAGAGGCACCTGGCGAGAGCTGATGAGGTCGGTCGAAATCCGGACACGGGTTGTTACGGCCACCTAAGTAAGTAAGTAGTCTATCCTCTTTCACTACATCCTTTTTAAATATTTTTGACAGTTTTGAACAAAGTCTTTTATTCTGTTTAACAAATATTTCTTTTCCTACTAAGTAATTTTGTCCTACTAAGTAATTTCTTATTTGGTGTCTTTTTTTATAATGTCTTGTGAGGCCAGTTTGTTGTTTTTCCTGAAGTTTTTGTAAACTATTTCGTTTCGTTTTTTCGTAGTCGTCAGGTCCAAAAGTAACGATGCGTCCGTAATAAAGGTCTGCTGGCTTTTTCCCGGTTGTGGGGATTGTGTGGTTGTATTCGTTGACTGCTCTTTCGAGTAGTTCTTCAAAATTGCTGCTTGTACCATCACATTTTAAACACCTCATAATTTCAGTTAGTGTAGAATAGAAGCGTTCGACTTTACCGTGCGCTTCACTTCTGTAGGGTGGTGTTGTGAACACGTCTATTTTAAGTTCGTTCTTCATCATAAAAAGGATTGAAGCGGATTTAAAAGATGCTTCATTATTCATAACTATTGACTTTGGAACACCAAAGAAGAAAATTAAGTCTCTAAGTGGTCTTCTAACGTTTTATATTGATTTTCCGTCAAGTATTTTCGCTTGTGCGTACTTTGTAAATTTGTCAAGTGCAGTGAGTATCAGTTTACTTTCCGTGTTATAAATGTCGATGTGAATTATTTGTCCTGGTAAGTTGGTAACGGTTCAGAATTCGATCAATTTTGTTGGTCATGCCAGGGAAATAATATTTTTCTATAATCTGTAGGCGGTTTTCTTGTTTATTTCTATGTGCTCTATTGTGTGTTCCTATAATAATATTTTCTATGTCTTGCTCGCTAGTAATATCTTGTACTTCTGCTTGAGTAAATTTAATTTTGTAATTTTTAAAGTGTAGAGGAACAATATCTTGAATGATACCCATAACGCTTTCTGTCGTTTTTATTCCGTTTATTACTGAAGGGTTGAGATATCGTTTAAAGAGAGATATAAGTTTTCTGGGTATATAGGAAGTTTCCGATATTATATGTCTATGGTAACCTGGAAAAATTATTTTAAATTGATAAGAAGAGGTGTAATCGCAGTTTAGAAAAAGTTGGTTTTTAAAAACGTTTATCGGAGCTTCAACACTTGGAACTAAATTTTCAGGAGAACTTTCGATGATATGAACTGAAGGTGTCAAAGAATTTATTGCGTTTTTTGGTGAACGATACAGAGAATCTGCCACTACATTGCTAGTACCTAGCTTATAGAGAAACTCATAATTGTACTCTTCTAAGATAGCTATCCAGCGCTTCATCTTAGAATTTGCGTTTTTGGTACTGAGAGCATATGTGAGCGGTTGGTGATCGCTTTAGATTTTAACTTTTCTTGAACCATAGAGAAAACTGCGTAGTGATGTGAGCGCCCATATAATGGCAAGCATTTCTTTCTCATTGGTTGCATATGATTCTTCAGTTTTAGTAAGGCTTCTTGATAAAAATGTAATTGGCTTAGATTCTTGCGAAAGAACTGCTCCTAACGCTTAATTGGAGGCATCTATTGTAAGTTCGAATGGTTTTTGAAAAACAGGATATGAAAGCATAACTTCTTGTGATACTAAGCAGCTTTTGGCTTTTTGCCATGCCTCTATTGCTTGATCGTTCATAACTATTGGGGTATTCTTTGAGAGATTTTTGGACATACGTCCATTCTGTCCTCTTAAGAGTGAGGTTAAAGGTTTAACTAAACTGGCATAACCTTGGATAAATCTTCTATATTAACCTGTCATACCTAAGAAGGATCTTAAGTCTTTTAAAGTTTTTGGTTTAGAGAGTTCTAAAATTGCTTGCACCTTTTTTGGGTTGGTTTTGAGTCCATCTTTTGAAATAATGAAACCTAAAAATTCAACTTCGTTTTTAAGAAAGTCGCATTTGTCAATTTTAACCTTGAAGTTGGCATTCTGTAAAGATTTAAATACCGTTTGGAGGTTTGCGAAATGCTCTTCTTCGATCTTTCCGAATATTATTATATCATCTATATAAACATAGCAACGAACACCACTGTGTTGTCGCAAGACGTCATCGAGAGCACGCTGAAATATAGAAGGCGCATTTTTTAACCCAAAGGGGAAGTAAATTCGAACTTTCCATTATTAATGGAAAAGGCCGTTTTCTCTTTGTCTGATTCTTTGAGTGCTATTTGATGAAAACCACTCTTCAGATCAATAATAGTGAAGTATGCATTTTTACCAAGATTGTATAGGACTTCATTGGTTTCAGTTATTGGATACCTGTCTGCAATTGTAAAGGAATTAAGTTTGCGGTAGTTAATTACCATACGAAGTTTTTGTTCACCAGATGCGTCTGCCTTTTTTGGAACTATCCAAACTGGTGAGTTATATGGCGATTTCGATGGTCTTATTATACCGTCTGCGAGAAGTTCTTCGACTTGGTTTTCTATTTCCTCCTTGAGTGCCATGGGGTTAGGGTACGACTTTGAATAGATTGGGGTTTCATTTGATGTGCGGATTTCGCCTATGATTCCAGTTGTAAATGTTAATTTTTTATCTGGATCAGAAAATAAGTTAGGGCATTTGCGTATTATTTGATTAAGTTTTATCTCTTGTTCAGGTAGTAGATGTGGTGTGCGTAAATCGATACTATTGATGTCTTGTGTGACTTGCTGTTTAAGAGGAATTTTGATATTTCACAGGATTGTCATATAACTTTTGTCTGTATGAATGACTGATCTAAGTTCTTTTAAGGTATCGTTTCCTATGATACCATGAAAAGTTTTTAGTCAAGGTAAAATAAAAAATTTAAGTTCTTCGGTTTTTTCTCCAAAAATGTTTACAAAAGTATGGTGAGTTATTGGAATATTTACAGCAACAGAATTGACAAAAATATTTTTTATTAGGGATAGGATTAGGGTGGATTGAATATAGTTCTTATTAGAACCTGTATCTATTAAAAATTTTAGAGTATCTCCACTCCTAGCCAAAAATTCAAAATATGGGAGTGAAGAAGTTTCTAATCTTAAAAATAAACGTTATCGACGTCATCTAATTCTTCAGACTGTGGCTCAAATAGATGATGTCCGTCATAATCGTGTTGATGATTGTCTGTATAATCAGAATAAATTTGATTTGGATCGGGATTCGTTCCTTGTGCATTTATTTCAGATTCTTTAGGATTATCTACATTTATGTGAAAATTTCTGTGTATCTTACTTGGGCTATGAGCTTGTCGAGTAGCCGGACGTTTCTGTGAGTAATTATTTTGTTGGAAATTCGGTCTGTTTTGGTAGTTAGTTTGTCGAGATTGTATTGATGGATCGACTTCCATCGGCACTGGAGGTTTCGGTGGAAAATGTATTCGGTTATTGAATTCTGTTGGATTCCATTGGTTAAATCAAGGCTGCGGTTGAGGGAACGAATTGTTGTTCATGAATTGATGATTATTTTGTGGAAATCGAGTAGGCGTATTTTGATGATGGTGATAATATTGAGGTCGGTAAGAATAATTATTCCTAAATTGAGGAGCTTGTGCCAGTTCTGGATAGAAATTCCTTTGTATTGGTTAGCTGTGGTAAGTTGGTCTGGGTGGTAGTCTAGGAGGTGGTACGGGATTATTGACCCTCTTATAGTTACTCTGAGCATGATGCATTCTGTACATCATGTTAACTCCGCTAGGTTTGGGCCTGCCTGTCTCAAGCCAGGATAAAGGAGGAGGGTTGCTTGTAGAATACGTCCTGCAAACGTAAAAACTGATAGGGCCAACCAAGAGCTCGGGGTGGCGCCCATCAGGGTGAAACAAGCCTGCGAAGGTATAGCAATTGACCTTAAAACTTGTTAGTACGGGGACAGTCTTTACCCGTCAGATGGGGTAGACCCTATCTATCCTCCGCATGGAGACCTTAATTCGGCTGGAACTATGGTGCATAAAAGTGTCATCTTTTCGGCCTTCCGAAGTGTTGCTTGTCAAGAGTTTGACTCGCACCCTCAAACTGGCACGGCAGTCACTGAGGGAAGTGTTGAGATGGTTGATAAAACTAAGGGATCTTATACTGAGCACGGCAGTCCCTGAGAACAATGGCCAATACTCTATGTCTGGATGTTGAAATCCGAACGGCCAGAGTCAGAGTGGCAATTGCAAAGGTCCTCCAGAGTAGGTACCGGTCATGCGCAATAATTTCCAGCTGAGTCGGCAACTGCAAATTGTTAGACTAGTCTTTAAGTCCTCATTGAGCATAGTCATGTATAAGAATGCACTTTTTGTAATTGCATTTATGTATTCTTGGTCTTTTTGCGGGGATGTTATGGATCCTCATTTGACGGGATCGAGTTGCCCAGATGACTGTCGTGGGCTGGCCCTTCGGGGAGTCTCGTACTGGTTGTGGTTGTGTGAATGCCACACAGGTCTAGATTGACCGGTGGGGTCGCGCAATGGTACGACCGGGCTGGCATATCCATCTTAATATGCAAGAGATTGGGTAGGTCTCGTCTCCACCAGTAGATGGATGGAAGTACGTCGCTACGGAAGTCTAAACTGGTACTGCTATTACGGGCAGTATGTAATTTATTACATAATGCTCCTAATCAGCAGGGCACTGGGTGATGCTTTGTGTTTGTGAAGCAGCTTCCATGTTCGTGTTGCCACACCGTGTTGCCCCGTATGTTTTACTTGTTTTAAAACATAAGCGGGTCCGTGTTGTGGTACAACACAAAGTTCATGGTTGTCTGTTTCATGAACTATTACCCCGGGTTTTGAATAACCCAAGTTGCTTAAGCCTTGCGGCAGGTGCAATTTGCTAATTTAAAATCGTCTGTACATCATGTTGATTGGTGACCAGTCCAGAGCTGTGATGGGCTAAAACTGGGAGTAGCCGGGGCTAGTGCTACGAGGCCTGACCAAGGACTTTAAAACTGGTACCACGGGCAGTCAGCGGCCCCCGGTGTATGTCTGGCTTCTACTGGCATGCACTGGGCTGACTGGATTGGGCTGGCCCTTCGGGGAGTCTTCGGGGGGGCTGTGGTTTACCACCCATATCGTGGGCAGAGCTATCTACCTCGGTGTGGTTTGCACTCTCAAACCGGGTGCCATACCCCTTAGTATGGAAGAGGTTTTAGATAGGCCTCCACCCTCACCAAGGGTTGCGAAGTGTCATCACAACATGGAGCTAATTTGGTACCTTTGAATCCTCAAAGGGGCGCTGACCGACGCTTTGTATCGGTTCCAATTGTTAGGGAATAACGTTGAATTAAGCCTTCACGGCAGGTGTTAACGTTAAACACAGCAAATCTATTGTACATCATGTTATCTAGTTTCAAGCACATGTTAAGTGCTGTGGGGGTGTGGTAGGCTTAACAATCGAGGAAGGTCACACCGTTCAATCCCCTGATGAACGTATCTAACGCTTTGTCTCTGTATGAATTTGTCATTACGGCAATTGATTCGTCGCTTATTTCCAGACAAGCTATCTTGTCCAGTATTAGTGATAAATTCTGATAAATTTTATGATAAAATTCTGTTATGGTGTTCTGGCGCTGGGTTAAGGACATCATTTGGTACTCTAGTGTACCAATGTCTCTTTTGTCCGAATAGTGCATCATTAAGCATTTTCGGATTTTCTTCCATTGAAGTGGCGTTCGATAAGACTCTAGTGCCGCATCAGCTTCACCAACAATCTTATGTCGTATCATATGTAATATAGTATAGTATTTTGATGTTCCCCTAGTGTGCTCAAACATGGCGAGAATTCGTTCTACGGTTTTTCTCCAGGAGTTGAATTCTCTGGGCTTACCTGAAAATTCCCTTAGACATTTTACAATGTCAGGAATCCTATCTAAACGCTTGAATTCCCTGAAAAGTCGGTCGGTTCGTCATGGTCGTCTACCTCTAAAAATGGATTATTTAAACTAGCTATTGTCTTCGTAAGTAAGTCAGTTATCTGTTTAGTCAATTCAGGACTAAGTATGGCTGGTGGTGGATTATGTGGATTATTGGAAGAGGCGTTTCGCTGAAGACTCAAGTAGCTGAGGCGGTCAGCGAGTGTTTCTGGATCTGTCATTTTCTTAAAAAAATTTCACACTAAATTTACTTGTTCAAATTTAATTTCTTCTGAAAAATTTTCCTTGTTTATGGTTATTCGATAAAAATTTATTAGAATTTTAATAAATTTTCTAAAAATTTTCATAGGCTAAAACTTTCTTCTTAATGAATTATTTCTTAATAAATTTTCCTTGAAAATTTTAATATTAATAAATTTTTGTTCTTTTTTTTTAAAAAATTTCTTTAAATTCTTATCATAATAAATTTTCTCTTAATATTTTTCTTTTAAGAATTTTCTTTTAATAATAAATTTGTAAGATTTTAAAATTTTTTTGTTTTAAATTCTCTTTTAACAAAATACTTTGATATCTTTAATCCAATTTTGTTCACTTTCTTTAATTCGTTCTTAATTTAATTTGAAATTTAAATGATTTCAGATTTATTAGCAACGTTTACTTTTGTTCAAATATTTTCACTCTTATTAATTTTTTTACTTAGCTTACATTATTAATCTTAACTTAGCTTACATTAGAATGAACTTAATCATTATCCAGCGTTTGTTGTGGAGCCGTTTGTTGAACAAATTGTGTTATACTTTTTCCTTAAGTACTGGGGGCCCTTGTTGTCACTTCTGAGGCAATCCTTCTTATCCGTATAGCCGCTTATCGTTGAGCCTTACTTGTTGATGTTCAGGCTTTTTAATGAGCTTTGTTGTTTGTTTTTTATTCACAACGCTCGCGAAACCTTAATTTTTATTTTTATTTTATTATAAAGAAGGCTTTTTAATGGGCTTTGTTGTTTGTTTTTTATTCACAACGCTCGCGAAACCTTAAATTTTATTTTCAGGTTTTTATTAAATTTATTATGTTTCACAACGTTCGCGGCGGAACCTTACCTTTTATTTTCAGGTTTTTACTATAACGGACCGCTGGTCCCTGCTCGGGCGCCAATTAAATTAAACAAAGTTTAATTTGTCTAAAAAAAATATTTTTATCACTATTCGCGATCTTTATTGTTTGAATTCGAAATTAGAACTAACTTAACAAAATTTTTGAAATCTTAATAATAACTTAAACTGCGCTGCTACCTATGTGTTTTTGTTGGTGGCTTAGTTGTTGTTTTTGATCTGTTGCTTTTGTTGCTGAAACTTGCTGACGCGTTGGTTCCCATAGAATCGACGAACATAGATCTGCTTCTACAAATTTGCGCAACTCTTCCGATTTCCGTGTTTTCAAGCTCATTTTCATCGCAGATTAAAAAGGTATTTGCGAAGCAAAACAAGTGATGATTGAACGGCTTGGCGTTGTTGAACGGCGTTGTTGAACGTGACGTTGAAGTAACGTGCAAAAATGTAATCGAAATTATGTCGAAAAAGCCAAGAAAAATGAGTACCATTTTATAATCTAAAACACAGTTCATTTGATTTGCTGATTACTTATTTAATAAATATACTATGCATATTAGAGTGCCCTTATATTGTTTTTTTTTTTTTATATTTGACATGTGCATAGAGCTATGGTTTGTTTCTATATAATGCAAATGTAATTTTTCTAAAAATTTCAGAAAAAAAATATTGATATATAAATGAGCCTGTAGCGACCTCTTTATTTAAAATTTGATTTACTATATATGGAAAAATAGTGCTGTTTTTCCAAAAAAAATCTCATATTTTATTGTTGGATTAAAAAAATCGCAAATATCCAAATTTAAAAAAAATTCAGTGAAATGCCATGGAAATATCTTTTTAAACCAATACCTAATAGAGATACAAAAAATGGTGCGATTTTGTTTAATAATTTGGTCATTACGAAATTTTTTGCTAGAAGTAAGACCTTTTTGGGATTGTCGAGTTTGACTATTTTTATGAAAAAAATTTCCAAAAACCCAAAAATACAAATATTGAAATATCAATCCAAAAATGAACAGTTTTTAGCTTATTTGTGCAAAAAATTTAAAAAACCCGAAAATCGGATAAGAAATAGCTGCTGAACTTGATTTTCTTTCAAAAATTCCAAAGTGCCTTTCTCTTAATTAATTAAAATCCATTTTTTAAATTTTAATAACTCATTTTAAAGAAAATTTTAATAAAAAACGAAATGCATACCAGTTTTTAGAAAATTTGATCTTCAAAAAAATTTAATTGGGATGATTATGGAAGAACAACTTTTCAATAAAAGGCACGTTTAAATATTGATATTTTTTCCTGAAAATTTCACAATTTACTTTTTACATGTAAAGGTACAATCGAGGCCCATGCACATTTTGAATTTGTTAAAAGAACTTGTTTCATACAGTTAAGTTTAAATTTTTAAGGCCCCTCTCCCCCTCCCCCCGAAATATTATTCTGGATCCGCCTTTTATATATTAAGTACATTAAGTATTTATATATATTCTGGTGCTTGTCTTTTATAAATTAAGATTATTGTCTATATATATAAAAATGAATGTATGTATGTGGGTATGTGGGTATGTGGGTATGTGGATATGTGTGTATATCACGTATAGACTCCAAAACCACCGAACCAAACTCTATGAAATTTTGAGGGATACTGAAGCATCATTCGGGAAGTGTTCCTGTGAAGTTTGGGGATGATTGGGCAAGGGGGCGTGGTACCTCCCATACAACCCAAATTGGCTCTATCGCCCACAAACCAAAAAAATTGCTATATATCAGACGGTTTTAATCATATAAAACTTAAATTTGGTAATTTTGTTCAGATGGTTACTTTCGGTGACTGTAAAAGAAATGGGCGTGGTCACACTATATTTACGCCCACTTTTCAGCAATTATTTTAATTCCTAAAATGTTCAAGTTTTGATAGTGAATCTTGATATGCAGGTGATATGCATACAAGTGGCAGTCACTATGTAAATATAAACGTTGTCACGCCCACTTTTACCGCCCACAAATAAGTAAAAATGCTTTATATCAGACGGCTCTTGCCATAGAAGGCTATGATTTGATAATTTAGTTTATATGATTACTCTCGGCCAATATACAAAAAATGGGCGTGGCCGAACTATATCTACGCCCACTTTATCGGAATCATGCTTATTCCTGAGTTGTACACGTTTTGATAGTGAATCTTAGTATGCAGGTGCTATGGATCCAAGGGGCAGTCACTATGTAAATATAAACGTTGTCACGCCCACTTTTACCTTCCACAAATCAGTAAAAATGCTTTATATCAGACGGATTTTGCCGTAGAAGACTACGATTTGGTAATTTAGATCGTATGGTTACTGTCGGCCAATGTATAAAAAATGGGCATGGCCGCACTATATCTACGCCCACTTTATCGAAAGCATGCTTATTCCTGAGTTGTACAAGTTTTCATAGCCAATCTTGGTATGCAGGTGCTATGGGTGCAACTGGCAGTCACTATGTAAATAAAAATGTTGTCACGCCCCCTTTTACCGCCCACAAATCAGTAAAAATGGTTTATATCAGACGGCTCTTGCCGTAGATGACTAAGATTTGGTAATTTAGTTCATATGGTTACTGTCGGTCAATGTATAAAAAACGGGCATGGCCGCACTATATCTACGCCCACTTTAGCCTGCATAGCCAATCTTCGTATGCAGGTGCTATGGGTGCAAGTGGCTGTCATTTTGTAAATATAAACGTTGTCACGCCCACTTTTACCGCCCACAAATCAGTAAAAATGCTTTATATCAGACGGTTTTTGCCGTAGAAGACTACGATTTGGTAATTTAGTTCATATGGTCACTATCGGCAACTGTTTAAAAATAGGCGTAGTCGCACCATATCTACGCCCACTTTTTCGAAATCATGCTTATTCCTGAGTTGCACACGTTTGATAGTAACACTTGATATGCAGGTCCTCTAAGTGACAGTCAATATATATATATAAAATTTGCCACGCCCACTTGTACCACCCACAAAAAAAACAAAACGAAATGGCCAATTTCAGTCCTTGAAAGTACTTTGACCGAGCTTCTTATGATCAATTGTGTTGTGAGTGTTGTGGAATGTTTGAACACAATTGATCGAGAACTGGACCTACATGTTTTATGCCGACTTCGAACGGCTTACGTTCTCAAGAAGCTTTTCATGGCAGTTTTTATTCTCTGAGGTTTGCCATTGTCTGCAGAGAGGTGACGGCCGAACAGAAAAATTAGTTCAATCGAAAAACTTTCAGTGTCAGGTGGGATTCGGACCAGGGTTCCCTCGCGTATGGGCCACACACTCTACCAGCTACGCCACAGCCGCCACTTGGTTTATTTTTACCCACAAATTAATAGAACTTCTATAAATCAGACGATTCTCATCGTTAAATACTAAAATTTGGTTATTAAGTTCATACGCTTACTCTCGACAGCTTTGCAAAAATTGTGCATGGTAGCACTATATCTGTGCCCACTTTTCAGAAATAATTTTATTTTATTTATTTATTTACTTATGTATTAATGTACTATAGTTCATTACAATTTAAAAATTATAACTAAGTTAGCTGCCTGGGCTATCGGTTAGAAATAATTTTAATTCCTGAGATGTGAACGTTTTGATAGACAAACTTTGTATGTAGGTGCTATGGGTCAAATTGGCGTTCACTTTATATATAAATGTTGCCACGCCTACTTTCAATGCCCACAAATCCATAAAAAGGATATATATCAGACTTTTTTTACAGTAAAAGACTAAAACTTGGTAGATTAGTTCATATGGTTACTGCCAGAACCCTTAAAAAAGGGGCGTGTCACACTTTATTTAAGACGACTTTTCAAAAATCATTGTAATTTCTGAGCTGTACGCGTTTTGATAGTGGAACTTGGTATATAGGTGCAATGGGACCAAGTGGCGGTCACTTTATATATAAATGTTGCCATACCTACTTTTTCTGCTCATCTATCTATCTGTAAAAAATGTATGTATGTATACTAAGGCTCCTCACAAAAAAAAGGTGTTCGGGTCGGTTCCTCAAAATAATGCTTTATGTTATGATGATTCCCCAAATATTTCGACTGTAGCGATAGTCATCCGTGAGCTGGAATGGTTTGAAATAAAAAAAAAAAAAAAAACAAAAAGGAAATAGCCATTTCAGACTTTAACCGAGCTTCTTATGCGTGCGTGTTGTGAAATGTTTGAACACAAATGATCGAGAACTGGATCTACAAGGCTTATGCCGACTCCGAACGACTTATGTTCTCAAGAAGCTTTTCATGCCAGTTTTTACTCTCTAAAGTTTGCCATTGTCTGCATAGAGATGGCGGCCGAACAGAAAAATTATTTCAATTGAAAAAACTTTCTGTGTCAGATAGAATTCGAACCTGGGTTCTATAGTATACAAGCCTCGCACGTCAACCAGTATGCCACGGAATGGTTTCAAATATTCTGTAAAAATCGAGTTTTTTATAAAAATATTTACTGGTGCGGTAGTTAAAAATAACAAACGGTCAGAAATAATAGTAATTAAAAACTGCTTCCAATCTGCACTAATAAATTTTAAATTTTTACTCTACTCTATAAATTTTAATTTTTTAACTTTTTTTTTTGTATTATTTTCACTAAAATGCAAATTAAATTTTTTTTTTGTTTTGCCATTTTACTTTTAGTCAATTATATTATCTATGGATGATAAAATAAAGTGTAAAGTGAATTGCTAAATTGAATGAAATTACAAAAAAATTTACACATTTTTTACATTGTACAATTTATTTGACTAAAATTAGTTTAGGAAAAGATTCGTTTGAATTTTAGTGAAAATAATATGAAAAAAGTTAAAACAATCCAAAAAATCCGCATTATCTTTGGTCCAACGGAAAAAATATAAGATTTTTTGATGCAAAATTTTTTCCATTACTCTTAGTTCTGACCGTTTGTTTTTTTCTAACTGCCATACCAGCCAATATTTTTAGTCGAAATATTTTGGGGATCATCATAACATAAGCCATGGATTATTTTGAAGAACGAGACTGAACAAATTTTTTTCTAAAGAGCGTGAGGCGACTCAATGTATATACGTATGTGGGTATATGTGTATATCACGTAAAGGCTTCGAAACCGCTAAGCCAATTTTTATACCAAAGCGTTGAGAGGGTTCCTGTGAAGTCTGTTGCCGATCGTAAATACACCTAAAATTTTCGATTTCGAACAGTTTTGTAATTATAGGACGCAAAGCCTCGGAATTCAGTATTCGACCTCAATTTACACATGCCGTGTCACAGGTAACATTTTATGGGTGTTGGACGAGGGGCGTGGTACTTTTTCCGCACCCAAAATTTTCGGTATAGCTTTCGAAACAAGTCACACATTAATAAAACCCGGTAAGAACTTACTATAAAAGCATGGCCTCACTAAAGCTACGCCCTCTTTTAGGGGATAAGCGCTGAGCGCAGCGAAGCGCGCCGGGTATAAGCTAGTATTTTATATTATTGAAGTTGTATGCGAATGAACATCGCCAAACGTCGCACAGTGCAAGATTAGGGAGCAAGATTAGGGCAGTCAAAATTCTGTAACTTTTGAAAGAATGAAGATATTTCGTTCGGGTTTCTGTGTTTTGTTGGAAATGGTTTTATTTGATGTGGCTTTCAAAATATAAAAAAACAATTTAAGACAAGCTAGGGGGATGCCCCAAATTTAGCGCAAAAATTAAAATTTGTATCCAAGCCTTTTTATTATTTTATTGCATTAAAAGTGTATTAGTTCTAGTCAATAAGCAAGTTTTAATAGTATTAACTAGGGTTTTATAAGTTTGCTTAACCCTTTGGTACTCAATGTGTCTTAAAAGATGTAACTAGCAAAATATTTATAAAGCTCAAAATAAGTTTAAAATTTTCCAAAAATACAATATATATTAGAAATCGATTTAGATCTCAAACCAAAAACAATACATTTTACATTATTGAGGTATGGCATAATATGGGTTGGCCAAAATCAACAAAAAAAAACTAAAAGTTTGTACGATATTTTAAAGCAGAATATTTATTTTGAAATTTATTAAAACAAAATATGTAAATAAGAACTTAACGATATATTCAGTGCGTACATTAATTTTCATCTTTTAAATTAAAAATATTCAAAGCAATATCTATAAATAATATAAAAAAAACGATATGGCCATTTCTATCCTTGAAAGGACTTTGACCGAGCTTCTTATGAACAATTGTGTTGTGTATGTTGTGAAATGTTTGAACACAAATGATCGATCGAAAATAATATTGTTACGGGCGAAAACAAAGAAATTAACGTCAACTATGGTTTTTACTGAAGAACGTTTATTTACATGTTGAAATGTGTTGACAAAGTGTTTATTTCACTGTAATATTAATAAAATTAGTATAATTCATTAAAAGGCTTAAAACTTACATTTTGTTTTGCCCTGACGTTAAATTCGAAATCAGAATAGTGATAAAATAAAATGTGATTGCTTACAGAGTTCAGTGTTGCAATAAAAATTAAAATAAAATCGGTATCGATACTTTATTGATTCAGGGATGCCATTGGTCCACAACATTCCCCCCCTCGTGAAGGTCTTGCGGGGCTTCACCCACCAAGTCCAGTATTGCTAGTCTTGAGACCGGACGCCTCAATGTACCATTGCTAGTCTTCACATCGGCAATTCGAATCTGGCCATCCTTGGCTTTAATCGTGCTGATCACCCTTCCCCGCTTCCAGCTGCTTCTCGGAGCGTTCTCATCGCAAATAAGTACTATATCTCCGTTTTGAATTTGTTTTTGAGGAGTGAACCATTTTGTTCGCCTGGTTATTGTTGGCAAATAATCTCTAATCCAACGGTGCCAAAATTTATTTTTTAACTGCTGGCCAATTCTATATTGCTTCCGTGTACAAATCGGGTTATCATCTCCGGGCGTCTGCGTAGAGTTGGTAGTACCCAGGAGGAAATGGTTCGGCGTCAAAGGGTCCAAATCCTCGCTCTCCACTGGTAAATGTGTCAGAGGGCGGCTATTGACTATGTTCTCCGCCTCTATCAATAAGCTGCGAAGAGTCTCGACCTGTGGCGCCGACTCTTTCAAGGTGACTGCTAATACTCGTTTGGTCGACTGAATAAGTCGTTCCCAGGATCCGCCGCTACTAGGATTTGCCGGACAGTTGAACTCACATGTTATGCCCTTTGTCGACAGTTCGGTTTGTAAATAGTTCATATCCAAAAAGTCATTCACTCTTCTTAGCTCGCCATCCGTGCCAACAAAGTTTGTGCCCATGTCAGAGCGTATTTTCACCGGGACTCCACGCCTGTTTATGAAATTTCTGATGCATAAAATACACGCATCCGTTGATAGATCCGCCGCAAGTTCGATGTGTATGGCTCGGACAGTCATACATGTGAACAGCGCTGCCCACCTCTTTTCGCGTCTTCTTCCAATCGTCACTTAAAATGGCCCAAAATAGTCTATTCCTGTAAAGGTGAAAGGCCTTACGAACGGTGTAACACGGTCACTCGGTAGCTGGCCCATAAGTGTCGGCTTAGGCTGCGCACGGTTGTTCTTGCAGAACTGGCATCTCGATTTTACACGTTTCACTACGGCTCGCAAGTGAGGAATCCAAAACTTCCTTCGAATTTCATTTACTACGACTTCATCATTCTGATGAAAATATTTATCATGATATTCCTTCACCATGAGCTCTGTTAAACTATGACGGCTTGGAAGAATAGCTGGATTTCGTGTCGATTCGGGCAACGCCAAAGCGTAACTAAGTCGCCCAAAAACACATAAAACACCATATTTGTTTATTCCTGGGCTAAGCGTAAATATTTTGCTGTCCTTTGTTACTATTCTGTTGCTTTGTATATCATTAATCTCCTTGCCATAAATCTGCTTCTGAACGCTTCGGCATAGTGTTCTCTCTGCTTCATTCAACTCGTCTGCTGTCAACGCGCCTTTCGTTGGATGGTCATTTTTTCTGCATTTTATGTTAATAAATCTCAGCTCCCACGCAATTGTCCTTTTGAGACGAAGAAGGCTTGAAAATCTCGTTAAATCTATGAATGTTTTGTCTGTCGTCACTACAAGGCATCTACGTACTTCTTCATTTGTTGTTTGCTCGTGTGTTGCATCGGATATTGGCCAAAACTCCTCGGTTGTCTTAAGAAATTCAGGTCCAGTCACCCATTGATTCTTTGGGACAAAATCCACTGGATACACTGTTCGGGTCGCTGCATCGGCTGGGTTCAATTTTGTTGGTACCCAGCGCCAATCATTTTCATGTGTCGTCTCCAATATTTCACCAACGCGATGTGCCACGAATGACTTGAACTGCCGATGATCAGATTTTATCCAGCTTAGCACAGTTCTCGAATCGCTCCAGCACACTATTTTTGAAATCTTCACTCTATGGCATTCCAAAATTGTATTTTTTAATCGTGCGCCTAATACGGCTGCTTGTAATTCTAGTCGTGGCACCGATAAAAGCTTTAGAGGCGCACATTTTGTTTTACCCACGATGAAACAGATCTCGATCTTGTCTGCCATAACGATGCGCCAGTAGGCTACTGCCGCAAAGGCTGTCTCACTAGCATCGACAAATACATGGAGCTCGACGACAGTGTCAGAATGCAGTAATGATGGCGAGTAACAGCGGCGCAGTCGAAATTGTTTGACCAGTTGAAGCTTTGTTACCCATTGCGCGAAGCGTTCAAATATTCGCTGCGGTATATCTTCGTCCCAGTTGACACCTGATCGCCACACGTCCTGCAGCATCACCTTTCCATAGATCAACAAGTTGGCGAGCATGCCAAACGGGTCATATACGGACATGACAAGACTTAAAAGCTCGCGTTTCGTCGGAATCTTTAATGCAGACACTATCAAGGGGTTAACTTTGTGCAAATAAAGCTTGAAAACAAAGGTATCGTCGATACTGTTCCAAAATAATCCTAAAATTTTATATACTTTGTCAGTTGTATCCATTTTCACAATCGACTGTTCGCATGATGCATAGCCATTCAATTGATTTTGAACCGATTCGGAATTTGAAATAAAGCTGCGAAGCTCGAATCCAGCTTTAAGATGTGTATTTTTCACAGCTTGCCCAATGTCAAGCGCTTCCTCTTCACTGCAAAAGCTGCTCACAAAATCATCCACGTAGTGGCTATTCACAATCTCTTCGATGACTTTCGGCTGATCAGGTGCGCTTTCAACTGCGTTTTTATTTTTAACAAATTGTGCACTGCACGGTGAACAGGTGGCGCCGAAGATCATGGCTTCCATAATGTAAATATCAACTGGTTTTTGTGTGTCGTTGTTTCTCCAAAGAAAGCGCTGTGATTCTTGATCAGGTTTCGTTATTTGAACTTGCAGATACATCTCTTTTATATCAGCGCATAGTCCTATGCTTTTTTCTCGAAATCTAAATAAAATTGTATTTAACGCTTGGTTTTCATCTGGTCCTTTCATCAACTGTGAGTTTAAAGATATTCCATCAACCTGTGCGGCCGCGTCAAATACCAACCTCAACTTTCCCGGCTTGTTAACGTTAAACACAGCGAAGTGTGGCAAATACCAAGTTCGGTTACTTATAACTGCTGCTTCAGTTGACGACATCTTCCTTGCATAGCCTTTGGAGATATAATTTTCCATCGCAGCTGTGTACGCCTTGGCAAACTCTAGATCTTTGTTCATCTTATTTTCAATGGAATATAATCGACGCTCAGCCATTTTGTAGCTCTCTGGCAAAATTATATTGTCACTTTTCCATAAAAGACCTGTCTCGTATCGTTCGCCTAACCTTTTTGTCGTATCGTTCAAAATCTTTCGGGAACGAATAACCTCTTTAGACTCCAATTGTTTCTTTGGAACAGAAACGCCAAAGTTTTCCGTCGTAAAATAATCTGTTATTAAATCTTCCATATTTTTCTCTTTTACAGTTGCGTGCAGCACAATAGATATGTGATTTGATGAAGATACTTCAGCTCCTGATGGTTTTCCATATATCAACCACCCAAGTGGTGTTTCAGCAGCTATCAAGGTTGGCTCACATTTCAGGCTTTTCAAGCTAGAAGTCAAGTGACAGTTATCCAGCCCTATCAACAACTGGGGCTTGGCATCCATATAGTCCACTATTGGGAAATTCTGTAACCGATCGTGTTTGTCTGTCAAGTCACCTAAGTTGACAGTCTGCTTGGGTAGCTCCAAGTCTGGCACGGTGCGCGCATGAATATTATACCATTTGTTTTTTCCAACACCTTTAATGTCGATATTCACTGCCATCGAAGTCACGTCGGTTGATCTTCCGCCGAACCATGAGAGAGAGAGTGGTTTCATTTTCTCTTTGAATCCTAACTCACGGGCGACTGACTCATTTAATAACGTTGCAGATGAGCCTTCATCCAAAAATGCGAAAATTTTTACTACTTTATTGTTGATACCTCGTAACTCTACAGGTAAGACTTTAAATAGTAACTTCTTTGGCTTTGAGCTTAATGACGTCTCTTGCAAAGTGTTGAGATTGTGTTGCTCAATATTTGCATGGTCATCGTTTTTGGGATGAAGTGCTGGATGGTGAATCTTTTTACACTCATTGACTTGACAGACCCTTTTACGCCTACACTGATATACAGTATGTCCCTTAGACAGACAGCTGAAACAGAGTTTATTCACTTTTACAGTTTCCCATTTTTTATCTGTATCATTTTTCAAAAATTTATCACACTGCGTGATAGGATGATTTCCCTTGCATTCATAACATGCAAATATCTTTGTTTCCTTATTTGATGTTTCTTCTATCAGTGTTATAAATGGTTTCGTGCTTCCGCGTTGCACAAAGGTCTGTGCTCTTGCCGCTGTCGGTGTCGTGAGCTGCATACAAATCGTCGCTTTAGATATGACCCTAGCTACCTGATTTATCCAGTCAGTAAAATGTTCCAGGGTCGGATATGGTTTTATCTGTGTGGCATATGATGTCCACTCTATTCTTTTCGTCAAAGGCATCTTGGATATGAGCTCCTCTAATAATGTTGGATTCCCTAAATGTTGGATTGCGTTGGCGTTCTTTAAGTAAGCCGTCAAGTTCTGAACTTTGGTAGCAAACGGCACTAAACGCTCCAAATGGCTCTCAGGTATAATGGGAATCTCCTTAGTTTTTAACAATTGACTTTTGATCAGAAGTTCAGGCTGGCCATATTTAAATTCAAGTAAATCAATGATACTTAAAACATTTTGTGGACTTATAAGAAGGCTTTCCACATCCTCACGAGCAGCCACTCTCAGACACTTTTGTAACCTAAAGGTATTTTCTAAATTCGTGTATCCGTAAACTAATGAGGATTCACGAAAGGTGGCAATGAAAACCGGCCATTCTTCAGGACGTCCACTAAAATCAGGTAAATCGTATAACTTTCGAATAGCATGACTTGGAATTAGTTGCGAGTACAACCTATTATTGTTTACGTGATAGCTCGACGAATTATATGTCGAATCGGTGGCTGCACCATAGACATTGTTATTTTGTATTGAATACATTGGCACTGACCCATAAGGGTGATTTTGAACATTAGCATGTACGGCGCACGAATTTGGTGCAGCGGATGGCATATGCCGTGGACTATATGTGGTATCGGTGGCTATAGGCATGGATGAATACGTGGCTTGAGCTGCAATAGGCAACGAAATGTTTGATTCGGCAGGTGCCGCAGTCTGAAAATTAAAACAATGTGTGACAGCGGCCGTCGGGGCAGGTGGCGTTATATATTGACCAGCAGCTGACACAGGCGGCAAATAATGTGTGGCAGCAGCCGTCGACTCGGGTGACCTTAAATATTGACCAGCAGCTGACGCAGGCGGAAAACAATGTGTGGCAGCAGCCGTCGACTCGAGTGGCGTAATATATTGACCAGCGGCTGACACAGGCGTCAAACAATGTATGGCAGCGGTCATCGACCCGAGTGGAGTAACATATTGACCAGCAGCTGACACAGGCGGCAAACAATGTGTGGCAGCAGCTATCGACCCGAGCGGCGTAACATATTGACCAGCAGCTGACACAGGCGGCAAATAATGTGTGGCAGCAGCCGTCGACTCGGATGACCTTAAATATTGACCAGCAGCTGACACAGGCGGAAAACAATGTGTGGCAGCAGCCGTCGACTCGAGTGGCGTAATATATTGACCAGCAGCTGACACAGGCGTCAAACAATGTGTGCAGCAGCTATCGACCCGAGCGGCGTAACATATTGACCAGCAGCTGACACAGGCGGCAAACAATGTGTGGCAGCCGCCGTCGACTCGGATGACCTTAAATATTGACCAGCAGCTGACACAGGCGGTAAGTAATGTGTGGCAGCGGCCGTCGACTCGGGTGATGTTAAATATTGACAGGAAACTGACACAGGCGACAAACAATGTGTGGCAGCGGCCGTCAACCCGAGTGGCTTAATATATTGACCAGCAGCTGACACAGGCGGTAAACAATGTGTGGCAGCGGCTTTCAATGTCTGGGATTCTTGGGAAGAGCTGGGGCTAGCTAGCGGGGAAGGGTGTGATGCAATAATGCTGTTTTTGATATGCTCCTGAAGCTGGGCACACTTGGGTTTACTTTCAATTACCTGGTCTACAGTGCATTGTTGATTCTGTTCAGTTTGCTTAAGTCGTTTCATTAATTCCTCAGTCAGATCATTCGATGGTAATAACGTGGCGTTTAGGCTTGATTCATCTTCGTTCGATTCAGTTTCTGCATCTGAGTAATGCTCTGGCGTTGATGTGTCGGTCATTTTTACTTGAAATCCTTGAAAATGTTCTGGAAGTTTTCCCTTATTAATGCGCTTGCTTCTGCGCATGGCCTTGAAAACTTCACAAGAAATGCGTACGTGACTTCAAAATGCCGGCAATGGCGCTCCAATGCAATAAAATTGAAATAAAATTGTTACGGGCGAAAACAAAGAAATTAACGTCAACTATGGTTTTTACTGAAGAACGTTTATTTACATGTTGAAATGTGTTGACAAAGTGTTTATTTCACTGTAATATTAATAAAATTAGTATAATTCATTAAAAGGCTTAAAACTTACATTTTGTTTTGCCCTGACGTTAAATTCGAAATCAGAATAGTGATAAAATAAAATGTGATTGCTTACAGAGTTCAGTGTTGCAATAAAAATTAAAATAAAATCGGTATCGATACTTTATTGATTCAGGGATGCCATTGGTCCACAACATTCCCCCCCTCGTGAAGGTCTTGCGGGGCTTCACCCACCAAGTCCAGTATTGCTAGTCTTGAGACCGGACGCCTAAATGTACCATTGCTAGTCTTCACATCGGCAATTCGAATCTGGCCATCCTTGGCTTTAATCGTGCTGATCACCCTTCCCCGCTTCCAGCTGCTTCTCGGAGCGTTCTCATCGCAAATAAGTACTATATCTCCGTTTTGAATTTGTTTTTGAGGAGTGAACCATTTTGTTCGCCTGGTTATTGTTGGCAAATAATCTCTAATCCAACGGTGCCAAAATTTATTTTTTAACTGCTGGCCAATTCTATATTGCTTCCGTGTACAAATCGGGTTATCATCTCCGGGCGTCTGCGTAGAGTTGGTAGTACCCAGGAGGAAATGGTTCGGCGTCAAAGGGTCCAAATCCTCGCTCTCCACTGGTAAATGTGTCAGAGGGCGGCTATTGACTATGTTCTCCGTCTCTATCAATAAGCTGCGAAGAGTCTCGACCTGTGGCGCCGACTCTTTCAAGGTGACTGCTAATACTCGTTTGGTCGACTGAATAAGTCGTTCCCAGGATCCGCCGCTACTAGGATTTGCCGGACAGTTGAACTCACATGTTATGCCCTTTGTCGACAGTTCGGTTTGTAAATAGTTCATATCCAAAAAGTCATTCACTCTTCTTAGCTCGCCATCCGTGCCAACAAAGTTTGTGCCCATGTCAGAGCGTATTTTCACCGGGACTCCACGCCTGTTTATGAAATTTCTGATGCATAAAATACACGCATCCGTTGATAGATCCGCCGCAAGTTCGATGTGTATGGCTCGGACAGTCATACATGTGAACAGCGCTGCCCACCTCTTTTCGCGTCTTCTTCCAATCGTCACTTAAAATGGCCCAAAATAGTCTATTCCTGTAAAGGTGAAAGGCCTTACGAACGGTGTAACACGGTCACTCGGTAGCTGGCCCATAAGTGTCGGCTTAGGCTGCGCACGGTTGTTCTTGCAGAACTGGCATCTCGATTTTACACGTTTCACTACGGCTCGCAAGTGAGGAATCCAAAACTTCCTTCGAATTTCATTTACTACGACTTCATCATTCTGATGAAAATATTTATCATGATATTCCTTCACCATGAGCTCTGTTAAACTATGACGGCTTGGAAGAATAGCTGGATTTCGTGTCGATTCGGGCAACGCCAAAGCGTAACTAAGTCGCCCAAAAACACATAAAACACCATATTTGTTTATTCCTGGGCTAAGCGTAAATATTTTGCTGTCCTTTGTTACTATCCTGTTGCTTTGTATATCATTAATCTCCTTGCCATAAATCTGCTTCTGAACGCTTCGGCATAGTGCCCTCTCTGCTTCATTCAACTCGTCTGCTGTCAACGCGCCTTTCGTTGGATGGTCATTTTTTCTGCATTTTATGTTAATAAATCTCAGCTCCCACGCAATTGTCCTTTTGAGACGAAGAAAGCTTGAAAATCTCGTTAAATCTATGAATGTTTTGTCTGTCGTCACTACAAGGCATCTACGTACTTCTTCATTTGTTGTTTGCTCGTGTGTTGCATCGGATATTGGCCAAAACTCCTCGGTTGTCTTAAGAAATTCAGGTCCAGTCACCCATTGATTCTTTGGGACAAAATCCACTGGATACACTGTTCGGGTCGCTGCATCGGCTGGGTTCAATTTTGTTGGTACCCAGCGCCAATCATTTTCATGTGTCGTCTCCAATATTTCACCAACGCGATGTGCCACGAATGACTTGAACTGCCGATGATCAGATTTTATCCAGCTTAGCACAGTTCTCGAATCGCTCCAGCACACTATTTTTGAAATCTTCACTCTATGGCATTCCAAAATTGTATTTTTTAATCGTGCGCCTAATACGGCTGCTTGTAATTCTAGTCGTGGCACCGATAAAAGCTTTAGAGGCGCACATTTTGTTTTACCCACGATGAAACAGATCTCGATCTTGTCTGCGATAACGATGCGCCAGTAGGCTACTGCCGCAAAGGCTGTCTCACTAGCATCGACAAATACATGGAGCTCGACGACAGTGTCAGAATGCAGTAATGATGGCGAGTAACAGCGGCGCAGTCGAAATTGTTTGACCAGTTGAAGCTTTGTTACCCATTGCGCGAAGCGTTCAAATATTCGCTGCGGTATATCTTCGTCCCAGTTGACACCTGATCGCCACACGTCCTGCAGCATCACCTTTCCATAGATCAACAAGTTGGCGAGCATGCCAAACGGGTCATATACGGACATGACAAGACTTAAAAGCTCGCGTTTCGTCGGAATCTTTAATGCAGACACTATCAAGGGGTTAACTTTGTGCAAATAAAGCTTGAAAACAAAGGTATCGTCGATACTGTTCCAAAATAATCCTAAAATTTTATATACTTTGTCAGTTGTATCCATTTTCACAATCGACTGTTCGCATGATGCATAGCCATTCAATTGATTTTGAACCGATTCGGAATTTGAAATAAAGCTGCGAAGCTCGAATCCAGCTTTAAGATGTGTATTTTTCACAGCTTGCCCAATGTCAAGCGCTTCCTCTTCACTGCAAAAGCTGCTCACAAAATCATCCACGTAGTGGCTATTCACAATCTCTTCGATGACTTTCGGCTGATCAGGTGCGCTTTCAACTGCGTTTTTATTTTTAACAAATTGTGCACTGCACGGTGAACAGGTGGCGCCGAAGATCATGGCTTCCATAATGTAAATATCAACTGGTTTTTGTGTGTCGTTGTTTCTCCAAAGAAAGCGCTGTGATTCTTGATCAGGTTTCGTTATTTGAACTTGCAGATACATCTCTTTTATATCAGCGCATAGTCCTATGCTTTTTTCTCGAAATCTAAATAAAATTGTATTTAACGCTTGGTTTTCATCTGGTCCTTTCATCAACTGTGAGTTTAAAGATATTCCATCAACCTGTGCGGCCGCGTCAAATACCAACCTCAACTTTCCCGGCTTGTTAACGTTAAACACAGCGAAGTGTGGCAAATACCAAGTTCGGTTACTTATAACTGCTGCTTCAGTTGACGACATCTTCCTTGCATAGCCTTTGGAGATATAATTTTCCATCGCAGCTGTGTACGCCTTGGCAAACTCTAGATCTTTGTTCATCTTATTTTCAATGGAATATAATCGACGCTCAGCCATTTTGTAGCTCTCTGGCAAAATTATATTGTCACTTTTCCATAAAAGACCTGTCTCGTACCGTTCGCCTAACCTTTTTGTCGTATCGTTCAAAATCTTTCGGGAACGAATAACCTCTTTAGACTCCAATTGTTTCTTTGGAACAGAAACGCCAAAGTTTTCCGTCGTAAAATAATCTGTTATTAAATCTTCCATATTTTTCTCTTTTACAGTTGCGTGCAGCACAATAGATATGTGATTTGATGAAGATACTTCAGCTCCTGATGGTTTTCCATATATCAACCACCCAAGTGGTGTTTCAGCAGCTATCAAGGTTGGCTCACATTTCAGGCTTTTCAAGCTAGAAGTCAAGTGACAGTTATCCAGCCCTATCAACAACTGGGGCTTGGCATCCATATAGTCCACTATTGGGAAATTCTGTAACCGATCGTGTTTGTCTGTCAAGTCACCTAAGTTGACAGTCTGCTTGGGTAGCTCCAAGTCTGGCACGGTGCGCGCATGAATATTATACCATTTGTTTTTTCCAACACCTTTAATGTCGATATTCACTGCCATCGAAGTCACGTCGGTTGATCTTCCGCCGAACCATGAGAGAGAGAGTGGTTTCATTTTCTCTTTGAATCCTAACTCACGGGCGACTGACTCATTTAATAACGTTGCAGATGAGCCTTCATCCAAAAATGCGAAAATTTTTACTACTTTATTGTTGATACCTCGTAACTCTACAGGTAAGACTTTAAATAGTAACTTCTTTGGCTTTGAGCTTAATGACGTCTCTTGCAAAGTGTTGAGATTGTGTTGCTCAATATTTGCATGGTCATCGTTTTTGGGATGAAGTGCTGGATGGTGAATCTTTTTACACTCATTGACTTGACAGACCCTTTTACGCCTACACTGATATACAGTATGTCCCTTAGACAGACAGCTGAAACAGAGTTTATTCACTTTTACAGTTTCCCATTTTTTATCTGTATCATTTTTCAAAAATTTATCACACTGCGTGATAGGATGATTTCCCTTGCATTCATAACATGCAAATATCTTTGTTTCCTTATTTGATGTTTCTTCTATCAGTGTTATAAATGGTTTCGTGCTTCCGCGTTGCACAAAGGTCTGTGCTCTTGCCGCTGTCGGTGTCGTGAGCTGCATACAAATCGTCGCTTTAGATATGACCCTAGCTACCTGATTTATCCAGTCAGTAAAATGTTCCAGGGTCGGATATGGTTTTATCTGTGTGGCATATGATGTCCACTCTATTCTTTTCGTCAAAGGCATCTTGGATATGAGCTCCTCTAATAATGTTGGATTCCCTAAATGTTGGATTGCGTTGGCGTTCTTTAAGTAAGCCGTCAAGTTCTGAACTTTGGTAGCAAACGGCACTAAACGCTCCAAATGGCTCTCAGGTATAATGGGAATCTCCTTAGTTTTTAACAATTGACTTTTGATCAGAAGTTCAGGCTGGCCATATTTAAATTCAAGTAAATCAATGATACTTAAAACATTTTGTGGACTTATAAGAAGGCTTTCCACATCCTCACGAGCAGCCACTCTCAGACACTTTTGTAACCTAAAGGTATTTTCTAAATTCGTGTATCCGTAAACTAATGAGGATTCACGAAAGGTGGCAATGAAAACCGGCCATTCTTCAGGACGTCCACTAAAATCAGGTAAATCGTATAACTTTCGAATAGCATGACTTGGAATTAGTTGCGAGTACAACCTATTATTGTTTACGTGATAGCTCGACGAATTATATGTCGAATCGGTGGCTGCACCATAGACATTGTTATTTTGTATTGAATACATTGGCACTGACCCATAAGGGTGATTTTGAACATTAGCATGTACGGCGCACGAATTTGGTGCAGCGGATGGCATATGCCGTGGACTATATGTGGTATCGGTGGCTATAGGCATGGATGAATACGTGGCTTGAGCTGCAATAGGCAACGAAATGTTTGATTCGGCAGGTGCCGCAGTCTGAAAATTAAAACAATGTGTGACAGCGGCCGTCGGGGCAGGTGGCGTTATATATTGACCAGCAGCTGACACAGGCGGCAAATAATGTGTGGCAGCAGCCGTCGACTCGGGTGACCTTAAATATTGACCAGCAGCTGACACAGGCGGAAAACAATGTGTGGCAGCAGCCGTCGACTCGAGTGGCGTAATATATTGACCAGCGGCTGACACAGGCGTCAAACAATGTATGGCAGCGGTCATCGACCCGAGTGGAGTAACATATTGACCAGCAGCTGACACAGGCGGCAAACAATGTGTGGCAGCAGCTATCGACCCGAGCGGCGTAACATATTGACCAGCAGCTGACACAGGCGGCAAATAATGTGTGGCAGCAGCCGTCGACTCGGATGACCTTAAATATTGACCAGCAGCTGACACAGGCGGAAAACAATGTGTGGCAGCAGCCGTCGACTCGAGTGGCGTAATATATTGACCAGCAGCTGACACAGGCGTCAAACAATGTGTGGCAGCAGCTATCGACCCGAGCGGCGTAACATATTGACCAGCAGCTGACACAGGCGGCAAACAATGTGTGGCAGCCGCCGTCGACTCGGATGACCTTAAATATTGACCAGCAGCTGACACAGGCGATAAGTAATGTGTGGCAGCGGCCGTCGACTCGGGTGATGTTAAATATTGACAGGAAACTGACACAGGCGACAAACAATGTGTGGCAGCGGCCGTCAACCCGAGTGGCTTAATATATTGACCAGCAGCTGACACAGGCGGTAAACAATGTGTGGCAGCGGCTTTCAATGTCTGGGATTCTTGGGAAGAGCTGGGGCTAGCTAGCGGGGAAGGGTGTGATGCAATAATGCTGTTTTTGATATGCTCCTGAAGCTGGGCACACTTGGATTTACTTTCAATTACCTGGTCTACAGTGCATTGTTGATTCTGTTCAGTTTGCTTAAGTCGTTTCATTAATTCCTCAGTCAGATCATTCGATGGTAATAACGTGGCGTTTAGGCTTGATTCATCTTCGTTCGATTCAGTTTCTGCATCTGAGTAATGCTCTGGCGTTGATGTGTCGGTCATTTTTACTTGAAATCCTTGAAAATGTTCTGGAAGTTTTCCCTTATTAATGCGCTTGCTTCTGCGCATGGCCTTGAAAACTTCACAAGAAATGCGTACGTGACTTCAAAATGCCGGCAATGGCGCTCCAATGCAATAAAATTGAAATAAAATTGTTACGGGCGAAAACAAAGAAATTAACGTCAACTATGGTTTTTACTGAAGAACGTTTATTTACATGTTGAAATGTGTTGATAAAGTGTTTATTTCACTGTAATATTAATAAAATTAGTACAATTCATTAAAAGGCTTAAAACTTACATTTTGTTTTGCCCTGACGTTAAATTCGAAATCAGAATAGTGATAAAATAAAATGTGATTGCTTACAGAGTTCAGTGTTGCAATAAAAATTAAAATAAAATCGGTATCGATACTTTATTGATTCAGGGATGCCATTGGTCCACAACAAATATAGTAAGATTTATTTCTTTAACAGCTCTTCTATACAAGCAGCACATATTCCTCATAAGCATGTAACTGTTTTTCAATACTTCGAACAGAAGTAATTACAGGATCTGTTAAATCATAAGCATAGTCATAAGATCAATGTTTTGATTTTGCCTGTTGTTTTTTCTGGTATTTGTAAGTCTAAAATTCTTATACTCTTTGGTTTTCGCTTCCTGCGTTTTTTCGGTCAGCTCACCAATTGGGAAAAAATGGTGCTTTATAATATTTTCTCCATGAAATAATAGTTTACGTACCGTAGTATCGTATGTACTCCATATATGCTATTATATAAATTAAGTGTTTCGAGTGAATACTTTCCAAATTTTTCCGCATCGATAAGCTGACATGAGTTTATTGTATTCAAAATCGTTTGGAAACGTCTAAGCAGGTCCGCATTTAACTTTGTAATTGAAGCTGTAGTTTAAATTTTTTTAAAAAAGCGCCTAGCTGTATTGTCATCATTAATATTTCCAAAACTTTGCTTTGGAAAATCAATACGTAGACCTGTGGAATCTCTAAATTCCTCCTAATTTCTTTATTTTTTCTGCCCTAAACTCATGGTTGATCCTAGTTTGATCCCTTGTACTTCGTTTGTAGAAGTCAAGCATAGAGTTTTTGAAATCTTAAAATTTAACGTCATATGCTATTTTTAAGCAATGTTCCATAAACCTTATTCTAGCATGAAGGGATGTTAGACCAAGTTCGTACATAGCCTCAATGTCATCATAAGCTGCATTTCTATCCTTCTGGTTAAGGGGGTCCTCTGGTAATCCGAAAAAATTTTTCGATTTTTTTTTTCATATTTCTATTGCTCATATACTCAAAAACATTTTCCCAAAAGGATTTTTCAAAATTCGAAATAGTTTAGGAGTTACAGGCATTTTTGTGTAGGTATGTTTTCGTCAAAATAACGCATCAGCAAAGTTGTTTATTTGCCTGCAGTCATTAGTCGAAAATTCTGTGGAATTCTTCCAAAATATGTATTGATATTACAAAATATACACACACAGTATGTATACATGCAGTATGTATACATGCATGTTTTGATTTAGGGGTTGAAATGATTTTGAGCCCAGGTGTTCACATGAAAGAAGCAAACGAACGAGATTCAGTTTATTTTCGAACGCTGAAAGCTACGCGTGCGCGATAACTGCTGTTGTAAAATAAAAGAAAAATCGTTTTATGTTTTTTTTTTTGCTATGGATAAAAAAAGCCACCCAAACGCGCCGCGTAAGTACGCGTATCGAACAAAAAAGAGGCATTTCCGTGGAAACCAGCACTCCCAAGTAGAGGACACCGACTTTGCCAGCACATCGGCCAAAAAATTGAAGAAAACGCAAGACAATGAAGTCATCATCGAAAACAACCTCCAGTTCTGTTTCTTGGAATTTTTTTCATTTTTCCAAACGCTTGCTGCTCTGGTTATCTGCTCCCAATGTAAACAAAAAATTCGATTTGGAAAAACATGTATGCGTGGAGTCGGCTTCAAAGTGAGTCTGCAGTGCCAATGTAAAGCTACACAGTATATTAATTCTTCGCCGGTGGTCGGTAAATCTTTTGTTGTAAATCGCCGGTTGATATTTGACATGAGATTGCTTGGAATAGGGAGAGAAGGTATTAATATGTTCTGCGGATTAATGGACATATGCCAAGGATTGTGCCTTGATGCGTACTATGGCACCTTGAAAAACATGCATGTGTCTGCTAAAGCAGTTTACAAGCAGTGCCTGTTGAATGCGGTTAAAGAAGAGCAGGAACAGCAGAAAGAAAAAAATCCTGATTGTGACTCCTCATTGCTGACCGTTTCAGGGGATGGCACCTGGAAAAAACGGGGATTCTCGTCTCTTTTTGGTGTCACTACGCTCGTCGGTAAACATACCAAAAAAGTGGTTGACTCCGTTGTCAAATCAAGCCTTTGCCAGGCATGCAAAATGTGGGGAAAAAAAATGACTCTGCAGACTTCGAAGAATGGTACGAATCGCATCAGAAAACATGCACAAACAACCACAGTGGGAGTGCGGGCAAGATGGAGGTAGATGCCGTGAAGGAAATGTTTGCCTCATCGATCGAAAAATATGGCATAAAATATGAAAAATATATTGGCGATGGCGACTGCAAAATCTTCAAGGCCATTATAGACCTTGATCCGTATAACGGCGACCCCGTTGTCACAAAAAAGGAGTGCATCGCTCACGTGCAAAAACGCATGGGCACACGGCTGCGCAAGGCCAAAAAAGAAAACAAAGGCATCGGTGGAAAAGGCACTGGCAAACTGACAGACAAAGTCATAAGCGAGCTGACTACTTACTATGGACTTGCTATTCGACGTAATAAGGACTCTGTGGAAAACATGAGAAAAGAAATATGGTCAACATATTATCACAAAAGTTCAAGTGATAGTAATCCACAACATATGTATTGCCCACCTGGTGAGTCCAGCTGGTGCGCCTATCAAAAGTCAGCAGCAGAAGGCTCATTAGCCTCATTTCACCACACGTACGCCCCACTTGATGGAAAGGTTCTGCAAGTAATGAAGCCCATATACGAAGCGTTATCATCCGACGATCTACTCAACCGATGCACTGGAGGTGAAACGCAAAATTGTAACGAATCGTTCAACTCGCTTTTGTGGACCTTTGCGCCGAAACATATCCACTGTTGTGCTACCACAGTCGAAATCGCAAATTTTCTGGCAACCTGCATTTTCAACGAAGGCTTCACAAGTATTTTAAAAATAATGTCAACAATGGGTATTGTCATCGGCCCACAAGCCGAGATGTATGCTGAATCTCGCGACGGAAAACGACTTCAACGCTCAGAGCTAAAAACGTACGCATCATCGAAAGAGGGTCGCACAGCCCGCAGAGCCCAAAAAGCCATGGAAAACTCGTTTTATGAGATGGAGGAAGGCACACTTTATGGGGCTGGAATTGCCGATTAATATTCGTAAGTATTGTATTAAAAAAATATGTGTTAATGTCATTTGTGTGCCTCAAAATTGAAGTCAAAACTTTAAACGCGTTTTTCTCGAAACCATGTTTTTCAAAACTTTGCGCACGATAACTCAAACAGTTTTTGACCGATTTTGATATATGAGGCATGAAACGACGCAGAATTTACGCCGCTATAGCCCCTACCTCAAACTTGCCGAAAAAATAATGTTTACTATTTTTTTTCTACACTAGACTACAAAAAAAAAGGTCGAAATTAGATTTTTCATTTTCAAAGTGGCGGCTCCCCCCCTAAAAAAATTTCGATTTTTGTTTCCGAGGTAGGGGCTATAGGGACATTCATTCTAAGTAACTGAATATTTTTTTTCAGACGATGTTTACACTTGGAATCGTGCGCAATTTGGACCCACCTTTTTTCCGGAGAACCTCGTTACCAGGCCGAGAACTTTCTGAACGGTCCATAAATTCACTTTTTCAAAATTTTGTATTTTTTTCAATAAATTAAGCTACCCAAATCAAAAAACGGAACTAAAATATCTTTACTCGTTCTCTTTCCACAATATTTTGAAAAAAGGCTAAAATTTGGCATAGATTACCAGAGGACCCCCTTAAATTGCTTTTGTGTTTCATGACACACGGTACAGGAGCTAGAGGATTTGCTTCCTTAATAATGAAAACAAAAGTTAATATAGATTAACACAATACAGGACCGGAGAGTTCGCAAATAGCAAGTTAACCTGTTATAGCCTGCGCAACTTTACCATCAACTGCATATTATGAAATATTTGTATATTGTATCAATTTTTCGTAGTATATACTAGACATGGGTAACGCAGCAAGAACCGCTGCGTTGATACACCAACTCAAACGCAGTTTACTGTATCAGCGAAATGCGTCATAGCGTAGTTTGAAATGCCATGATTCTTGTATCAAGAAGAATTTTATTAACGCAGTGAGTGTTTAAATTGACCAACGTGTTGCGTTATGTGGTTCATTTTTCGAATGCGGTGAATTGTGTGGTGGAATACTAAGCGCAAATTTGCTTCACTTAGTCAAATAAAAATTTTCAATCAACATATAGATCAGAATCTAAAGAAATCTTGATTCATTAAAGATTGCTCAATCTAAAAGTAATTAATATAAAATTAAAAACTAAATGAAGCGCAGATTACAGCACCCACCAAAAATGAAGATATATTTAACTTCAATCATGCAGCCAAATTGTGTTTTGTTTAAGATTTGATTCTATCAAACAGATACATACCAGGGATGTTATTGACTTAGTTGGAAAAGGGCCAGAATTCAAACATAAATTGGGCCAATTGGACGTTAATAGGGCTTTTAGTTTTAAAAAGTGGCAATTCATTATTGAAGACTTTCTATTTGGTCACACGGTCATGCCATGGTCTATGAAGGACTAAAAAGGGCCTCGGGGCTTTTACAATTAAAAAGGCCTAAAAAAGCCCTAAAAGCCCCAAATATCATCCCTGATACATACGCGTTCCTGTTACGTCCAACAGTTGGAGAACCATTCTGTGAATGTAAAAACTTTATAAACAGTCAAATGCACTCCAAGCACTCATGGTTAACTGCATCTTCCCCGCAACCTCTTGTCAATATTTATAGAGACAAATAATGTTCGCTTTCAACTTTCTGTTTCTATGTTCGATGCGCCGTACAAAATGTGCAATTTTTGCTAGCTGTATAAATATTTTTTACTTTTGCTTTGAGCACATAATTTGCATTACTGCGTTATTGAGTTACTTTTATTAAAAGAAGTGTATCAACGCATTAACGCATTTAAGTGCTTTAACTCATTAGCGCAACTCAGCGCTGCGTTACCCATGTCTAGTATATACAGTGCCTGTAAGATTTTGTATTTCCTGTTTCATAGATTTATGTTTTTCTAATATAAATTCTGGTGTTTCCTTACTATAAGGATAATACTATAGGACGACAATACTGTACAGAAAATGGTCGCACATTTCTCCAACTCTCGATCCAAGATATTTTTGACGTAGATGCAGAATTTTTATTGACACCATAAACATATGAGAGTCATTGTATTCGATATCTGTGAACAAAACAAGGATTTGGGTTAATATTTTTTTTTATATATTAGAATTTTTATTTAATACACAATGAAAAGTATTGCATTAAGCTTAAATATATTTAATGGTGACCATTAAAGTGAACTAAAGTTTAATTTACCTAATTTTTGTTTATACTGACTCTGTCCAGAAGACCCGTCACAGCCCCATTTTGAAAATAGAAACAAATTTGGATTAGAAAGAATCCAATGTTCTACTTGTGGTATGGTCCAAAATATATTGCAATGGAAATTTTGCACAAGCCACACTAACAGATAACT
Organism: Coremacera marginata; assembly: GCA_914767935.1. Taxonomy (NCBI): domain Eukaryota; kingdom Metazoa; phylum Arthropoda; class Insecta; order Diptera; family Sciomyzidae; genus Coremacera; species Coremacera marginata. The sequence goes on from OU612046.1 coordinate 80,443,326, forward strand.
GCTAAAAAAAATATCGAAATTTTTCCTTTAGTCAAAAAGTTTGTTGAACAGACGGCCCATGGCGGTACCAATTTATATATGGTTGGAAAGAGGATTAAACAAATATTATTGTTTCATAGTTCGTTCATTGCTTGAGTTTTGGCGAAATTTTTAAAGTTTACCGAAAGTTGAGAATAAGGTTTCCGGATTTCAGTTACTGTGTTCAACAGACAAACGAATTTTAAATGTGGATAAAATTGGTTGCTGAATAATATCTTAATTGTGCGAAAAAAGAAAGCCACAACTTAAAATCTCTTAAAGTTTGCTGACAGGACAGTTTCAAAGGTAAAATATAATGTTAAACTTTTAACATTGGCACAGAGAGTAAAAAAGTTCCAACATCCGGCCCTTATATCAAGGAATGTATCAAGGATGTAGATAAACTGTTACTGAAATTGAAAAGCTTGTACAATTTTCATTTAGAATCGTAAACAAATATTAAGATTACATACTTTGCATTTGATAGTTTTGAGCGCTCAAACGCTAAAATCTTGCATTGTGCGTCGCAGTACTGAATTGACCAAAAAAAATGAAAATCGGACCAGCAAAAAGGAAACAGTCAGGTGCAAGCAGAATATGAGCAAGCAGAAGTCTAATTTTTTTCCAAAAAAAAAAATGTTGTTTCGTTTCAGAACCACATTCTTACTCTTTCTACTTAACATTTCTGCAAAAATACTTGACCGATTTTTATGTTTATGGTCTATATATTTTTTTATGAGTTTCTCTAAGCAAAAAAAAAAAAAACAAAAGTAAAGATTAATTTGATCTTTAAAAGTACCAAAAAATTTGTTTTAAAACTTTAAACGCGTTTTTCTGTGAACAGGTTTCTTAAAATCGGTTAGCAAGGTTGCGCAATTACTATATTACCGATTTACTGCAAAATTGCTGCATAGTTAAAAAAATATATATTTAAGGGGCTGATTTCGAGTTTTTTTTTAAAGTCCATAAAAAAATTGTACAGCTACTTTTGTCCAAAAACTACAGGCCTTCTGTTTCTAATTAATTTTTTTGAAAAAACTCTTAGTCAGCCCTCACATTAGGTTTAAGCTCTCACCAAATTTTTATTTCAGATAATTCAAACTCGAAATATCAACTCCGTTTTTTCTATTTTTTTTTTTACTGCTTCATTTATGCACGTGTGGTGTGGAAGTGACGTCACGAAATAATTGTTTTATACTTATGTAAAGCAATAAAAAAATATTTACTCAAATATCTCGGAACAAGTCTAGTTTAATGAATCCGCTTATGTTTCAGAAAGTTCATTAAAGTAGATTTGAGCCGATATCTCTAACCGTTCTTTCACAATCCTTACTTAAAAAACTCCTAAAATTTCGACAAAATTAGGAAAAATGTCCCTTTATTGTGTTGAAGTAAAGGTACACCATTTTTTTCGTTTATGGCAAAAGTTAAACATTTATCATCGACAGAAGCCCGACAAAAACGAAAACTTCACACTAAATTTTTGTGATGGCCGCGGCATAGTGGAAAAGGTGCTTAATTTGTATGCAAAGCAACCCAAGTTGTAGTCCCCGACTGACACAGAATATTTTTACGGTTTTTTTGTTTGGTTTCATTATTACATTTTATTAAGATATTAATTTAGTTATTTTTTAATTTAAATAGAAAATTTTAATTGGTTTTTACTGAAAACAAGCAAAATAGAAGTAGTTAATTCCCAGCTCAAGTTTTGCTTAATTTCCAAACAAATTTAGCAAAAATGTTTCTCCGTGTACAAGCGAAGTTTCAAGTTGCAGCAAACAAATTCTTCGTTTGGAGCATTTGAAAAATCGCACGCGCTTATGACAAACGAATTTCATTTCCTGCAACTAAATAACCCGTTTCCCGCAACTCTTTCCGTGTCTCGTAACTGTTGAAACGTTTGCAAAAAACGTTTCCAAGAACGTTAAACGAAGTTCATTTGCGACAAAGTGGCAATAAACTTTTTTTTCTCAGCGTGTATATTTCTGCAAGCATATTCAATTTCATTTCAATTTAGTAATTTCTTATGCTTTAAAAATTTTTGTACATTTACCATGGTCACACAACATAGATTGAACTTGGAACCTTCGTATCGCCAGCAGATCTTGCTATCCACTCGTCTATTCAGGAACTTTCTTGAACAACGCTGAAACTTGATAACTATTTTCTTTAATTTTTCCTAAGTTAAACTCTAAAAAGTCTAAAGTAGGGGATTATACTTGTTAAAAAATCTTCTTGAATACTTTCAAAAAATTTATCATCAAACAAAGCTCTACTAAAGACATTATATAAGAAAATTGAGTATTCAAACCTTTAACAAATCTCTTTCGATTAAAGCTCGAGTAATCCACTTTTATACAACGCCTTTTCAAGTTGAGTTGAACTAACTTCAAATATTTAGGTGAAATTATTTATTGGATCGTTCTTACGGTATTCGGTATTCTGTGGTGGACGCACTCAGCATCGGTTGAAGACATTGAAAACAAGAATGATAAAAAGTTTCACAAAACTTATTCATGTAATTCGTGTATTCATACATTAAAAGATTTCATTAAGAAGTTATTCAATTGATTGTTGAAGTAATCAATTCAAATTTCATATCCAATTAAAAAGACAAAAAATTACGGAGACCGCAATTGACGACCGGAGACTGTAAATGACCGACTCCCAACGGCGTCGATATGATGCTCGCCTCGCATATGTCTAATATCACTGTTTTAGTTTTTAACATGACATTTTTGGTACTGCGATTAGACCAATAGTCAATAAGGTAGCACTACGAACACGCCCACCTCCCAGATAGAAAAGAAAGCAAATTTAGTGAGTTTAAATATATTTTATCGTAGGTAATGATATTATAAAATATACATTTAAAAAAAAAGAGTTGCTTTTGGAATAAAACAGAAAATGCAGTGGATGTCATTCGGCATCCTCCAATTCTATTTGTTAATTTCAACCTCCAAAAGGGAATCCAGTTTTTACCACTTACCAATGCTCCCACAGTGCTGAAGTCTGGTGGAATCTCTCACTATGTTCGTCGGATTCAAACGGCAATTGACGATGAAAGTGCTCCTGGTGGTGATGCATGAAATGCACTTTTAAGGACATATAAACGCAGATATTCTCGAAAGATTGCAGCATATCTTCCACAAACACACGCTAATTTTCCACCTGATGGCTGCCAAGAACATGCTGGATGACATTTTTCATGATAATCCAAGCAATGAGTTCTTCCTCTTTAAGAAAATTGTTGAAATTCTTGAACTTCATCATTTTGCGGATGTCCGGACACCTGAATTCAATATATCATTCGATTTGTTACCTAAAATTTGTGTGTGAAAATATAAGTTGAAAGCAAGTATGTATTTACTTTCTTTTATTTTAATTTTACTCTAACGAGGGAAAATGCATTGCAAACGTTCGAACGCTACTTCATTTCCTCGTAAAATCAGAGCCTTGATGAAGTTCTTCACTATACCGAGCTTAATGTTCATTGGTGGTAATAAGACTTTCTTCGTCGGGACCAGCTGCATGCGGAAAACATTTAGCTGGCAAATTTTGCTGTTGTTTCGTGGTGACCAGTCTCGCTTTTGATATTGGGCTGTAAACCGCGAATCTCAAATACACAAAAATCACATATTTTTTGTATATCCTGTCTAAAGGCTACAATTTAATGATACCAATTTCAAATCCTCACATATCTTCCAGACATGATCATCATACTTCACAGAATTCAAAATTTGTGGAAAATCATGGAATCATATTTCTCCTTTGTATTCATGCAAAGTGAATTAGGCCATACTTTTTTGTGTTGTCTACATACATTAGCTCGGCTTTTAGACTGCTTTTCGTTCCATACATAAAAAGGAGGCATTCTTCAGAGTTGTACGTACAGTTCATGGCCGACATCAAACCCTGAATACTACTAGAGTAAGTAAACGAATTGTTTTCTCGCTATCGACCACGAGAACTAAAAACTGTTACATTTGGTGCTAAAATGTTTACAGCTTTGAGTTGTTGAGCGAGGAGGACTGTTCGATTCTGCGATAACTTCACTTATTGCGCCATTATGTTCAATCGCTGTTTTTTTTTTTTTTATTTCAATGTGTTTGCATTGTGGTGTAAGATTGGATGGTTGATACAGAGAAAAATTTAATTCGGGCTTAGATGATGCGATGCTTTCTTCCGTGCGCCTTTGTTTTCTAGGAATTCCACTGCGTTCGAATGCAGAAGTGGTGTTTGAGCCGATAAAACGCTTTTGTACAGCATAAGGTGCTCCTTTTATCTGATCCCTGTAGGAAAATCAACTAATTTAAAAGTAGTTGATAAAGTAGTTTTTTGTCAACCACAACTAGTTGAAATTCTGACTTTTTTCCATAGAACGAACTAACTTATTTTGTATGGTGATGTCCGCTCAATAAGTCAATTGACTTTCGTCTGCATATATTTTCAACTACTTGTTAAATTAGTTACATTTAAATTATTTTTTTAATTGCTTTTAAATAACCAATTGAAAACTATTACTGATGGCCTAAAGTTAATAATATTTGATGAAATAACATGGTTAAATACATATAAACTTGTAATCTAATAAAAATTTGCAATTTAAACATGACAACATCAGAGTAGTTGCCGCCTTAATATAATTAATAGTAGTTCATATACTGGTTTATTTTAAACTAGTTTTTTAATTAGTTGTTTTTAAAAACAAGTTAGTTTGTTCCTATAGGGATTATACCAAACATATCATTCACACATACATTGTACTTATCTTTTTCGTGGTCGATTGGCTCGGACCACATCATTGGTATTCCAAATAGCATGCTTTCATGGCGACCCTTCTTCCAATCATATAACCGCGATTTTAGGCACCCAATCAACACCATGAATCACTTGTTAATTAAAGTACTGTTCGTATCATTCTGAAATTTCATCTGAAATTTTTCTTTTATTTGGCATAGTCGTGAATCTGCCGCATACGTAACAGAGCCTATTAAATTTTTATCGGCAATTAATAACTTTTTATTGGAAAAACTTTTTTTAACATTAATTTGAAAACTACATTTATTAATATTCAATAACGCAATTTTTCCGACAACGAAAGCCAAAAATTACACATTTGTCTAAGTACGTTGTGATATTGGGTTCAACAGGTAAATAAAGTACCGTAAAATGAATTCTTATTTTCTTGAAAAGTAAACAAAAAAGCACTGGAAATTTTTAATATTTAATAATATAAATATTTAAATGGCGGATTGGAGAGTTACATTGAAACTATTGACGAAGAATTTCAATACCTGTAATTTTTTTCATTGCATTTTAAGATCGTGCCGTTGGTTCTCGAAATATCTTAATTAATAGCCATGACAAAAGGCTTACAACAACTTAAAATGGGTCATTTGGAAAAACATAATTTTCTCGAATTTTGCCCCAATCTAACAAAACAACAGTCTATTTTAAAGCAATTTCTCTAGATCTTTCAGCGCCTGTTCCCTCTTAGCTCGCTCTTCAAGGCACTCGCGTGGAAGAGAACGCCGCTGTTGCTGCGGAGACGCTTGGTAGGTAATTGCAGGATTGCTGGCGAACTGAAGTTGATGTAAAATTCCAGTGTTGGTCTGGAGGTTGATTTCTTTGAATACGACGTTTGGTCTCCACACGACCTTTGATATGTATGTTCCAACGGTGTAGGATTTTGCGAGGCAGCTAGAGCAATACACATTCTCTTTTATCGTTTGTCTGAGCTGCAGAATGACAATCTTTTAAAAAAGCTTGCTTAATGGAGTGAGAAAGCTTGCACATCCGGAACTGAAACAAATGAAATAGAATACAAAGAACATTACTCTTATAAGATTTTGTACAATAAATGTGAATAAATAAGTGTTGGATGCATGTTATGAAATTATGAAGTAATTGGTAAAATGAGAATGTGAGTAAAAAAAAAATGTAATATGAAAATGTAATGTAATATGAGAATAATATGAGAATAATAAAAATTGAGAACTTTTATACTAGCGAAGTCTTAGTAATTAATTTTAGTTAATGAAGTACACGGTTAAAATTGTTGTACTAAATTTTAGTAAATCCTGTACTGTATATATGACGACACCGAAGTTATATTCAAATTCACACCACGACAAGTACTAAAATTAAGTTTTATTCCCGATTTCGATTAAAAACCTTAGTACAAGTTGTATTCGATTTTGCGTACTAAAAACAAAACTGGTTTGTATTAAATTTTAGTATAAGTTATAGCATTAAGCTCCTATCGGCTTAAATTTTAATACACGTAGTATTAGATATTATTACCACTTGTACTAAAATGATGTCACCTCAATACAACTCAACTCAGTGCATTTCGTTTTGTTTCTTTCATTGGAAATGAAAAGCAAACCAGCGATTATTCGTTATTCTCCGAATGAGCGAGCGAATCGCTTATTTGTATTTCCCTTTCATTGCTGTTCACAGCATGCGCTTCGAAAGACCATGAGCCGAAATGTGAGATCAGTTTTTTTTTTCCTCACTCAGATTATTGAAAATACGGTGAGTACTGACTGAGTTTTATTTTGATGTCATAATTTTTTTATCATTTGTTTCTATTGGAACTAGTTTATTTTCTGTTTGTTTCTATTGAACCATTTTTGTGGCCATTTGTGTGTACACTTATTTGCGTGTTTTATTATTAAAAATGGGAAGATTTTTAAATATTAAAAAAAGCAAATATGTTTCTTCCATTAAAATTTTTGAATAACTTATGCGTTTCATTTCACTTAACACTTAATATCAAAATGATAAATATCAAAATACCTATCATTGATGAATTCAAATATTTTTCAGTTCAAATAAAGAGCACATCATTTGCAGAACTCGGGGATGAAAACAGTGACGATGCTCTCACAAGGATGAGCGCTCTTTGTACAAATTATGGTTTTTCTTACTTATCTTCAGTAAGCTAGCCAAAACTTCTTTAGTTCCAATAAAAAACAAAAATTGATTTTATTTTTATTCCCCAACGCGTACTGTGTAAGGGGTATATTAACTTTGCTATTGCGTTTGTAACGCCAAGAAGGAGGCGTGGCAGGTATAGAAAAATATATATATTTTTACACACGTTTTCCGTGTGTCCGTCTGTCTGTCCGTCTGTCGACACGATTACAGCCGTAATTTTTAAGCTATCGCAATGAAATTCAAATATAAGTTTATTTTTAAAAAAGGAAGATCAAGTTCGAAAATGGGCCAAATAGGATGAAAACCACGCCTACCTCCTATACAAAGTGACTTTATATTAACCGTAAAATGCCTTTAAAATCCACAAATTTTAAAGAAATGCCTTGAAATTTTGTAGGTGAGCTTTGCTCTTCAGTCATAATCCTGGAAAAATTTGGAAAAATCGGATGAAAACCACGCCCACCTCCCATACAAAGTGGCTTTATTTTAAAAGTAAAATCTCTTAAAAATCCATAAAAATTAATGAAATGCATTGGAATTTTGCACATTAGTTTTGATATATAATATGAACCATCTCTATGATATATGGCAAAATCGGTTCAAAACCACGCCTACCTACCATACAAAGTGACGTCATCAAAATAGGGAAACTTTCGTTAATGTATAAAACTGAATGTCATCATGTATGTCGTGACTTCGAGTATACTTCAATATGGGCGCGGGGGGTATTTTATTATACCCATCCTTGCTAGTCCATCCTTGCTAGTTGAACAAAACTGATAGAATGGGAGTATGAGGATGCCAGTGAAATGGTGAAACAAAAGATCTAAAATGAAAGCTCAAATCCAATTATTTGAGTTGAAAAGAATAAACGAGTCTAAGTTTAGTTTTCTGAAACGTATAATAATTTATTAATAATTTACTATTTAAAGAACTTACTCTTGGTGTGGTTGCTCGCAAATTGAACGAGAACCTGTCGAGTCAAAAAACAGGAAGTTAGAAAAATGAAAAGCTTATACACTTTGACATATTAAAACTACATTAAATGTAGTTCATATTTAAGCAAGAAGCGCCATCTAGGTATCAAAATAACAATAGGGGTTTTTATAGATTATTATAGGTACAATGAAAAATGTTCATATAAACATTCCGCCCGCCTTTCAGTACGGCTGCAACGAAATTTAGGTATATAATTCTGAATAATTCATTCATATTAACTCCGAGATACAATTAATATTTATAGATAATATGATAAAATATAATAAAAAAATGATTATAAATTACTTAGATATATGATATTTACTAAATATAATGAAAAATAAAAACTTCATTAAATGATACGTAAGAGCTGTGCATTTGCATATTATTTCAATAATTCACTATAATAGTACGTGCGTGCATAAACGTGTATTAAACAATGAGAAAAAAAAATTGAATTTATAAGGCACAAGGACCGGAAAGAATCCAACCAAACACTGTGTTTTGAGCGATTGGTAGGCCGTTAGTGCTAGGTATGACACCGGATTTGATAATTTTTGAATATAGGTCTGCACCTAAAACGATGGAGATCGAAGTAGTCTTATAAAATTTGTAGTCAGCAAGCAACAAATTAGAAAAGTTTTCTTTTATTTTCTCATCGATGGACCTTGTAGATGTCTGCATAGTAATGCGATTATCAACACGTAGGATAGCATCTATTTTCACTGTGATGTCAAAACGAGCACCAATAATGATAGAGCAAACTTTTTCGGTCCCAATTGAAGTTGTTGGAAGCTTGAATTTTTTCACTAGTGAAGAAAAAATTCTGCTATGTGCTGCACAAGAGTCCAACAGAGCACGAACATTATGAAGTTCGTTGTTGTCATCGAGTGTGATGTAACCCGTTGGAAAAAGGCTAACAGAATGTTGTGTAAGGATAGATGACAGTGTTGGTGGAATTTTTTGAAGTTCTCCGATTGATCTGGAAGATTTGTTTCGGAGTCGCTCGTGAAGATGAAGAAGTGTATGGTGGTTCTCCTTACAATAGTGACATTTAGAGCCACTTAGGCATGAATCTCCGGAGTGTTTATGCGCCAAGCAGTTTGAACAGTACTTGTGTAAGAGGACTACACGCATTCGTTGTTCGGTGTTCATCGCTAAAAACTTCTGACAAAATCGTAGCGCATGATGACGAGGACAAATTTTGCACTGGTATGACTTGGACTTGATGCTGCTTGGTTTCCTTGGATGACTTCTGTGATTCCGGCTTTTGTAGATTTTTTTGGTTGCGTTGTCCATTATATTCTGTAAAGTGATTTTGTGTAATGTAAGGAACATTTTTTTTTTGTATTTAATTAAAATAAAAATTCTAAGCTGGAAGGACAACAAGTTTTACGATGGGTCTTTTTATTAAACCGCGTTCGGTTGCAATATCTGCAACCTGAACATTATTATCATGTCCTAAATATATCTTTTTCACTCTACCTAATCGCCATAAATTTGGCGGCAGATTATCTTCTTTAACTACGACCAGAGTATCTTCTCTAATATTTTCTGAAGAGGATTTCCATTTATTGCGTTTGTAGAGTTCTTTCAAATATTCATTTTTCCAACGAGCGCAGAAATGTTGGTGAAGAACTTTCAGTCTCTGCCAACGATTTATAATGGATATAGATTGTTCGGAGAAGTTCGGAGCAATAGGAGATAAAATTGGTCCGCCGATTAAAAAATGGCCTGGTGTTAGAGCGGAAGTATCTTCAGGATTTTCGGACATTAGGGATATGGGGCGTGAATTAAGACAGGCTTCAATTCTAGAGAGAAGAGTTGCAAGTTCTTCAAAAGTGTATTTGAAAGAGCTTGCTACTTTGGAAAAGTGCGTTTTTAAGCTTTTAACGCCAGCTTCCCAGAGTCCACCCATGTGTGAAGCGCCGGGAGGTATGAAATGCCATGAGATTTGTTGGAGGCTGTGGCTAGTTACTAGAGCTGTACGTGATGCTTGAAGAAAATTTGGGTAAGTCTTTTTGAGGCTCCGACGAACGTCGTTCCATTGTCAGAATAAAAATGGATAGGACAACCACGTCTGGAGACGGATCTGTGAAAAGCGCCCAAGAAAGTTTCGGTTGATAGACTGGAAGCTGCTTCCAGATGTATGGCCTTGGTAGCAAAGCATACAAAAACGCAAACATATCCTTTAGTAATTAGGCATGCTCGCCCAGTATAGTTTTTAATTTCGAATGGTCCTGCAAAGTCAAGACCAGTATGAGCAAAAGGTCGCATTAGGACTGTACGTTCCGGCGGCAAACTACCCATTAGTTGAGTTTGCAGCCTTTGTTTAAAGACAACGCAAGCTTTGCAACGGTTTATGGCATATTTTATTAAATTCTTTACTTTGGGATCCAAAGTTGTAATCGAAGAATTCGAAGCATCAACTGATTACCACCATGGATGGAAAGTTCGTGAGTAAAACGTACCGAGTAGACGTACCGTAGACGAGTGAAGTGACAGTTATATGGAAGGATTATTGGATGGCGCTCGTCGTATGATACCGAAGGTGACAATGACAAACGACCACAAGCTCTTAGAAGGCCCTTTGCATCCATGAATGGATTTAGATTCAATATGGTGCTGGAAGATGCTATGTGTTGCTTTAAGGAAAGATTATGATATTCTGAAGGATAAGCTACTTTTTGACACAGAATCATAACTTGAGTCTTAATATTTCTCACTTCAGAAGCCGTTATGAGATTAGATTCATAAGAATATTCTGACCGATATTTTGGATGGATCCGATGAAAGAAACGATATATATAAGCAATAACTCGAATCGCTCTTGGAAGTTCAGAAAATCGTTCTAATATATCTTCATAATGTTGAAAGTTGAAAAATGCTTTTATAGGTTTTCGTTCTAAGCATGTATCAATATCAGGATTTAAGTGCGAACATGGCCAATGGGCTTGGGGAAGTTTAAGCCATTCTGGTCCATTCCACCACAAGTTGTTTTGAATAATATCTTGCGGAGGAAGGCCGCGACTTTCCAAATCTGCAGGATTACTTTCAGTATCAACATGAAACCAATTGGACTGTCCAACACTTTGAACAATATTGGATACGCGATTTGCTACGAATGTGGACCATTGGCATGGTGGCTTTTGTAGCCAAGCCAAAACGATAGTGGAATCAGTCCAAAAAAATTGTTCATGCTTTATAACATCTAAATGTGGTAACAAAGCATCAATCATATCTGCTAATAATACTGCACCACATAGTTCAAGTCGTGGAATAGAGATCGTTTTTATTGGCGCTACTCTTGTTTTTGCAGCAAGTAAGTGGATGGACACGAAATTTTGATGACTTATTCTCACATAAAGAGTCGCAGCGAAAGCTTTTTCAGATGCATCACAAAATGCATGGAATTGGATATTATGTTCTGGAGAATATCTTACCCATCTTGGAATATGGATTTCATTAATGTGTGAATAATTGGATATAAATGTTTGCCACTTCTTAAGGCAATTTGATGGCAAGTCATCATCCCAATCAATTTTCTCTAGCCATATCTCTTGCATTAGTATTTTAGCCAAAACAATACATGGAGCAAGCCAGCCAGAAGGATCAAATAGCTTTGCAATTAGCGAAAGAACTTTGCGCTTTGTGAATGTGTTTTTTGTAGGCAACGTTTGGGCTGAAAAGAAAAAAGAATCTGAACTTGCATTCCATCGAACGCCAAGTGTTTTTGCAGTGCTGCATTCTTCAAAACGCAGAAAATCTAAATTGAGGAGGTGTTCTAAGGGAATTCCTGTAAGAACTAACTTTGAATTGGATGTCCACTTTCTCAAAGAAAATCCAGCTGAAGCTAGAGCATTAATGAGTTCATCACGCGACTTCAATGCGGTATCGATGTCATGAGCTCCAGCGAGCACATCATCAACGTACATATTATTTTGAAGAATCTTGCTTGCCAGTGGATGTGTTTCTTTGACATCATCAGCTAGTTGAAGTAGCGTACGGATGGCTAGAAAAGGAGCATAGTTAACTCCGAATGTAACTGTTTTTAGCTCAAAATCGCAAACCATTTTATTTGGAGATTCTCGGAAGAGAATGCGTTGAAAAGGACAATGACTAGGTTCAACTAGGATTTGGCGGTACATTTTCTGTAGATCACTATTAAAAACGCATTGAAAGAAACGCCATTTTAGTAATAACAGGTTAAGATCGGATTGGAGCACAGGCCCGGTGTATAAAACATCATTAAGGCTTGTGCCATTGGATGACGGACTGGAAGCGTTGAATACAACGCGTAACTTTGTAGTGGAGCTGTCAGGCTTGATGACAGCGTGATGAGGCAAATAGTAATGACTTGAAATATATTCATCTTTTGGTCTCAGAACTGGATGCATATGTCCAAGGTTAAGATATTCGCTCACCACGTCGTCAAATTGAACTTTAAAGCTAAAAGTTTTTAGTAACCGAGTTTCATTTCGTAAAAATTGCGCATGTGCAATTGGCCTCGAATAACCTAGCTTAAGGGTCTCTGGGTACCCTTCTTTGAATGGTAACTTGTTGTTCGCGCATACAGCTCTTCACAAAAACGGTCAGCTTGGTTGAGGAATTGTTTTTGAGGAAGATCCTCCACCTCCCAAAATTTAGAAAGTGCCTTGTCAAGTGACACTTCATTGAAGTATGATACACATGTTGAAAATGAAGAAATGGATTTATTAGATACAGGCCCAGTCAGAATCCAGCCAAATATTGTTTCCTGGGTCAATAAAGTACCACAAACATTGTGTTTTATTTTGTCTAATAGGATAAATGGAAGAAGATCACCTCCAATCAGTAAATCAACCTGGGAGCTCTTAAAGAACTGTGAGTCTGCGAGCTGTATATCAGAAAGATTATCAAGAATTGAGGGATTAATTGGACAAGTTGGAAGACTACCTGTGAGCTGTGGCAGAACTAAAGCGTTAGCTTCAAGATGAATTGTATTAATAGGTGAGCTTAAGGTAAAAGAACATATCTTGTCAACTTTTGCAGAAGTGGTTTTATTAAGACCGGAAATTTGGGCATGTATTGTAGAAGATGGAAGCTTATGTAATTTAAATAAGCGTTCAGAAATAAAAGTTCCTTCTGAACCAGTAACCAGAAAGAACAATATTTCTAACTATAGACCTATTTCAAAGCTTACAACGGTTTCTAAATTATTTGAATCGATTGTAAAGGAAAAACTTTTCTTTACAGTGAAGAATTTTATTTCTCTTTCTCAGCATGGCTTTATGCCTGGTCGCTCAACTATTTCCAACCTGGTTATTTTCTCTGAATACTGTATATCATCGTTCTAGAAGGTTTTCAAGTGGATGTGATATATACAGATTTTTCGAAAGCATTCCGTAAAGTAAACCATTATATTTTAATCAGTAAATTAAAAAAGATGGAATTTCATTCCTGTTTTCTTAACTGGCTGAAGTCCTATTTATCAAATAGACAGTGTGTTGTAGCCTTTGACAATGTAAAATCCTTTACATTTGTGGCTACATCTGGTGTTCCACAAGGGAGTATTTTGGGGCCCTTATTGTTTATTCTTTTTATAAATGATGTGACATCTATTTTTTCACATAGTAACTGTTTGTTGTATTGATCTTAAAATTTTTCTTAAAATAAAAAATTCATCTGATATTAGACTTCTTCAAAGTGAAAAATTTTCTTAAATCTTAAAATCTTTCTTAAAATAAAAAATTCATCTGATATTAGACTTCTTCAAAGTGATGTTGATAAGGTTTATAAATGGTGCTCTAATAACCATCTTTTTTTAAATCTAAGTAAATGTGTTTTCATGCGCTTTTCTAAGTCAGATAATCTCCATTTGTCAGCATACAATATTGCGAATTCACCTTTGCTATCTGTTAATGAAGTTAAAGATCTTGGAGTTGTTTTTGACCTAAAATTTTCATTCGTGTCCCATTTAGATTATATTATTCCAAAGGCGTATGCAATGCTTGCTTTCATACGCCGTAATGGCTCTTGTTTTTCTGATCCCTACACTTTAAAAGTGTTATTTACTAGCCTGGTACGTTCAAGACTTGAATATGCGTTTGTCATATGGTACCCATTTTATGTGACGCATAAGTCGAGGCTAGAACGACTCCAGAAATCTTTTACTAGTTTGCCCTACGGTCGCTTAGTTTTGAAGATTCTTTTCCCCCATATAGTGCTCGTTGTTTACTTATTGGTCTTAAAACTCTTGAGAGTAGGAGAAACATTTTATCTCTCCTTTTCATACATGACATTATTTCGGGCCTGGTTGACAGCCCTACACTTTTAGAAATGATTAATTTTAATGCTCCTAATAGGATTCTCAGAAATCAGGATCCTTTTTATTTAGTAATGTGTCGCACTAACTACGCTGCTAATGCTCCTATTTTCAAAGCTCTTCATATGTTCAATATTATTAGTTCAAATCACAATTTAGATTTTTCTATACCTAAAAATCAAATGCGATCTCTGTTAAATAACATTTTGTAAAATACTTTTTTTCTGTTAAAACAATATTTATATATAAATATTTTTTGTACAATATATTTTTTTTGTTAAAACTATTGCCTAGTCTGTAAGAATTTTTGTTCATAGACTGAAGAAACTGAAAATAAATAAATAAATAAATAAAAAGAATCGATGAGAGCTCGAGCAGAAAAAGTTGTACCTAGATGGCATATATGAACCATCGCGGTACCTAAAAGAACGCCCTTGGAATTAGAAGAAAAACATGTTTGAATGTTATCAAGAGGCATAGAAGAATGAGTGGACTGTGTTGAGCTTACATCTGATTTCTGCACGCCCGAAGTTATACTGGAATCATTAACCTCCGTATTTGGAGTAACAGAGGGTAGAACATTTTTACTTGAACGTGTAACGTTACGATGTAAAAGCGTATTATGTCGCTTATTACACGTATAACAATTGTATGAAGTTTTGCAATCTTTGATACTATGGCCACGAGCAAGGCAATTTATTCAAAGCTTATGTTTTTTTATATAATTTGTCCTTTCTTCAATATTGAATTCTTGAAAGCGAACACACTGACGAATTGGATGTTGCTCCTGTGGACAAAGATTACAAAATGAACCAGAAATCTTGGAATGATATGTGTTAACTCTTCTTGGTGAATTTGAAATTGTTAAATTTGTAGGGGATTTCTTGGGTGCATGTTTTGGGGGATTTGAATTTCGAATATCCGAAACAGTTTCCAGAGTTTGGTAACGGCTGGTCAAGAAATTATCTAATGCTTCCCATTTTGGAATATCTGTCTTATTTTGAATGGATTGTTCCCAAAGAGCTAAGGTAGTTTCAGGCAAACGCGTAGAACACTGATAAAAAAAGATACAATCCCAATTATCAATCTTTATATCGTAAAGTTGAAGTGTTGTAATACAACTGTTGATATCTTTTTGGAGACTTTTTAAAGCGTGACTGGATTCGATGGGGATGGAAGGAAGAATAAATAAAATTTTCAGTTGGCTATTAACGAGAATACGTTTATTTTCTAAACGTTCACATAAGTTATGCCATGTAGACGAAAACCTTAATTTGTCAAAGGAGACTTTTTAATAATATCTCTAGCCTCTCCCCGAGTTTTATTGTTTAAGTGGAAAAGTTTTTCCACTGGACTAAGCCGAGTATTGTTCACATAGATGGCTGTAAACAAGTCACGGAAGGAAGGCCACATTAAATAGTCCCCACCGAATACATCGGTGTTACATGGAGGTAAGTGAAAATTGGAATTGGATGGAGTATCAGACAACCTTGGAGAGGAAGATGACCTAGCTGATATACTTTGAATATGCTCAGCGAGCTGTGAAATATCGATTTTTTATTGTTTCCATGTCATATTCACATTCATCCTCCTTGTCCTTAGGTAGAGCCAGCTCGTTCAAGCATGCTTCATACGCTGACTTCACATTTATCCAGATGGATTTCATTTCATCCTTATGAACTTCCATGGTAGCTGATGAAGATTGTGAAATATTTGTTTCGTTTAAATCTGCCTCAAATTCCACTAAATTGTCCGAAAGGCGGATAAAGGATTCTAGTGCACTCATTTTAGTGAAAAATTTACTTTGGTTCTTTTTGTTTTATAAAAAAAATAAGAATTGCGTTTATATCAAACGCTTGGAATTATGTAAAGTTATGTTTATCACTGAATTATGATGAGACTTTTGGGGTTTTTTTTTTCTTTTTTTTTTTTAGCTAGAAGTCTATGAAGCACCTTAAACCACTATAAGTATTTGCAGAAACAAATTTTGGTGACAAATAATCGATATGCTAAAGAATCGATAACAGAGAATCTTTGGATTGCAATGCCAAACTTGATTCGAGGAAAAAAAAAACAAAACGGAATAAGAAATATTCGAACACCTGATATAAAGGATCAAATTAAAAAAAATCGAAAAGTACTTCTATAGATAATCTAATATTTTAATAACTAAATTTGAAAAAATATTTGTTTCAAGAAATTGGTTAAAAAAGAAGAATCGGATTCAAGAAATTGGTTAAAAAAGAAGAATCGAATTGTATATGGAAAGATTTGATATGGAAAACAATTAAAGAGACAATCTCAAAACTCAATGCAAGGTCTGTTTTTGAATCCAAAATGATTTTGATTTCAATAGAATTATTCACTTTTGGAAAAAGGCGATGAAAAAGAAATTTGGATATCAATAACAAAAGTACCATGTGAAGAAATCTGGATAAGATAAAATTTCGAATTTAAAATAAAATATTCAAATTGAAAAAGAAACGATAAAAGAAATTATTTAAATTTCAATTAAAAATATCACTCTGGAAATCGATAGATAAAATAACAAGATTTGGATATAGATTTTTACGATAAAAGTTGAAGACTGAAAATATTCGGAACTTAACAGCAAATATTTATTCCAAAAAAAAAAGACGTAAATATTTTTATATCATCAACAAATATTTACTTTGAAAAATCACTAAAAGAACAAATTTGGATCTGATCAGCAACCATTAGCAATGGAAAATGTTGACGAAAGTATTAGAATCTTCGCAATACATATTCACTAAAAAAAACCAATAAGAGATTGATAATTCCGATTCACTAAATCGATGCGAAAACAATATTTAAATGTTAAATGCAAATATTCACTTTTCAAAACTTGTATTTTTTAGACTTATTATTAAATCTAGAAATTCTTGAAATATTGTAAATATTTACCGTAAAGCAATATATTAAAATGTTTCGGTTTTAACAGAAAGCATTCACTATAAAAGTTCACGAATAATTATTACGAAAAAAATCGATGAACGTATGTTTTGAATTGGCAGTAAATCTTCACTCAATATAAAATCGATACAAGCAAACTTGAGATTGGGATAACACGTTTTGTATGACCATCCAATATATGAAATATGTAGATTTTCGTGCAGAAAAATATTCGAAAAAGAATGAGAAAAATGAGTTGCAAGGATAATGTTTATTTATCTTATAAATTTTTCTTTTCAAATCATCTTTATTTAATTTTTTCAAGTATTAACTATAAAATTTCAGCAGTGTTTTAATTAGGGATATATTTACAAAAATAAATAAAAATAGTTTTTAATTTATTTATTAAATTTATAGATTATATTATCTTGTTTTTAATCACTAAAAGAACTGAATTTACCAATTAAACATTTTAAGCAATGTTTGAGATATTGTTGATCACTGTTGTAACGAGTTCAATAGCCACTGCTCTTGCTTGTAATGAAAACAGCTGTTTTATAAGTTTGAACCTTTTCTTAGTTTCTCTGCTGTTGTAAGTATTTTAAAACAAAAGCAGCACTGCTAACTAACAGAGCGCTACTCTTTTGCTTTGAATATATAAGGAATAGTTTGAGAAGCACTGTTTAAAAAGCACTGAAATAATTATTTTCTGCTAAGATTTACAGACTGGTTTTGTTACAAGCTAATAACTATGTAACTTAACACATTGACGTCCGTCCGATTGTATTAAGAAGAGAGTGCTGAATTGGATTACATATCATGATTACTCAAATATTAATGGATGCACATAACATGTTCTTTTTTTTTTTATTCTTTCTTATGCTTTTTTTTCCTTTTTAGCTATGTATAGATTTTTACTAATTTTACTTTTTTATAATTTAGTAATTTAATTATAAAAACTATTATGGAATATAATATTTGGATGGATGATTTAAGCCCGAAGACTTAAAACCGATCTTTAAATGTATGGTCAAGTTGACGTTCAACCTTTTTGACCTTCTCTTTCTTTTTTTTTTATTGGCGTAACCTACCGTTACGCGTAGGTTATTTTAATATTAATTTTAAGTTATTTTTACGTATTTTAAATATCTAGGACAATACTTTTTTAAAAAATAAGGCAATTTTTTATGCTTTTAAATTGATTCTATCGCGGTTTCAACGGTCTTTTAAGGAAACTATCTTAATTTATTTAACTCGCAGAAGCGTGACTTCTGATTAACGCAATGCACTTCTTGTACTAATATAAGAAAAACTGAAAAAAATGCAAACACACCTGATTCCTTGGTATATGATGATGATGGTGAAATGGGTGAGGTGAAATCCTCCATTGGATGAGATTATTTATCAATAAGTTGGATGGAGATATGTTTTAGCTTAGACCCGCTGAGAGTAAATCTTCTGCTTCCTAAAATCTGGCTCGAATAAAACCATGAACAAAACTGATAGAATGCGAGTATGAGGATGCCATTGAAATGGTGAAGCAAAAGATCTAAAATGAAAGCTCAAATCCAATTATTTGAGTTAAAAAGAATAAACGAGTCTAAGTTTAGTTTTCTGAAACGTATAATAATTTATTGATAATTTACTATATAAAGAACTTACTCTTGGTGTGGTTGCTCGCAAAGTGAACGAGAACCCGTCGAGTAAAAAAACAGGAAGTTAGAAAAAAGAAAAGCTTATACACTTTGACATATTAAGACTACATTAAATGTAGTTTATATTTAAGCGAGAAGCGCCATCTAGGTATCAAAATAACAATAGGGGTTTTTAAAGATTATTATAGGTATAATGAATAATGTTCATATAAACACTAGTTCTTTTGTTGTTTTTATTTATTTGGTTGTTATTACTAGGTAAGTTACAGGTAAGCTTATTAGTAATTTTATTAATAGTCAAAATTAATTTATGTTGATAATGAAGTGAAACCGAACTGCTTTGCACATTGATGAAGACTAAATTTTATCTATGCAGTTAAGCTACACTTTACTTAATTTAAGTTTAATCAAAATAAAAAGAACAACAACAACAGTAGCGACGGCTACCTCAGGCCCGTAGCTACCCAAGGGCTAAGTGGGTTTTTGCCCCCCACGCGTTGCTTTTCCCCTCATTAGGGTTATTCAAAAAAATATTTTTTCGCAAATCAACCGAGGTCGTCCAAAAATTGGATGCTTATATCGAAATATGAAAGCTAGAGCTTCAGCTTAAACACTTGTTTCGAACTACACGTGTTTACGGAAGTTCGAACTCCGTGTAGTTCGCTTCACACGTGTATTTCATTCACGAACTACACGTGCAGTTCGTATTCACGTGATTTCTGCATTCACGTGAATAGTATTCACATATTTAAGGCATGAGCCGAACTTTCAAATGTTCTTTTGTGTTTCTGATAACAAAAAATGACTATGTTATTTAGAAGACTTCTAGCTGCATCTCTATGATTTTCATAGCTTCTCTGGATTCCAAGTGCATTACTTGGCCAGTTTTTGGGTGCGTCACTTGAACTTTGTAGGGTTCTGTGTGTTCCTAGGACAGGAACGATGGTTCGTGTGGACAAGGGATTCAACTGGGATTTGGATAATTCCTGGGTGCGTCATTTGGACTTTTTAGGGTTCTGTGGGTTCCTTGGACAGGAATGAAGGTTTATGTGCTCAAGATATTCAACTATAATTTGGCCAGTTTCTGGATACGTCATTTGGACTTTTTAGGGTTCTGTGGGTTCCTAGAAACGGAATGAAGGTTACTGTGGACAAGGAATTCATCTGGAACTCGACTAGTGCCTGGGTGCATCATTTTACCTTACAAGAGTTCTGTGGGTTCCGTTTTTTTGCCCCACATTTTAAAAAAAGCCCCAAAACATTATCCCCAATCACAGAATCCCCCAAAAAAATCGCCAAACAAAAAATCTGCAAATACAGAACGAAATAAAACATTAAATGCTGTATCACCATTCCGTGTATGGCAAAATCAATTTTTTTGTATGGGATTTTTTATGATTTAATGATTTGACCTTGTGTGGAATGTTGTTATCTGCAACGTTGTTATCTTACCACATCGCTCATGGGAAAATTAATTTTTTCATTCTTTTAACAATTCATGCAAAATTTTTAACATAAAATCCCTAAAATTGGAGATTATTTGGGGATTTTGAGCATGGGAATTTGTTCTTGGGAATTTTGATTTCCCTAAGCACCATTTGACTCAAATTTTAATACAGCCCCAGAAATATTATTCCCAATCACAAAATCCGCAAACAAATATCCCAAACACAAAATCACCAAAAACAAAATCCCTTAACACAAAATCCGCAAATACAAAACCAAATAAGCAAATAATTGCTGTTATCACCATTCCGCGAAAGGAATATCATTAAAATATGTGTTTTTTACCATGTGTAACAACAAGAATAAGAAAGGGCATAATTCAACTTATTATTTTCTTATTCTTTTTAAATGTATAGCGGCCTCCCTTACCTATTGGTGCAATACAATTTTGTCAGTCTCAAATGGTTTAGGAGATAAAAATCGTGAAAGATTGAAAATGCAATGCAAATGTTTAAGTGCGTGCAAGATAATTTCACAAAATTTCGCCATGATCAAATTTACAAGGGAAAACACTTTTAAAATAACGTGAAAAATAAAACAGGTTTTTGGTCGTATGTGATGCAATAATATAATTTTAAACACTCTTTTAAAATATATTATTATTTTCCCGACGTTTCGCAGGTTTCTTTCCTGCTTCTACAGCGGAATTGAATCTGTTGAGATTTTTTTATTGATTTAAAAAACAAATTTTTTTAAATACATAAATCTTTTCTTTCATTGGCACCAATTCTAATCAAATATTATTGATTTGAGAACACTTGTATGATCATTGGTTTTTTTATTGATCCCATTTCAATCCATCAAACTTTTTAAAGTGTAGGATGGCATTCGCAGCTAAAATTGCATTTAAACGATGCCAAATCCCAGTTGAATCCCTTGTCCACAAAAACCCTTAGTTTTCTTCTAGGAACCCACAGAAATCTTAAGACTCCAAATGACTCACCCAGAAACTGTCCCAATCCCAGTTGAATCCCTTGTCCACAGAAACATTCATTCCTCTCCTAGGAACCCACAGAACACTATAAAATTTAAGTGACGCACCCAAAAACTGGCCAAATCCTGTACATGGAATCCACAGAAGCCATAAAGCCATAAAAGTCAGAGATGAATCAAGAAGTCTTCTAAATTACATAGTCATTTTTTGTTCTCAGAAACACAAAAGAACATTTGAAAGTTCGGCTCATGCCTAAAACACGTGAATGCAAACATCACGTGAATACGAACTCCACGTGTAGTCCGTGAATAAAATACACGTGTAGTTCAGGTTCGTGTGTTCACATGATTTTTTTAAAAGACACGTGATCACGTGTAGAACGAATATACGAAGTATTCATAATTTATAACAACGTGTTCAAATTTTGTTTTCAAGGTCAAACATTTCTTTTTTTTTTTGGTAGTAGAGTGTTAAAAAAATAATCGCTTGTAACTATGTTTTGGATGGGAAAACATTTTTTTTTTTATTGTAAACCTATTCCTCGATAACCATTCATTCCATCCTTCAACATTATTTTTTAGACGCCAAATTAGCTTGGATAGTACAGCTAATTTAAGTAACGCTATGGGCAACTTTAACATAAAAAAAAACGTTGTAACAACTAAAAAAAAATTTAATTTGCCTTTTTAGGCATTCCTTATTAATTAAAAATTCATTGAAATGCGTTACAATAAGCAAGAAGTATTTACATAAGCTTGCAAGTGATAGGACCAAAATCAATGCCTACAATTCTTGACCAATGTAAAGTTTTATCGCGCGCTATAAGGTACGATTTTCTTGAATAAATTTAATAGAAATGGCTTTAATAGAAATTCATATAAAGTAAAATTTTTAAAATATTTTGCATAAAAATGTCAATATTTTGAAAACTGCAAAAGATAGTGAATGAAAGTAAACGGAAACGGTTAGACCTAATATTATTTATTTGAATTTTTAATGGTGATAGAAATTGCCCGATGCATTCCTAAGACATGGACCAATTTCCAGAAAAAGAACCACTTTCCACATTTTTGTCTTTAACTCCAAAAATTTAACACAAAAATACTCATGGATCCACTTTCATCTTCTCTGGAGCAAATGTTGACTCTTATTTGTAAGATTGGGTTAATACTTCTTGTTTTTTTTTTTTGTGTAACGCATTTCAATGAATTTTTTACTAATACGGAATGCCTAAAAAGGCAGAATAAAATTATTTTTAGTTGTTTCTTGTTGAAAGTTACCCATAGTATTAGTTAAATAAACTGTACTATCCAAGTTAATTTGACGTCTACAAAATAATGTTGAGGAACGAATTGAATGGTTGTCGAGGAATAGGTTTTCATTAAAAAAATTAATTTTTTCCTATGCGAAAAATAGTTACACACGATGTTTTTTTAGCACTACTACCTAAACAAAGTTGTGATCTCGGAATCAAAATTTTAACAAGCTTTTAAAAATTATTATCTACTAGCTTAAACCCGCCGCTTCGCCGGGTTTTCAAAAAGTTTTCATTCAAAAATTGATAGTGGGTAGGCTTGATTTTTCGCTACCAAAACGATTTTTTATTGTTTAAGTAATACTACAAATTATTAACCTTAAGATTGTTATATCATCTGATAGGAAATCGAAAACCTAAATTTTGGATTTAATTTTTTTTACAACAAAAACAACTTTTATCCAATTTTTTGGCTTAAACTAAAAATTTTTGAACATTTTTTAAAAAAATTTTTAAAAATATTAATACTTTGGTTTAGTAAAATTTCAACTTATGTTTGAAGGATATTTTAACAAACAACATTTTTCAAAAAAAATTATTGAAATCCATTGCAAACTGACTGAAATATTTGCCTTCAAAGCTAAAAGTGTGAATTTCAAGTCGTTTTTCTCTCATTCTCAGCTTATAATTAATACTAAAAAGATCTGATACTAAAATTTTTCACAGTTTTCAAACTACATACATGATTTTGGTATCAAATTGAAGGAAATTCGAAAGCGTTTATTGATTTTGTTCTCGTTTAACCGAAGTGCAATTTAATCCATTAGGGCCGAAAGAAAACCATAAAAAACAGACATTTTTAGACTTGAAGCAACATTTTGGTGAAAACTATGTATGCCATTGAGCAGAAATAAGTTATTATTGCATGCTAATTTTACTTTTTTTAAAAAACTGGCACTAAAACTTTTGAAATATTAAACAGTATTTAATGAAAATTCAAGACGCATATGTTTCCATATAGTAACATTGGTTGTTAATGGGTTAAAATAAAGTATCCTTTTGCACTCTCTGCTGACCTATAAATATGTGTACAAAATTTTATAAAAATCTGAGTTGTCGTTTAAACGTGATGAGTGAACATAAAAAGTGGCTACAGATTTATTAATAGTATAGAAGTATAGATTGTTCGTATGACATCAAAATTTTATAATTGTTTCATTGAAAATAATTAAAACATTTTTCCAACAAAAACATAAAACCGTTGGTTTTAAAAACATTAATTCTGATAATGATTTATTCATAAAATTCTCTTATAAGTGACTGCTTCTTTATTTGATATAAACTGCTCCTTAATATAACTTCCTAGTCTTGACGTTGCAACGAGTAATGTCAGTTTCGTGTGCCCTGTTCTTTGAGAGGGCGTTGGCGTGCGCGTAGTGCCACGACAATCCTGACCGATGTGGTATGACCTTTATAATGTCAGCGATTCGTGCGCGTAGTGCCACGACAATCCTGACCGATGTGGTATGACCTTTATAATGTCAGCGATTCGTGCGCGTAGTGCCACGACAATCCTGACCGATGTGGTATGAACTTTATAATGTCAGCGATTCGTGCGCCTAGTGCCACGACAATCCTGACCGATGTGGTATGACCTTTATAGTGTCAGCGATTCGTGCGCGTAGGGCCACGACAATCCTGACCGATGTGGTAATAACTAGCGTCTGAACGTAGTAAGTATTCGTAGTAGTGGGTTTTCTTTTGAGGAATTTTGAGGTATAATGACACTAACTTATAGTTGGCAAGGATTCATAGGGACCCGAGCCCAACATACAAATATCGTGTCTTAGAAACTAGGACTTATGGTTGGCAAGGATGCATAGGGACCCGAGCCTAACATATAAGACTTAGCTCCAATAAGGATTAGACTGACACTAGTTTATAGTTGGCAAGGATTCATAGGGACCCGAGCCCAACATACAAAAATCGTGTCTTAGAAACTAGGACTTATGGTTGGCAAGGATGCATAGGGACCCGAGCCCAACACACAAGACTCAGCTTCAATAAGGACTAACTACTGAAAACCACTTACCTACTACGGACGTCTGCTCACGACTCGAGCTCACAGCAAAAGAGACTGAATTCTAATCTGCGTGCCGTTTTATAGCTGTCAAATGAAAGCAATGTACTGCTAATGTTTGCAGTTTCCATATTGCTTGTTTCTTTTCTCCCTCTTTCGCATGTATTTTTCGCTGTATTACTACATATCACTTTGTAGTTTTACTGTCACTCATATTCTGCTTTCTTTGTGTTAGTGCGTTGTCGCGTACTACATTTGTAGTTTTACTTATGTTGCGCATGTTGTACTAATGTTGTCTCGCTTCTGTGCAAGTACTCTGCGTTCAAATATGTGCCTGTCTCGTAAATGCCATACGGGGTACGTTCCGCAAGAGTACTTTTCCGACTCGTTTACACCGCCAAGTAATAAAATACCTTACTAAATGTCATACAATGAATAGAATCTTTAGTGTAACTTATGAAACTAAGATTTATATTAGGTTATATTAATATAATGGAAACTAAAAGTAGGAAAAAGATAAAAAAACCACATTACTTCACTTTAACCCACTAATTAAAAACTCAAATAATACAAAAAATGTCAAAATTGTTACGGCCAAAATACGCTGCTATTATGGGCGTCACAGTATGTGGCCCATACGCCAGAGAACCCTGGCTCAATTCCCACCTGACAGAGAAAGTTTGACACAGAATTAATTTCTCTGTCCGGCTGTCACCTCTGTGCAGACAATGGAAAACCTCAGACAGCAAAAACTGCTGTGAAAAGCTTCTTGAGAACATAAGCCGTTCGGAGTCGGAACAAAATTTGTAGTTCCAGTTCTCGATCATTCGTATTCAAACATTGTACAACACGCACAACACAATTGACCATAAGAAGCTCGGTAAAAGTCCTTTCAAGGGCTGAAATGGCTATTTCGTTTTTTTCATTTTCATTTCGACATAACCATACAATTTTCGGACGATCTCGGTTGATTGGTGAAAATACATTTTTTTTTAATCACCCTACCCCCTTATGCGTTTTTCTAATATATGGAATGGGTTCTAAATTTATTTTTTATTTTTAACAACATTGAATCAGTTTTTTAAAATAATTGAAGCGTCGAAGAGCGTAACTTTGTAAGCGACAAATTAAAATTAGTTGAAAACTTTGAATACCTGAAAACTTATAATTTGTCGCTTACATAATAATTCGCGTCAACGCTTCAATTGCAGTCTGTATTTTTTAGTGCATTGAATCTTAAAAGAACCATTTCGAGATCGAAAAAATCAAGTCGCTTTTGCTCGAATATCAGAAACGATAAAGTATTCAATCTATCAGTCCCCATGCTAATACGTTGAGGTCGCATGATTCGTGTCAAGGCCTTTGTAAGGTGTTTGTGTTTTCGCGGTTAAAAACTTACGGCGCGTTTTCGCACTTCCTTTTTTATTTTTAATTTAGGACCTGCCTAAATATTGCCAGCGCTTCTGCACCACAGGCTCTAAGTTTAAATAGCCAAGGAAAAGCCTGAGCAAATAAAACTCAATAAGCTTTTTGAAGCTGAACTTAAGATTAATTTTATTTTAAAATTGTTCGACCTTTTATAGTCGAACAATATAGTTTTTTCCTTATTTAATAATATAACAGTTTTAATATTCCTATAACTAATATTAATTTAACTTATATATAACTTAGGGTAAACATTATCATATATTCAAAATGTAACGAAAAAAGTGCGTAGACAAAAATGTGTGCAAAAAAAATGCAAGCATATAAGTTAACACGCGCATCCGCTCTAGATGTTCTCTACAAGTTGTAATATGAGATAGTACGTGACAATTACCTGATTTTTGTCGCGCACATTATTCCCACACTACCAAAACACTGCATCAGCAAAACTGCAGCCAAAATAGCCACAGCAGCAACAGTCACAACAGTAACCTGAACAGCAACAACAACAACAATAGCGCAGACAAGCTAAACCACAACGACAACAGTCACAACAACAACAAGAACAGCAACAACAACAATAACGACAATAGTGCAGATATTTTCATGATATGCTAAGCAATTAATTTTTGTTAAGTTAGTCTAAGTTTAATACTTGTCGGTAGCGGTCCAAAAAACCTTAAACATTGGCACATAGTGCCAACAATAAAGAAGTTTAATAACATAAAAAGACTTGTTTAATTTAATATTGGCACATAGTGCCAATAATAGAAAAACGGATTTATATCAAAAATTAACTGGCGCCCAACGTGGAGCCACGACAAAGTTCTTTATAAAAAGAAAAAATTAAAAAGTGGCCGTGAGCTCGAACTCACTAAAAAACACTAAAAAAAAAAACAAAAACTGAAAAATTTTCTATACAAAAAATTTGAAAAAAAGTTTTTTATGAACTAACAAAAAACAAAGAGAGAAAAATTAATTAATTTGAAAAAGGTGGAAGAGAAAATTCAAGGAACTTAAACGCGGCAAACAAAATTGGAAAATTCTACGAGAGGTTCCAGCCGGATAGGAAGGCACGAGAACTCTAAAATTACATTAAATATGATTGGCAAGTTTTTCATGTAAGTGGAGTGCTCTCATAGATTTAAGAAGAATTATAAAAAAATAAAAATTAAGTTATTGTAGTTCAACTAAATAGTTTTCATAAATAAATTATAAGCAAATAAACTCAAAACACAGAAAATGGACGCACAGACCTTGCAGACAGTAGTTAATGCTGCAATTAAAGCGGCTACAGAACAGACGAGGAAAGAATTTCAGAAGACGGTCGACGATCTTACAAATAGACTTCATACTTTAGAAACTCCAAATCAGGTGGTTAAATATGATCCAATAAGCATTGACCCTAGGAAAAATTGTGAGGAATCGTTGGATTTAGTAAAGTCCATTCCAGAATTTAGTGGGGAACAAGTTCGTTATGTTTCGTGGCGTCAAGCCGCTTTTACTGCATACAAGCTTTTCGAAACACATGAAGGAAGCTCCAAACATTATCAGGCGGTGGTCATTATAAGAAATAGGATAGTAGGAGCCGCCGACCAAGTGCTATCTTCATTTAATACTGTGTTGAATTTCAAGGCAATCATTGCCCGCCTTGATTTCACCAATGCGGACAAAAAACCCGTTTATATAATCGAACAAGAAATGTCCACGCTAAGGCAGGGTAAGTCTAGTATTACACAGTTCTATGATGAGGTAGAGAAGAAATTAACCCTCTTAACGAATAAGACTATTATGCTCCATGAGGGAAATATTGAGTTGACTAACTCCCTTAACGGCAAGTATCGTGAAGATGCCCTACGCGTCTTTATATCCGGCCTTCGGAAACCAATGGGGGATATTCTGTTCTCAGCCCGTCCTAGTGACATGGCCAGTGCTTTAGCTCTTGCCCAAGAGCTGGAGTCCAATCAAACCCGGTATAACTTTGCAAGCTCCTTTGCAGCCAGCAACGAAAGACAACTAACTCAAACCCAATATGGTCACTTCAATTCACCCCACTATAGACAGGTTGGAGAGCTGAGACCGAAACCAACTCCAAGACCAATCAACTTCGGAGCACAAAAGAGACAGTTAGAAAGTGGTAGATTAGCAAATGCCAAGATGCAAAGAATAAATAACCTCAATCTGGAATCCGATGAAACGGACATTCCCGGATTTGTAATACCCAGAAACCTCTACTGTCCCTGCGGGAGAGAGAATGAGGATGTAGAGGAAGAAATACCTGACGATGAAGATACGGAAAATGAAGCAGCCGACGAAGTAAATTTTTTAGGGGAAAATCCCTCCTGCCTTACGTCAGTCGGACGTTCGCAGGAAGGGATCTAAGATTATTGATAGATACAGGTGCTGCAAAGAATTACATTAAAGACAGTGCCGCTCTCAAGAACGTACAGAATTTAGAAAACCCTTTTTTTGTAAGATCCATTAATGGAACTACCGAAGTAAAAAAAAAATGTTTGATTAACATCTTTGGCAAAACCTCAACTTTTTACACACTCCCTTATTTGCAAACATTCGATGGTATAATTGGGTTCGACCTCTTGAAGAAATTAAATTCAAGACTTGACTTAGCTAAAGGAATTCTTGAATATAACGGTGGTACCGAAATTCTAAAGTACTTCTACTGTAAGGATGTCAACAAGATTTTTTCTTGTATGAAACCTAACAGAAGCGTCATGCATAATAATAATAAAATCTCCTCTTTAATAAAATACCACTGGAAAGTTTTCGCTGATCCCAACGAAGCACTGCCATACAACACGAATATAGTCGCTACCATCAGGACTATTGACAATGAGCCTGTTTATTCAAAGGCATATCCTTATCCTATGGCTGCAGGCGGATTTGTAAATGAAGAAATTTCTAATTTGCTTCGAGATGGCATCATTAAACCTTCCAGATCACCCTATAATAACCCCATATGGGTAGTGGATAAAAAGGGAGTCGACGATATGGGAAAAAGAAAAATGCGAATGGTAATAGATTTTAGGAAATTAAATTCCAAAACCATTAGTGACAAATATCCTATACCGGATACCTCGGTAATCCTAGCCAACCTGGGGAAAGCATGTTTTTTCACGACCTTAGACTTAAAATCTGGATTCCATCAAATCAAACTGGCAGAACGTGACAGAGAGAAAACCGCTTTCTCTATTAACAACGGTAAGTTCGAATTCTGTCGCCTTCCATTTGGACTGAAAAATGCTCCTGGTATTTTTCAGAGAGCGATAGATGATGTCCTTAGGGGGGAGATCGGTAGATGTTGTCATGTTTATATAGATAACGTCATAATTTTCTCCAGCACAATTGATCAACATATAGAAGATATAGATCGGGTACTCACAAAGCTATTTGAAGCAAACATGCGGGTCTCAATAGAAAAGTCTAAATTCCTTGAGGAGGAAGTTGAGTTCCTCGGCTTCACTGTGTCAAAATCAGGCATTAAAACCTGTCCTGAAAAAGTGAGAGATATTGTCAATTACGAGACACCTAAAACAATTCGCGGCTTGCGATCATTCTTGGGACTTTCGGGGTATTACCGTCGGTTCATCAAAGACTACGCTTCAATCGCGAAGCCATTAACAAAGCTTTTACGGGGAGAGAATGGAACTGTTAGTGCAAACCAATCTAAGCACATGCCAAAAGAACTGAATGATGAGGCATTGCACGCTTTTAATAAGCTGAAAAATATTCTGGCATCAGAAGATGTCCTATTGCTATATCCAGACTATGAAAAACCCTTTGATCTCACAACTGACGCATCAGCACACTCCCTTGGTGCGGTGCTTTCTCAAAACGGTAAGCCTATAACGATGATCTCCAGAACGCTCTCCTCTACTGAGGAAAATTACGCCACAAATGAGCGAGAATTACTTGCCATCGTTTGGGCCCTACAAAAACTTCGGAACTACTTATACGGAGTGAGAAATTTAAATATTTTTACCGATCACCAACCACTTACCTTGGTGAGGTAAAATTAAAGCGAAATTAAAATTAAACCTAAATTAAAGCGATGGAGAGCATTCATCGAAGAGTTCTCTCCAAACTTTATTTACAAACCTGGGAAAGAAAATTTTGTGGCTGATGCCTTATCCAGGCAGCACATAAATGCCCTCGATCAGGAGGTTGTATCTAACTTCGAAACTGTGCACAGCGAGCAATCCTTAACAAATACCATTATCACTGTTCAGAATCCGATAAATTGTTTCCGGAATCAGCTGATACTTAGCATGGGCACAGTTAATTCCAAAGTAACAAAAATTATTTTCAAATCGCGGATAAGACACACCATAACCTTTTCAAATATAAAAGAACTCTTTAAAATTCTTGCTGAATCCGTTAATCCAAATGTTGTTAATGGTATCCTTTGTGAGTTGCAGACTCTGGCACAAATTCAAAACGAATTACAAAAAATATTCCCATCAGTTAAATTTCGCCACACTCAGAAAATTGTTAATGATATTTTTAACCCCAATGACCAAAGCGAAATTCTCGCTGCCGAGCATAATAGAGCACATCGTTCCGCTCGAGAAAACATGCAGCAAGTTTCGAACTGCAAAATTTGTAATGTGGCTAAATACCAACGTCATCCTCCGAAACCTCCCATTGGCAAAACACCAATACCTTCTTATTGTGGTGAAATTTTACACATAGATATTTATTCAACCGATAAAAAGCACTTTATCACTTGTATTGACAAGTTCTCCAAGTTTTCGATCGTGTTGTCGATTCAGTCTCGGGCAATTGTTGATATCAAGGAACCATTACTTACAATTCTAAATTTTTTTAAAAACACTAAGATCATAGTATGCGACAATGAAAAGTCGCTAAATTCCCATACGATTAAATCTATTTTGAGAGACCACGGGCAAGCGAATATTTTTACTGTGCCTCCATTCCACAGCACTTCGAATGGGCAAGTTGAAAGATTTCACAGTACTCTCACTGAAATTGCCAGGTGTATAAAAATAGAGCAAAATATAAACGATACCGTTGACCTGATTCTTATTGCAGTTTCTAAATATAATCGAACTATCCACTCCGTAACAAATAGCAGACCAATAGATCTAATTCATTCAATGCCAGATGACCTTCAGAACCAAATAAAGGGCAGAATCGAACATGTTCAACTGGCCAATTTAGATTATCACAATAGACACACACAGCTAAGAACTTATAGGCCAGGGGAGAAGGTATTTTTGCGAACTAATAAGCGCATCGGCAACAAATTTAGGAAACTTTTTGTAGAAGGAATTGTCCAAAAGGATTTAGGGACGACAGTCCTAGTAAATAACCGAAGGGTCCATAAAAGCAATCTTCGATAAATTTTTTTTGTTTCTTTTCAGAATAAGTGCAATTTTGCACTACGCCCAACCTAAGATTATAGATTTTTCTAAATCCTACTATGTCTCTATCAACGATGGAACTATAGCCTTATACAATGATTACAAATATCTAACCCACCAGACGAATCTGACACTTTACGAGTCGATTGCACATGAGACCACTAACCTAACACAGCAACTACTTAATTCCAACATGAAGAAAATAATAGAATCTGACGTTGACCGAATATTTGGCTTGTTATCAGTACTAAAGATTCACCACCGTAATGCTCGAAGCATAAATATCATCGGCACAGCACTGAAGTACATAGCCGGCACGCCGGATTTCGATGACTTTAATGAAGTAAAATTCAAAGAAGAAGCTTTAGTTGATGCTAACGAAAGACAGATAATAATTAATACAGAAGTACAGATGAAAATTAATAAGTTAACTGAAACAGTTAATGCACTTTTAGTGACAGAACATACTAAACAGGCAACAGAATCTGGACAGCTCTTTGAACTTCTTATGAATAGAAATAAAGCCATAATAATGGACTTAGATGGAATCATCTACTCAATAATGCTAGGCAAACTAAATATTGTAAATCCTGTAATTTTAGACAATGGAGAATTAAATTTTGTATTAAAAAACGAGCACTCCACACACTCAACATGTTTGTAATAAAATAAGACTATTTCCTGTTATCCATGAAAATAAAGCCATATTACTAGGAACGAATGTTGTGGCAAAATGCGAAAACCAGTATAAACCCGTAAAGAACTGTAAACCAACGACATACTCCACTTTCTGTCAACTGGACCCAGAAAATGAATGCGTTCAACAGTTGCTGAACAATTATACCGCCTTGTGTAAGACCATCCCAGCACATGATGTCCCTCCAATTAACGAAATTAAAGAAGGTGTGTTAATTCTTAATAACTAACATGTTAATATCCAAGAAGGAAGTGGGCCGTCTCTGGAGGTTAACGGCACCTACCTCGTTTTGTTTGACGACTCGGTGATAATCAGCAAGACAACCTATAAAAATGAACGACATCTAAGCTACACGAGCCATGAACCCCCTGCAGTTCAAACAATCAAATTCTCAGACCACCAAAACAGGCTATCGCTTCCCTACCTGCATGAAATCAATTTGAAGAACTTAAAGCATATCGCAACCTTGCGACAAGAAGTTAAAGATAGGAACCTACAGTGGGGTATAGTATTTTCACTAGCAGCCTTATCCATAGTATTAGCCCTAGTCATGGTATGCATGAAGAAAAAGCAAGACAAGGTCAACGTTACTAATCCAGAAACTATCGTAGCAAACATCTTACGGGCAGCCGAGGACGGCTCATCTTGAGAGGGGGAGTAGTTAACACGCGCATCCGCTCTAGATGTTCTCTACAAGTTGTAATATGAGATAGTACGTGACAATTACCTGATTTTTGTCGCGCACATTATTCCCACACTACCAAAACACTGCATCAGCAAAACTGCAGCCAAAATAGCCACAGCAGCAACAGTCACAACAGTTACCTGAACAGCAACAACAACAACAATAGCGCAGACAAGCTAAACCACAACGACAACAGTCACAACAACAACAAGAACAGCAACAACAACAATAACGACAATAGTGCAGATATTTTCATGATATGCTAAGCAATTAATTTTTGTTAAGTTAGTCTAAGTTTAATACTTGTCGGTAGCGGTCCAAAAACCTTAAACATTGGCACATAGTGCCAACAATAAAGAAGTTTAATAACATAAAAAGACTTGTTTAATTTAATATTGGCACATAGTGCCAATAATAGAAAAACAGATTTATATCAAAAATTAACTTATACATATATATAGTGTGTGAGTGAAGTTCAATGTTCTTTAAAAATATTGTAGCAACAAAAAAACAGTGCGTAGAAATATGTAATTAAGTTTGTGCAATAAAAATGCAAGCATCTATATATAGTGCGTGAATGTAACAAAAAAAAAAAAAAAAAAAAAAAAAAAAAAAAAAAATAATAACATAACATAACGGGCCGATAGCCTATGTTGCTAGTTGCCTCTAATTAGTAATATAATTATTTATAATTATGTTTCTTTAAATAAATAAATAACATAACATAAGTTCAACATTCTTTAGAACTATATTAGCAAGGGTTAACTTAGTTTAGGTGTGTGTTACAGCAATTGTTGTTTTGTTTTTGTTTTTGTGCAAAACAAAAAATAATGTAAGTTTAATATAATGTAAATACATATACATATAAGTAATTATTAGTTTAAGTGCGTGTTGTAGAAATTAAAGTGGAGTGCACTACACCTTAAATGATGACTCGCATGCCTTGCTGCAGAACTTGAATAAAATTTTTTTTGTAAGGAGAAAAAATCTACCATAAGTTTTCTAAATGTTCCACTCAATTTAGAATCAATCTATCACTATTTTAAATTTTAAAGTGTCAACACGGCTACTGACTTTGCTGCCGAATGCTAAGTTTTTTAAAAATAGTCATTAAATTTAGTAAAATTTTTGTTGTCCCCCCACGTAGAACAGAGTAGCTGCGGCGTTGGGCTGCCTGCTGGCTAGCAACGGCAGCTACCTGTTATCAGCGATCGCGATAGACCCATTGTCAGCGTTTTACATAACAGATCTACTGCACCGGATAAGCGTGCAATGCATTTGTTGACTTTTACATTGTAGCTCATTTATTTCTTGGAAATATTGCATGCAAAAATATGAAATATTTCGCAAGGCAAAATGAGAAGTTAAATATTAAAGCAAGCTATTTCATTGCGAAATAAAAGAAAAATGTTTCGCAAAGCAATATGGGTTGCAAAGTCGATATAATGTGCCTTACTCCTCCGTCCTCAAATTCGAGCGTCCTCGTTCGATGGAAATACTATACACAATTTCGGTATATCCTGTATCCATATCTCCTTTAATAGTGTCTCTTGGACAAATTGACAAATTATTAGAAAATTTACAATTTACAAAAATTGAATTAAAATTTATTTTCTTACAAAGTTTCCTTTGTTTTGTTGCTCTTATTTCCAAATTCTTTATATTTTGTTTTTCGGTTGTTGGTAGGTTTATTATATAAATTAATTTCTCTTTACTAGAAGCTATCCTTACTTCTGTAAATTCTAAGGCTTCATCTAAGTTTACAAAAGGAAAATTTCTATTTTCTTAAAAGATTCCCGTAATTAAAATTTGTTTGTTGGACAAAATATATAAGTTTGGTATGTTTGATTTTGCCCAATGTATGGCATAAGCGATATTTATTAGTTTTTCTTTAATTATTTCTAGTTTGAATTTTGTTTGCATTATAACATAATTTTTGATTTGGTAGTTGGTAGTTTCCGTTTTTTAATTTATTTTATCGTTTGTCAATTCGTTCATTATTATCGTTTATTAATACCTGTCTATTATTACTCTCTAGCACATTATTAATTTTTTTAACTAAAACATAGTCACTATAATCCAGCTTCCCGGCTATCCACTTCCAGGCAGATCCGATAAAGTCCAATGACCTTCTGCTTATTTGCCTGTTTGTTTTGATTCTATTTAAGTGTGTCCTGGATTGGTTAAGTAGGGATATGAAAATGGGATTAGATGTAATTTGTTAGTTTATTACTGTCTCTATGTTGCGTATGGTGTAATCGTATTTTTTAGACTCTGAAATATACAGTAATTCTAAAGAACTTTTCGGTAAGAGCAATCATCATTATTGTGTTTTGTATAAATCAGGCGTGGATTCAGGGGGGCTTTTGAGGATTCAAACCCCTAACCCCGAAATTCTTTTAGAACCTGTATTTAAATGTCTGAACATTTTTGTGAAAATAACAGATAAAAATATCAAAAAATTTCATGAAAATCAGCATTTCTTTGGTTCAATGGCAAAAATTTCAAACTCTTTGATGCAGTTTATAACACTTTTTTAAAACTATTATTTCTGACAGTCTATTTTTTTTTATAAGTAGCACCAGCCGACATTTTTACGAAAAAGCTGATTTTTGGAGGTTATTTAAAAATAGTTTAGCTCAATGGTGGTTCTCATGACTGCCAAAATATTTTAGAAGCCGTCATAAATATACCACATTTCTAGTCGATGACATTGACACCCTTTTTTTATGGAGGTCGTGGCACCTTACATTTTTACATTGTAATAATATTTATAACAAGAATCTTTAGATGTATGCTATTTACATCGATATATATCAGGTACATACACTGATGATTGTCCGTTACCGATCGAGAAGATTAAGATTTTAGTAAATTTAATATAAAATGCACCTTTCAAATTGAATATAAAGTGCATTGAATATAAAATGCAATCAGTTACTACAAAGATTTTTTTCTTATTTCGGAATTCCATTCTTGCCAAGATACCATTTTATTATCTTAAGGTTTAAAAATAATAACAAAACTTAAAAACGTAACAAATTCAATAAGAGAAGATTTTAATATTGTTTTTTTTTTTTTACCTTTAGACAAGAAAATTTTATCTTGGTAATCCTGGAATTCCCATATTAAAAATAAGTTTTAGGTCCAAGCCCCTAAAACCAGGGACTGATAACTTGGCAAATCTGGGATTCCAAAATTGTGTTCGAAAAAAATGAGCAATACTTTTTTAATATTTATTCGTTCCTTTTCAAAAGTTGTTTTTTCCCTCTATTTAAATGTTAATATATTAATGCTTTTTTTATTTTAATTAGCATAAATCGCGGAAGTATTAATATATAATGAAAACTTAACTGCTAAGTTGCCTATATTTTTTTTATTGCCAACACCTATTAACCAAAATTAAAAAAATTAAGATATACTTATGTAATAGGAAATAATTTGGATAGTAACATAAAATTCGTTTATTTTGCACATACTAAAACTTCATGCTAACCAATTTTTCAGAACGCATCAGCTTTTTTTTTGACGGTACATATTCGTAAACTATACAATAATTTTGATTGATAAGTAAATTCATCAATTCATGTGGCGGCCGTAGCGTAGTGGGTAGAGTGTGTGACTCTTACGCCAGAGAACCCAGGTTCGAATCCTGCATCCGACACAGAACGTTTTTTCGATTGAATTAATTTTTCTGTTCGGCCGTCACTTCTCTGCAGACAATGGCAAGCCTCAGAGAGTAAAAACTGCCATGAAAAGCTTCTTGAGAACATAAGCCGTTCGGAGTCGGCGTAAAACATTTAGGTCCAGTTCTCGATCATTTGTGTGCAAACATTTCACATCACACACAACACAATTGATCATAAGAAGCTCGGTCAAAGTCCTTGCAAGGGCTGAAATGGCCATTTGATTTTTTTTTTTAAGTAAATTCATCATCCACATATCGCTCCAAAGTATTCAGAAGTTCTTAGAGCTTAAACGTACCAATATATGCTGCTAGCTTAGCTTATGATATGC
Organism: Coremacera marginata; assembly: GCA_914767935.1. NCBI lineage: Eukaryota > Metazoa > Arthropoda > Insecta > Diptera > Sciomyzidae > Coremacera > Coremacera marginata. The sequence continues at coordinate 80,480,140 of OU612046.1, forward strand.
GGCTGCAGCAACCTATATATTAGACCATTTCATTTTTCCAACTTTTTCGAAAAGTTTCTTGGGTTACTTGAGATACATCAAAATTGTTGGTTTGAAATTCCTCAAAATACAAAAATTATACAGTTAAAAAATTCTTTCTCATGCTCTTTTAACACGGGGTAATAAGAGTTGAAGTCATGGAATTTTCGTAATAATTTTTATAAAAATTGCACTTTGGAGAGTAGTAAAACAAAATTTACCTGTCAAAATGCAATGTTTCTTATAGCAGAAGATGGTAAATTTTATTATCTTTTAAGCAAAAGCATATTGGTAAAAATCGTTTGATCAGTTTCTTAGTTATATGAAAAATACTAAACAAGAAATTTCATGTTTTTTCGAAATAATGAAGTCTTAGCCAAAAACCCTTTAAGCGTTTTGCGCGACCATTTACCTTTTCTTAATATTGAAGTGTTGTATACCAAAATTCATATTTTTAAAAGTAGAATCAGAAATCAGCGTGTCTCGGTAACTTTTCGGAAAAGTTGGAAAAATGAAATGGTCTACTATATATATACAGGTTTATATATATTAAATCGGGGATTAACCGAAGCGGACCACAGTGGGTCCCTTTTTGTCCCCTATTGGACGAAGGATGCTACTGCTCGGAGCACTCATATGTGAGCATGCATTCTCCTTATATAAGCATCCTTTGTCACCTCAAGCATATCTTTTAGGTCAATTGACCAATCTCGGCTTCTCCAATAAGTTGACGTCCCAGAATGATCAATCTTATGCTTGCCACCGCCGAACACTGGCACAGAATGTGTGCTGCTGTTTCCGGCTCCTGTAGACATAACCTACATGTATCGTCCTCGGTCAGAGTGCAATTGTTTACTGAGATATACCCATTTCTACGGAAAAAAACCGCGCTGGACGGCGTATTCGGATATACATAAAACATATCGTGTTCAAAAAAATTATATTAAAAGGTGAGTATATATCCCCTTCTCTTATTTTCTCTGAAAAACAATGCAAAATTTATCTAATAAACTAAATCTTTAAATTGTGCCATTTTAAAAAAAATTTGATCCCTTCTAAGAAGAATCCCTTTTTATGTTAAGAAAACACCACTGTTATTTGTCATCACCTCAGTTTGACAATAAATGCTCACTTTTGACAACTCTGCCTGTTCTATTTATACTACCTGTAATTATTGTATCATGGTCCTACTCTGTCCGTGCATCACGCTTTTTGTCCGTAACATCACGCCAGATTGAACAACTGTAACTTTCGTTAAACTGACTTCCTGTGAAAAAGAAGAAACCATATATTTGTGTTAAACTTTATACTTCAGACTGCATACAAAAATTTTTTAAAAGCGAACCATTTAGCTAAAATTTTGCAAAATGTAACATAACCAAAGCATATCTGTGTCATGTCCTAAAAATGCCTGTGCGTCCACCAAATATGCATTGAGTAGTTCTAAGCTAAAAAAAGGGAGAAAAAAACGTACGAATGTCCGTGCGACACACGTAAAAATGCTGACATGAGAAAATTTAGATTACTATGCTTTAACAAGAAACACGAAACATTCCCTACCAGATCATCTGATATCGGCCCTCCCACCCATCATACAAAAGATTCTCGTGTTTGTACTTTATTTTATTGTGTTAAGAAATATTGTGTATTGTCTTGCAATTATGTTAAAAAGAATTGTGTAAGAAGACTTTAAAATATTTTTTTGACACTGAACAAAAATATTTACAAAAGATTTACTGACAAAAAGAAGCTTACCTCACGGCATGGGCGTCTGCAGGACTTTCAGTAGGGGAAGAAAAGGTCTATAAAGAAAATCTACGAACTAAGGAACCTTTCAGTAAGGTTAATAAAATAAAAATTATCTGTAAAATTTAGTTTTCAAAAATTTCCTGTCATAGTTTCATCAGCTACATACGCTTGAAAAATCAAAAAAAACTTTTTTCTTACAGTTATGTTTAAAAATAGTACTTTACTTATATTAGCATAAATCTATGGTTCAATGGCAATAAAACAACATCCATATACATAACATATTCCATACCATTTTACTAAGTAGATATTTAAAATTTTTTAATAAATAAATGTCTTTCAATGATAAAACCAACAGACATATCATGAGATGCACAATCAAAAACATTTTAAGAAAAATCAAATAAATTTTACTATTTGATATTTTTAACACAATTGTTGAATCGAATTTCTACTCTCCTACTAAACCATGCTCTCCTATTATACCACATGCAAAGTAATATTTTTTATTTTTAGATTTGCACTAAAACTTTTAAAATTTTTTTAAAAAGACATAAAAATTGCGTGGCAAAGGCATTCTATAAAGTATGGCATTCCTGAAAAGTTTTATTTCAGTTCTATAGTAATTTTTAGTTCGTTTTTGTTTTCAAAAGCTTTTAAATATAGTTTTAAAGTAAACATTTTCAGTTTAAGAACATTTATTAAAAAAAAAATGTAAAAGAAAAACTTTAATATTGAAAACAATTACTTTTCGATGCCATTTCTTAAATTTTTTCGAACTTTTGACGTCAGATTCGTTACCAGCTACCCCAGGGACCCCTCGAATGCTAAATATGAACTCCATTCAATGAAGTTCGTTTTATAGCGGCTTAAAATATTGAAATAATTAATTAGTTTTTAATTCATCTAATTTTCAAATTTTGTAAGTCCAATTAAAAAATAATTTCAAACAATCAAATGTAAAATCGTGTTTTTTCTTAGCTTAATCTTAATTGTCTGGTCAGTGATTCTACTGCACATGATTTTTAATTCAATCTCAGATAGCGACGTATTTTTGTTATAGTAAAGATATAATTAGAGAAAATTATGCAAAAAAAAATATGAGTTAGTTGAAAATTAATCACGCTTGTCTTAAATTGTGTTTTGTAGATTTATAATTTAAAATTTTTTGCTTAAGTTTAAAGTATGTTTTTCTTTTCAGTGTACTTTGTAACTCAATATAGAGACTATAAAGTTAAAATAATTTTTGTTATATTAATTACAAGTGGAAAGTTAAAATTAAAATAAGCTAACTAACCTTAAAAGTTCAAGGTCGAAGAACTACAAATTAAATAATAATAACACTGAAGGAAATATGTGTTAAAATCAAATGCATTGTGTTCATAATAAACGATGTTTTTGAAATAGAGTTTTAAACAATTTCGTTTAAGCTAAACACAAATGTTTGTAAAGTAATATTTAAAAGAAAAACTTTTGTTTTCAAAACAATGTTTTTAAATATACTTTTAATGTAAACATTTTCAGTTTAAAAACATTTATTTAAAAATAAAATTTAAAACAAAAGTTTTTATATTGAAAGCAAATATTTTAAGCCCCCATTTTTTCGATGCCATTTTTTAAATTCTTTTTGCGTTTTTGACTTCAGATTCGTTATCAGCGACCCCTGGGACCCCTCGAATACTAAATCTAAGCTCTATTCGATGACGTTTGTTTTATTGCGGCTTAAAATATTGAAATATATTATATACTAGCTTATACCCGGCGCGCTTCGCTGCGCTCAGCGCTTATTCCCTAAGAGAGGGCGAAAAATATTTTCAAACAATCAAATGGGTTTTCTCAGCTTGGTCTTAATTGTCTGCTCAATGACTCTACTACACATCATTTTTTAATTCAATCTCAGATAACGACGAATTCTTTGTTATAAAAAAAATATATAAAAAAAAATTTTTAAAAAATAACCTTTTATTTAAAACCAAAACGTGAACTAAAAAGAAAAAAGAAATTTCATTGACATTTGTCATATATGTCTATTAAATACATTCACATTTATATGGATTTTACTAAAGTGTTTCTGATTCACCGTGCCCCCCCTCCCCCCTCATATGAAAGGTACTTGCATAAAAATAGTAAAACGCCAAAAAAAAACCAAAATTTTGATAAACTGAATGAGCTAGTTTACAAATTATTACAAAAATAAAACAAAAATAAAATATTCTTAATAATTTACGCATAGTAACAAAATAGATAAATTCGACCAAATGTGTATTAACTCATCAACGACACGATCAATCGAAGCGTTCACGTAAGTTTGCAATGATATTTTAGAAAAATATCGCCGAGTTCTTTGTGCAATCAGAGTTGAATATTGAAAAAATGTTTACAATTTTTAATTATTTAATTTTATTTTAAAATTTATCGGAAATTTGCATTCATTTAGTTTACCATATTTTGCTTAAATATTGTTTGATTTGCAAAATTTTTTCTTTAAATATTATTTACATTAAGCAGGCTTCACAACTAAAATGTTTAATTTTGAGAAGAACATCATTATCTACCAGATTGAGAGATTTGAAATAATAACTGAGTGGAAAACATCATCGATATTCGCGTTTATTTGCTCCTGGTGACCGCAAATTTAATTTTTTGCCAAATCTAAGTACGGAATCGGATTAAGCGACAAATTTTACATGGGGATAGAACTTTTTTGTAATTTTCGTGTAGCTTTAATGTCAGTACGAAAATTAATAAATTCACATTAACCCTGAGGGCCCGAAAAACACGTTTTTAACTGTAGCTCATCCAGTTTATCAAAATTTTGGTCTTTTTTTGGCGTTTTACTATTTTTATGCAAGCACTTTTCATATGAGGAGGGGCACGAAGAATCGGACTCAAAGTAGGATTTGGATGTATGTAATGTATATAGCAGGTATATTCTAGATTTAGAAGAACCTCTCCCTTGTTTACCAATCCTCATAATAAAAGCGTACGTACATTGGTAAGTTCTAGGGACGAAAATAAATTTAGAAATTTTCAAAATGTAAAATATACAAGTTTACTACACAATATCAGTGGAATTGAATCTTTCAGTAGGCTTATCTGTAAATAAACCGCGATCCATTATACAGGCTTACTGCACAATATCAGTGCCTTAAGCTTTTAAAATTTAAATGTATTTTACACTTTGAAAGTTTCTAAATTTATATACATCCCTAGAACTTACCTATTTACGCACGCTTTTATTATGATGATGGGTAACCAAGGGATAGGTTCTCCTAAATCTAGAATATACCTACTATATACATATATGACATATATCAATGAAATTTATTTTTTCTTTTTAGTTCACGTTTTGGTTTTAAATAAAAGGTTATTTTTTGAAAATTTTTTTTTATATTTTTTTTTATATTTTACCATTTAGTCTTAAAGGTTTATTATGAACATCTTTTATTTTGAAAGCTTTAACCTTAACCATTAACCTTAACATTTAATGGTCTACATTATTACCATTTACATTATTTATTGCATTATATACTTTATTATGATATAGCATTTTTATTGATTTGTGGGCGTGTATAGGAGGTGTGACCAAATTTAAGCCCCTATTTCCTACTTGATGTAAATGTGCTGCCAAATTTTCAGCTCAATAGTAGTTTTGGAGATATATCATTTTTATTGATTTGTGAGCGGTAAAAGAAGGTGTGGTAACATTTTTTTTCTAACCCATGCAATACTTGAATGACATTTACTGCCAAAATTTTTGCTAAAAAAGCCCGGTAGTTTTGGAGATATATGAATTTGTGGGCAGCAAAGGAGAGTGTGGTGAAATTTTTTCTTAAGCCCCATTTTCTACTTGAAGGAAATTTACTTCCAAAATTTCATCTGAATCGGCCTAGTAGTTTTTGAAATATATTACATTTTTATTGATTTGTGGGCAGTAAAAGGGGGTGTGGCAACATATTTTTTTCTAACCCATTTTCTACTTGAAGGAAATTTACTGCCAAAATTTCAGCTGAAACAGCCCGGTAGCTTTGGAGATATATTAATTTGTGGGCGGTAAAAGGGGGCGTGGTAAAAGGTTTTTTCATAATATTGCATTGTCACCGGGCTTTCACATGTATGCCAAATTTAAGCTTAATCGGAGACCCATAAGCTGTCGAAAATTGTTTGCAAGATTTGCGGACATACTTACATACTTACATCCATACGAACGAAGCAAGTTAAATAAAATCTTATAAAAAGAATTAATAAAAGAAAATTGTAAAAAAAATGTGAGAATATGAAATGAGAATTATAAAAAAAAATAAACACGCTTGTTTTAAATTTTGTTCTGTAGAAACACAAACACGTTAAATTTTTTACTTTAACTTTAATTTAATTTTAAAGTATGTTTTTTTTATCAGTGAAGTAATTTTCAGGTCAAACATAAATAGCTCCTAAACTAAAGAAGATTATTAATTAGTAAATCAAGGCTAAATGACTTGGTACTCATAGTACGGATTTATGCATAAAATGTAGGGCTCTTGCTTTTTTTTCGAGCTTTGTTCGGGTACCTGGGCACCCGGATGCTAAAATTATTTAACTTAAAGTCTCTATATTGAGTTAAAAAGTACACTGAGAACAATATTTTAGCAGGTGATGCGTTGTGCTATGCAGAGCAAATTTTGGAAAAAAGGCACATATCATAATTTCGCGCAAAGGAGTCGATATATTTGTATATATATAACACTTTTGCATAAACATTTCTTTAATAAACATCTAAATAAGTTATAAATATGTATACAATATAAGAAAATGTATGCAATAATGACGCGAATCTATTGTTTTACCATCTACCAAAACGTTGTCAACGCGCCTAAAGAAGTTTTCACTTGAAAAATGTATGAATTCAACTTATTGAAATAAAATTAATTTTTAGAAAATAACAAAATGTAGGTTCTTTTAAAACAAAGAACCAAAACACAATTTAAACAATGCACACTTTAAATTTTACTTTTATGCAATTCACAGCACTAATTTATGCTTTGCCGAATTAATGGGGATAACCTTAAAAATTAAACTCTTAAAAAATTGTTCGTTAAACTGGAACAACTTTTGCTAATAAATGCTAAGTCATATAAAAGGTAGTTAAGTATTCAATTTTGAATTTTTATTATTTTAAAGCAAAAACAACTTTTATGTAATTTTTTTGAGTAAGGGGCTATTGTGGCGGCCGTGGCGTAGCGTATTTCTTATCAATAAAAACGAACCTAATAAAACAATCACAAGCCGAAAAAGCTAAATCTATGTATAAGGTAAGCAAATTTATAAAGGGCATTAGAAACACCTTCAACAAGTCTAGCAGCTTCAAAAATAAAGATCAAGAGCAAGTAAGAGCAGAAAACGGACTTAAAGTATCGTTTTTTTTATGCTGAACTGATGTGAGAGTTCTTACTCTAAAGCAGTGTCAAAAAAAAAACGCTTGTACTGCTCTTTCAATTGTGTGGTAGTGAGCACACATGTGAGACCGACAGAGACAGACAGGGTTAACGATACATACGTGTATAGGCGCTGACCGACACTTCTGTTAAGCAACAATCAAAACCAGCTGTTATAGCTTCACCTTTAAAGCGAACATCAAAGTATTATACAAAAACTAAAAACAAACATAGCAATTTTCTCAATTGAAGCGTTGACGCGAATAACGTTATAGGCGACAGAATTATAAAGTTTCAGGAATTAAAAAAAACGTTTTTAATGGCGCACTTAGAACCGTTTGATTTCGATTTCCAATTTTTGAGTGTAAGAGTTTAAAGAAATTTGCCGGTATATTAAAAACCAAATACATCCTTTAAGAAGAAAATGTAAATTCAGAAACTTTTGTAATGAAAAAAACGTTTTATATCCAAAGTGCAATGGATGATAACGCTTTTTTTCAGTAAGCATAACATCTTCGATGATGGCGCTTACAACGTTTTTCCATAGTACCGTTTCTCGAACAATTTTCTTGTGTTCAACTTTCCCTTTTCTTCCGGTATATGCTTCTCCACTATTTCTTAGCCACTTATTGTTTATGTCTTTCCAAATTTTAAAATTTATCTTCCGTTTTTTTATTACACTTTGCATCACGTTATTTCATTCTACATTGGCCATGATGTCGAGCACATGCAATGTTTTTCCACTTACTACTGACATTGGAAAGCATGTTAATTCCCAAAAACTAATAAAATTTGAGAAATTATGTAATCTCATAATACGCCAGAGCATTTTTAATGGTAGTATGTAAAAAACCCATGTTGCTTACAACGTTATTCGCGTCGACGCTTCAATTGTTTAACCCTTAGCGGCCACACCTCAGCCAGGCCACATAGCGGCCACACGTGGTAACTCATTACCCCACGCAAAACCTAGTTGTACAAGACATATGACTGTTTTAACTGATTGTTTCATGTTTGTTGAAGAGTTCTTTAACATTTGTAATGGTTTTTATCAGTCAATTTTTAGATGGCGTTCTAAAAACTGGTTATTTATGTGGAAATTCAACAAAAATGGTTTTTTTTTCAGAAAAAAAAATCATTACTCCGCCATTTTCCAATATTAAGAGCTAAAATTTTAGGATTGTGCGCACAAAATTACTACCATAAAAAATAACAGTATTCGCCAATCATGCAAAAAGTATATTTATTTGCAAAATTACTGGAGGGAAAAATGAAAAAAATTACTAATCATACAATTTGCTTTTTTGTGTTTTTTTAGCTTATAAATACATATTTATGTACATAAAAGTAAAACAAAATTCTTATTTTAATGATAATTTAACCAAAAAAAAAATTATTTTGAATCCTATTTTATTGACCAGCACAAGTCAAAAGAAACCGATGTTCCTCCAATCCGCCTTTACACACTGTATGTATTAAATGCATTAAAAATAACATTAATCAATAAAGTTTTACTGATAATTAAATTTAATTTGCATTACCAGTAAATTTCTACTGATAATTAAATTTAGTTTGCGTTAGCAGTAAATTCTTACTGATTACTGATTGAAATTTCAGTAAAAAAAAATTGTACTGATTACTGAATCAAATTTCAGTAAAAATAAATTTTTACTGATTACTGAACGAAATTGCAGTAAAAAAAATTGTTTACTGGTTATTGAAAAAATTGCAGTAAAAATTTATTTTTTACTGGTTACTGAAAAAAATTGCAGCAAAAAAAATCTCCTACTGAAATTTAATTTGCATTACCAGTCTAATTTGACTGATTATTGAAAATTCCTAATAGAACTGAAAATTCAACGCACTCTAACCAGAGGAAATAAAAGGCGAAAGTTTATACAACTAAGCGTTTGTAACAACTCAGCTTCTTTAGGTCAACCAATTTGATATTTGCCACCACTGTGTAATCAAACAATAAAGCAGGTGAACACAAGTAGTTAAAAATATATGCAGACGAAAGTCAATTGACTTATTTAGCGGACATCGCCATACAAAATAAGTTAGTTCGTTCTATGGAAAAAAGTCAGAATTTCAACTAGTTGTGGTTGACAAAAAACTACTTTATCAATTACTTTTAAATTAGTTGATTTTCCTACAGGGTATGTTTTCTGTATGTATGTATGTAATAAATTTTATGTTATTTTAAATTTTTGAATTTAAAAGTTAATTTATTAAAAAGAAAAAAATTATTAAGCTTTCAAATCTATGTAACTGCGAAAGAGCTTCGCTTCTCTCGTGTGTCCAACGACGCACCTGTGTTTTTTTTTTCTTAGTAGGTTTGCCACATGTGTCTAAGACAAGGCTGCCAAATATCAACATCTCTCGTTGACAATTGGTAAAGTGACAGTGTTTTGTTTACAACAACTTTTTTCGTGTCTTCGTTTTTTACGATGGAAGAAAAAATTCAGCTACGAGTATGTATGAAATTTTGTGTGAAAAATGGTTTCCACTGCGCCAATACGTGTAAAATGTTGGTGAAATGTTACAGTGACTCTGCTCTATCGTATCAGAAGGCAAACAAGAGGTTTAACTGATTTGTGAGTGGCCAAGACGAAGTAGAAAACGACCCTCGTACCGGGCGGCCATCGTGTTCGACTACCGAAGAAAACGTTGAAAAAATCCGTTGTTGGTCAAAAATTGCAAACTGACGATTAGAGAGATAGTGGAGGACGTCGGCATTTCAATTGGATCCGTTCAGAACATTTTGAAGAATAAATTGGGCTTGAGACGTGTCGCTGCGAATGCACCATCGCACAATGCTTATCTTATTCTTGATTTTTTGGCCGGCAAATTCACCTGAGCTGGCTCCGTGTGATTTTTTCCTGTTCGATCGAGTCAAAAAACCGCTTCGAGGAACGCGTTTCACCAGCAAGGAAGAGGTAAATCGGTGAACGCTCTGAAGGCCATACCAAAAACCGTGTTCCAGAAAGGTTTCTGTGACTGGATCAAGCGCTGGCATAACCGCGTTGCAGCCGACGAGGACTACTTTGAAGGCGACAATATTGATTTGAATGAATAAACTTGTACTCTAATTGTTTTCAATAAATGAACCTTTCTTTTCTAACAAGGTGGTATGTAAGTTAACGTCATTTACGCCGAAATTAAAAACATAACTTTAAACAAACATCCGTTCCCATCATTTATGCTGACGCTATGTCTAGCGCTTTTTAACTAGAACAATGCACGCGCACAGGTAAATCGTCACTTACAGCAAAAGCTAAACAACAACAATAACAGCAGCAGCGGCAGAAGCAGCGACGCAGTAGCTGATAAGCTTATTCATAGTATTTCATAATTTTAGTCTCAGTTTGTGTTAAGTTAGTTTAAGACGTGTTGCAATTAATAAAATTGGCATTAGCCAAAAAAAAATTATATTTTTTTAATAAATGGGATAACAAAATCCTTAACTGGCGCCCAACGTTAGTTCGCGTGTTCATCTCAGTGGAAAAAAATAATAATTAAAAAGCCCTTAAGCAGTGCTACTAATTCATCCTGGGAAAAGCCCTAAAGAAGTGCTCGGACCGCAACTATAGAACAATTAGGACCCTGTGGAGAACTTCGATTGAAGACAGCCACAAACCCACAAAGAGTGCGCATCGTTGGACCCTTAGTAGATTGCAAACAGGATAATTCCGCAGCGCCGTGGGATGCTTATTTTACTGTAAGATAGACTAAGAAACTATTATTAAATTTGTGTAAACATAGTGAATAAAAAAATAACATAAAGTGAAACATATGCTATTGACATTGAAATATCTAAAGAATATTCATTCATCTATATAAATCATTCATTATTAAACATTGATTTTAATTGAAATAATTCCAACCTAGATATAAGTGCAATCAAAATATAACACTGGGCTTGTACAGCCAATCAATAAACATTATCGAAAACCGAGATTCACTCTCTGGTTTTATAACACAAAATATCGCTGCGACTCGTGCCATAGGTGCGACCCTCCAGTGAATAATCAAAATTATAAAAATTGTTTGAACATATTGAATTGGGAAATAACGGAATACATGCTATTTAAAGTAAAGTATTTAAGTAGATTCACTCATTCATATAAATTATTAATTTTCATTTGTCTTAATCAAAGCTAAAGCAAATTGCATGAACATATTGAATTGGGAAATAACGGAATATATGCTATTTAAAGTTAAATATTTAGAGTAAATTCACTCATTTATACAAATCACTAATTTTCATAAATCGAATCTGCTAATCTAATAATAAAAATCGAAATAAAAAATACGTGAGTTGGACGTATAGGATAATTAACTTAATAATAACAACAACAAACTTTAATATTAGAAGCTTTGTGTACTAAATTTAATTAGAAATGGCTCAAAATAACATAATCAGGCCTCCATTGTTAGGACATCCTGGTGTACCGACACCACCAGCACCCCCTGCACCTTCAGTGTCTCAAAATACCGCTAATGCAAGCCCAGAGTTTGCGAGTTTAATCAGGAGTATTATGACAGACATATTAAAGACTGATGGACGTAATCTTCTTAGAGATACACATCAAGTGATGACGGACCAGACAATAGACGAACGATACCAGAATAACCTGGCGGACATGGACAAAATACCGGATGTCGTCCGTTCATTACGAGAATTCAGCGGAAATCCGGCGGAGTTTAGCAGCTGGAAAAAAAGCGTCGAAAGGATTCTAAAAATCTATGAACCAACCATAGGTAGCCCCAGATACTTCGGTATTCTTAATGTAGTAAGGAATAAAGTCATAGGTAGTGCCGATGCCGTGTTGGAATCATACAACACTCCTCTTAATTGGAAGGCAATATCCCGATGCCTTACAATGCACTACGCAGACAAGAGGGACCTAAGTACTTTAGAATACCAAATGACATGTTTAATCCAAGGACGAAGAACAGTACAAGAATTTTATGGTGAGGTGTATACTCACTTATCACTCATTCTAAATAAAATTGCGTGCATGGATATCAATGATGAAGCCATGCGGGTTCTTACCGGAACATATCGTGACAAAGCACTGGATACCTTTATACGAGGTTTGTCCGGTGATCTTTCAAGACTGCTAGGCATGAAAGAGCCTGCCGACTTACCGGAAGCTTTGCACTTGTGCACTAAGCTTGAGAACCAGAATTTCAGAGCAGTACATGCAAATAATCAGTATAACATTTCAAGGAAGCCAATTCCAACTCCACAACCTTTTTATGCGCAACAATTTCAACGAAAGCCTTTGTTACCACCTAAAAAGTATCAATACGAAAAACAGACATTTTTCCCACATCTTGCTTATGTCCCTGAGAATATTCCACAAACCAGACCACAAGCACCTCAGTTTTATCACCGACAACCCCAATATTTTAATCAACAATTTAGACCAAACGTTCCTTTCAATAATTTTGCATATAATGTCCCACCAGCAAGACCATCTCAACCAAAACCTCCAACACCGATGGATGTCGACCAATCCCAGCAAACAAGAAATGTGAACTATATGAACAGACCGAACCTTAATACTTTTCAATCCAAACGCCCACCGCCAACACAGTCAACCCAATTCAACAAAAACTTTACGAATAAAGTGCAACGAATCAACCAGATTTCTCAAGAACCCATAGATAACACTTCACAAGAACCTGAAGCAAACGAATATGACATACAGCAAGGAAGTCAACCATGGAACGAATATTATCAGGATTACACTAAACAATCTCAGGACGAAGAAGATGACGACGACGAAAAATTTTGTGACATACATTTTTTAGGCTGACGGACTCTACGTTACCATATTTTCAATGCAAAACCGGTAACGGAGAGATACTCAAGTTCTTAATAGACACCGGATCTAATAAGAACTACATACAACCTTCATTAGCAAAAAATCCTCTACCAAATGACAACATTTTTTACGCCAACTCAGTAGGTGGAAAAATTAAAATATCCCACCATATTTTTTTAACCCTTTTTGGAATAGAAACCGATAAACTTAAATTTTTTGTATTACCCTCTCTTAAGTCATTTCATGGCATTCTTGGCAATGATAGCCTCAAACTACTAAACGCAATAATTCATACGGCAGAAAATTATATGCTTATAAAAAATGAAAAAAAAATTCCAATTAAACAACAGGCAGCTAAATCTGTCAATACTTTAGACACTAAAATAGAACATTTAACTAAAGAACAAAAAGAGAAACTTCACTTATTGTGTAGTCAATATCCAACACTTTTCGCAGAACCTAATGAAAAGTTAACTTACACCACAAAGGTAAAAGCGGAAATAAGAACGGTAACAGATAATGCAATATACTCCAAATGCTATCCATATCCTATGTCCCTGAAGTCTGAAGTTGAAAGGCAAGTCAACAAGTTACTTGAAGATGGAATTATCAGACCATCTCGTTCACCCTATAATGCACCTGTCTGGATAGTAGATAAAAAACCAGATTCTTTAGGCAATAAACAGTACAGATTAGTCATAGACTACCGAAAATTAAATTCAGTTACGGTTGCAGACCGATACCCAATACCAGAAATAAATGAAGTCCTTGCCCAATTGGGAAGCAATAGCTTTTTTTCAGTTGTAGATTTAAAAAGCGGTTTTCACCAAATTCCCTTGAGGAATTCGGATATCGAGAAGACAGCGTTTGCAATTAATAACGGAAAGTATGAATTTACAAGATTACCCTTTGGATTGAAGAACGCCCCCTCAATATTTCAGAGGGCGCTAGACGACATTCTACGAGAATACATAGGACGTAATTGCTACGTGTACATAGATGACATTATCATCTTCAGTAAAACAGAATCGGACCATGTAAAAGACTTATCAGATATCTTTAGGACACTCGAACAGGCGAACATGAAAATCCAATTGGATAAGTGCAAATTCTTTGAAAAAGAAGTTGAATTTTTAGGGTTCATTGTGACGCCAGAAGGAATTAAAACCAATCCTTCGAAAATCACAACTATTAAAAATTTTCCAATCCCGCAAAACCTTAAAGAACTCAGATCCTTTCTGGGTCTTTCAGGGTACTACCGTCGCTTCGTTAAGGACTATGCGAAACTCGCTAAGCCCCTGACAGCCCTTTTAAGAGGGGAGGACGGACGGACGTCCAAGACTCAGTCAGCAAAGAAGCAGATCACTTTTGATGAGGACGCTTTCAATGCATTTCATAAAATAAAAAATGTTTTAATTTCAAGTGAAGTAATGCTAACCTACCCCAATTTAAATAAAGATTTCGAGCTCACAACAGATGCATCTAATTATGCAATAGGTGCTGTTCTATCTCAGGAAGATAGACCAATAACGTTCATATCGAGAACACTCTCAAAAGCAGAAGAGAATTACGCTGCCAACGAAAAGGAGATGCTCGCCATCATCTGGGCATTGAAGTCTCTGCGAAACTACTTGTATGGCTCAGCAAAGGTGAAGATCTTTACCGATCATCAACCGTTAACGTATGCTTTGAGCAACAAGAACAACAACAGTAAGATGAAACGCTGGAGAGCGATTCTTGAAGAGCACAACTATGAATTGAAGTATAAACCAGGCAAATCTAATGTAGTGGCCGATGGATTATCTCGACCACCACAACAAGCATCAATTAACACCCTAACAGCTACGCAACACAGTGATGAAAGCTCATCACAAAATTTAGTTCCACACACTAATGCTCCGGTTAACGTATTTAAAAACCAACTTTTTATAACAACAGCAGGAACTTCATCCTACCAGTTTAAAATAATTTTTCCGACTTACCATAGGCACATTATTACCGAACCAGAGTATACAGACGAAATTTTAGTAAGCTTGCTTAAACGCTACCTTAACCCTTCAGTCACTAATGCAATCATTACAGAAGACCCCATCCTTGGCAGAATTCAAACCATTTACCAATCACATTTTAGTCAATATAGGGTACTTTACACTCGAAAGACAGTGAAAGACTTAACGCAGGAAACAGAACAGGAATCCGAGATTTTAAAAGAACATAATAGAGCACATAGGAACCCAACCGAAAACAAAGCCCAGCTTCTGGAGAAATTTTACTTCCCTCAGATGAAAGCAAAAATAAAGAAAATTACAAAACAATGCACAATATGTCAAGAGAATAAATACGAAAGACATCCTCTTAATCCAATTCTGAAACCAACCCCTATTCCAAACTACCCAGGGCATATTGTCCATATCGATATCTATCACACCAATGGTAAAGTTGTCCTTACCGCAATAGATAAATTTTCCAAATACGCTCAAGCTAAAATTGTGAAGTCAAGAGCAACCGAAGACATAAAACAGCCGTTACAAGATCTACTCACATCTTTTGGAATACCAGAAAGCATTGTAATTGACAATGAAAAATCCCTAAATTCAAGCCCCATTACATTCATGTTAGAAAATCAATTCGGCATTGCAATATTTAAAACACCTCCTTATACTAGTTCAGTCAATGGACAGGTAGAGAGGTTCCACTCAACCCTTTCTGAGGTATTACGATGTGTTAGAGCAGAAAATACTCATAACAATTTTAGCGAGTTGCTAAACAAATCAATCTGCAAATATAACTACTCAATACATTCCACCACCAAGAGGAAACCCATTGAAACATTTTTTGGAAGAAGAGTTTACGCAAATCCAACATTGGTCGAAGAAGAAAGACGCGATAATATAAGGAACATAGTCGACAAACAGGGAAAAGACCTTGCATTTCACAATAAAAAAAGAACGGAAGTAAAAACATACGCAATGAACGACATTATCTATGTTAAAATCAATAGACGTCTAGGCAATAAACTCACACCTAGATACAAAAAGGAGACAGTACTAGAAGACAAAGGTAATACAGTTATGACGCAATCCGGACGGTTAGTACACAAAAGCCATATAAAACCATAATTATAATGAGTAATAAATAGAAATAACATAATAAATTATTACACCAATAATAATAAAATTACATGATAAAGGAAATAATTTTAATAACGACAATAAAAATAAGATACAAATATATATAAGTAATATAAGAAAATCGAATAATATGCCATAGGCATACGATCATACTTTTAAGTTATAAGTGAAAATTAAAATATGCCATAGGCGTACAATTTATAATTCAAACATTGTATTAAATAAATTATCAAGATGGTTATCTCTTTTCAGTCTCCTCGTCTGCATGGCCTATGCAGATGTCCAAATCCATGATTACTCCTCATCCCACCTAATAACCATGAAAAATGGACAATCCAAAATAAAAGACGGTACCTTAAATTTTATGCACATAATTAATACTCAAATCTACAGAGATCTTTTGGAAAACATAGCTAATGTAATAGATAAAAATATACCGCAAGAAAATCCATTATACCCCACTCTACAACATGAAACCCAGCAAGCCATCGAAATGTTAGAAATCCTTGAACCCATTCGAAATCCCAAATCAAAGAGATCCCTTGATATAATTGGCACTGCATGGAAATATCTCGCAGGTAGCCCTGATCATGACGATCTTAATATGATCAACGATAATTTAAACAAATTAATAACGAATAATAATAAGCAAACCTTTGTAAACAATGCTTTTAATCAACAAATAAATAAGTTAACTAGAATCACAAACGATTTATTAAATGCAATTAAAAAGTATAATATTGCAGCAAATGAAGTAGCTTTAAGCCTACAAAGTAAATTAAGATTAGTTAAAGAAGAAATAATAAATGTAAAATACGCAATACAATGGGCTAGAATAGGAGTTGTAAATTCATTTATATTAAATAAAATAGAAATTGATATAGCAGTAAAAGAAATGAATAAAGAAAATATGCCCTTTAATACAGCTGAAGAAGCATTAGAATTTGCTGATGTAAGCGTATTAAGTAATTCATCATCAATTTTATATATTGTAAAGATACCATTGACTACCAATGAGATTTATGACAATTATATCGTTAAAGCTGTTATAAGAAACAATGTAATAATTAATTTAAAATATAACAATGTTCTAGTAAATCAAAGAAACATTTTGGGAATAAAAACTAGTTGTAAGCGATACAATATGATAAGTATCTGTAAACAAAATGAATTGTTAGACTTAAGTGAAGATTTTTGTATACCAAATTTAATTAGAAGCCTCAACTCGTCGTGCCACATGATAAACTGCCATCACATCCCAAGAGACGAACTCATAGCACCTGGAGTACTTTTCCTGAACAATTTCCAAGGTAACATTATGATAGATGACGGCGTTCGAACTTTAAATGGCACCTTTATATTGAACTTCAAAAATGCATCAATAATAGTAAACGGAAAAACATATAAAAACTTCGAAACACCCCCTCTAAAGATTATGCCAGCAATAGCTCAGCCAACACCAGCGGAAAAAAGCCGAACTAGGTTACTGTCACTAGAAGCCATTAGCGAATTACATATCAATAACACAGCAGAAATCAGATCATTACAAACTGAGAAGGTGATAAATAGAACCTTTGCAGGAGTGACCTTCATCATTATGGTTGCCCTGTTGATCAGCATCAAGAAACATTGCTTTAAAAAAGGAAAAATCCCAGAGCAACCGACGAAAGTTGTCCTAGAAGTTAACCAAGGTCAAGAAGCCGCCCCTCAAGTTCCTACGCCTGAAGCAAGAACTTTCCAGATATTTCAGACGCTCGAGGACAAGCGTTTTTAAGGAGGGAGGAGTTAACGTCATTTACGCCGAAATTAAAAACATAACTTTAAACAAACATCCGTTCCCATCATTTATGCTGACGCTATGTCTAGCGCTTTTTAACTAGAACAATGCACGCGCACAGGTAAATCGTCACTTACAGCAAAAGCTAAACAACAACAATAACAGCAGCAGCGGCAGAAGCAGCGACGCAGTAGCTGATAAGCTTATTCATAGTATTTCATAATTTTAGTCTCAGTTTGTGTTAAGTTAGTTTAAGACGTGTTGCAATTAATAAAATTGGCATTAGCCAAAAAAAAATTATATTTTTTTAATAAATGGGATAACAAAATCCTTAACTTGTATATTAAACTAATGGTGTTTTCGTTTCTACCAAAAAATGTTGCCTTTTCATTGCCCTCTTCTTTTTTTATGTTCGATTGTAAAATAAGTGCAAGCGGGCAAAAAAAATCTGTGTTCGTTTCTTAAAATTTAACATTTAAAATGGGCAAAAAAGGCACATTTCTTGCCCTGTGAAATTTTATCAAGGGAGAATGTTGCCCTGAAAATAAGGTGATTGGTTTAAATGAACATTTTTAAAATGTTGCGCTGTGGAAGGGCAACATTTTTTTGTAGAAACGAAAACACCATAAGTTTATACGTTGCATTTTTATAACCAACGTGTTATCCTACAATAAACGTAAAGGAAATTTATTCAATAAGCAATATTATCTATCTATATATATGTATATAAAATTGTAAAAAAAAAAAATTTGTACATGAAATATTTTTCTGAAATTCCTTTTGCGATGGACGTTTTGAATGACGCTGAGCCCGAAAAACGCATTTTAAAATTTTTGTCTGTCTGTCTGTCTGTCTGTTAAAACATCACGCGAAAACCACTGAATGGATTTAAATGATACTTGGAATCTAGGTTCCTTATATACCCGGTCATAACATAGGCTACTTTTTATCCAGTAAGAGAGGTTGGACCCGGTAGGGGGCGCTGCGATCGAAATCCAGTCTTTCGTTTTTTCAGCTTATCTCCAAAACCGTTCATCCGATTTGCATGAAAATTTGTATCGAGAAGTTCTCGGACACGCTGAGTTTTTGAAGCGAAGCTTTTTACTCCTCGTTCTGTGATTTGCTTAGAGTGAAATCTGAAAAATTTTCGACAGATTTTTTCTTGGAATTTTGATAGTTTCTTTGTTGCTAGCGCTTATTACAACAAGAAAATCTAATACTTTAATATTAAATACTAAAAATATGTTTCGGTTCCCGTGGGGATCGAACCCGTACCCTTTTTGACGATAGCCCAGCACACTACCCACTAGGCCACAAAGACCTGTGTGAAAATGTTGTTAATTTAATCTTAGTTATAACAGAAGCTATGCTGCTTTAGATCGTCACCATCTATAAATAGATAGAGGATTGTGTATTTGCTATGCTACAAAAATTTGCTTTTATTTGCCACAAGGTTTTATTTCCAGCATCGGTGTGTTTGTATTGTGAATGCGTTTGTGGTGTTGTTGGCATAGAGTATAAATTATTATGTAGAGATTGCATCAACTCTGCTAAATCTCTGGCATGCGTTAACAGAGGTTAACAGAGCGTTTTTCTTCATGTTTTTAAGTGAAATAACTCTGTTAACACTGTTAGCAGAGTTGTAGCAATCTCTAGATAATAAATTACACTCTATGTTTTAAGCGTCAAAAAAATAGATGATATCAATAAATATGGAATTAGCAAACGCGTGCATGAAATGGGCAAGATATCTAAAATGTTTGTTAAATTTTGTTTCGTGTGCGTTCTTTAATATATATTTTTGAAGCGAAGTTTTATAATCCTCGTTCTGTGATTTGCTTGGAGTGAAATCTGATAAATTTTCGACAGATTTTTCGCTACGCAGTAAGCTGTTGAAGGAAAAAATTTGTTCAGTGCAGTCAAGTTCACAACCATGTGTGGAGAGTTAAAATGGAGAGTCGCTGGCATTATATGCCCTACATATACGGGCCCTACATATATTGGCGTGGAAATTTGACATTCAACAATAAAAAAAAAAGCAGTAAATACCCTATAGGAACAAACTAACTTGTTTTCAAAAACAACTAATTAAAAAACTAGTTTAAAATAAACAAGTGTTTGAACTACTTTGAATTATATTAAGGCGGCAACTACTCTGATTTTGACATGTTTTAATTGCAAATTTTTATTAGATTACAAGTTTATATATATTTAACCATGTTATTTAATCAAATATTATCTTTAGGCCATCAGTAATAGTTTGCAATTGGTTATTTTAAAGCAATTAGAAAAATAGTTTAAATGTAACTAATTTAACAAGTAGTTGAAAATATATGCAGACGAAAGTCAATTGACTTATTTAGCGGACATCGCCATACAAAATAAGTTAGTTCGTTCTATGGAAAAAAGTCAGAATTTCAACTAGTTGTGGTTGACAAAAAACTACTTTATCAATTACTTTTAAATTAGTTGATTTTCCTACAGGCTATGTTTTCTGTATGTATGTAATAAATTTTATGTTATTTTAAATTTTTGAATTTAAAAGACAATTTATTAAAAAGAAAAAAATTATTAAGCTTTCAAATCTATGTAACTGCGAAAGAGCTTCGCTTCTCTCGTGTGTCCAACGACGCACCTGTGTTTTTTGACTTATCTACTCTCTTCCATCTCGAACACCAGAGGGCGCTGTAGTACAAATATTTTTTTGAAAAACCTCGAAAAACACATAAGCCGTGCATCCGATTTGCATGAAAATTGGAATATAGGGGTTTTATGATACGGTGAGTGTTTTGAAATTACCTTTTTTGTGCTTTCTTAAACACCAGAGGGCGCTGTACAAATATTTTAAAAAAATCGAAAAACTCCTCAGCCATTTATCCGATTTACATGAAAATTGGTATATAGAGGTTTTCGGAAACGGTGAGTTTTTATAGATTATATACTTTGTTCTATCTTGAACACCAGAGGGCGCTGCAGTACACATATTTTAAAAACCGTCGAAAAAGTCAAAAACCGTTCATCCGATTTGCATGAAAATTTGTATGTAGAGGTTTTCGGATACGGTGAGTTTTTACGACTTATTTACTTGGTTCTATCTTGAACACAAGAGGGCGCTGTACTAGAAATATTTTGAAAAACCTCAAAAAACTCCCAAGCCGTGCATTCGAATTGCATGAAAATTGGAAAATATGGGTTTTCTGATACGGTGAGTGTTTTGGACTTATTTTTTTTTTGTGCTATCTTGAAAACCAGAGGGCGCTTCAGTACAAATATTAGGAAATCGTGAAAATCGTGAAAAACTCCAAAACTGTTCATTCGATTTGGATAAAAATTTGTAAATAGCGATTTTCGAGTACGGCATGGGTTCTTGCACTATCTTTTTTGCTCTTTTTCGAAACTAGAGTGCGCTGTTGTCTAATTTGTACGTGTGTATGTTATTAAAGTGTCCCTTAACGGCTGCACTGATTTTGACGAAATTTTTTTGTGTGTGTTTGAGTGAACCCCTGGATGGTTCAGATTCACAATTGGACCCGGTAGATGGCGCTGCTATCATGTTTAAGGCATTTTGTTTTTATGGTTTATCTATGAAACCGTTCACAATGAGAGTATATTCAATGAGAGTATATTATAATCAAGAGTTTGCGTGACTATCAGATATATTTTTTCTGCATTTTTCGATGGACAGAACTAAACGTAACTAAAAAGCTAAGACATGAATCAAGTCGCATGTGCGCGCTTTAGCGCATGCGCAAGTGTTTTTTTTTTTCAATACTGATTTGTGAATGAATGTGTGCAAGCAGTAGCGCATGTGGAAGTATTTTTTAGGTCAATACAAATTTGAATGGATGTGTGTAAGCTGAAATGAAATAAATTTGGGATTTTTCATTTCAAGCAAATTCTTTTTGTTTTCTGCTGTCTATATGATCTTACCCCTTTCCCTTGTCCACACTAGTAAGCATGCGTGTGAATGAATGTGTTGTTGTTATTGTAGTCAGCTGTTAAGATTGCTTACATTTGTTGGTATAGTTAGCTAGAAATTTTCGGCGTTTTGAAGTTATTCTTATTGAAAGCTCTACAGTTCGCATTTTTGCTTATAGAATTTTTAAATAGATATGATCAATTTACGAGTTATTCAACACATAAACTGATATTACTCTCAATGTTTATATGCAATATTTTTATTACTCTTCATTTCAGTATAGCCAATTTTTAATCAACATGAAAATTATTTATATACATTTATGTACCCATATTCTCGATATAACTACACTTGAAATATTAAGCAATGCGAACATGTGTATGCGTACTATAGAGTGCTCTATGGCCGGGTAGTTTATTAAAATGTTTCTTCTTTCTTTGCTAACTTGTAAGAAGCTGATTTTAAGATTTTTAAAAATAAAAATTAACTCAAATATAATTGCATTTATTTCAGTTAATTAAATTAAATTAATTAATTAATTAATTAAATAAAAATTAACTGAAATATAATTGCATTTATATCAGTTAATTTTTATTTTTAAAAATCTTAAAATCAGCTGTTTCAACAACAACATTTAAAAACCCCTATCTCCTTTATAAAGTAAAAAACAAAATTTTTTAAATATTATTTATTCTTATTATATATTATTGTATACAATTTTTTGAAATATCGATGACCATACGTTGACACCTCGTAACTAACGATTTTTTGAAATTGATATTTTTAATATTTTTATAAAAATGTTAACCAAGCTTTTTCTTCCAAATTGACAAACAGCACACCAAACAAAATCCCGATTTTATTTTTAAAAATAAAATTGCTGATTGATTTTAATTGTTAATTGTTGTTAAGTATTTTGCTTCTCCTGTAAAATTAATGAATTTTTAGTTACCAGGTATCAACGTATGGCCATCGATATGCTATTATATATAAACAGTTGTTGTTAATATCTTCAATTAAATTTTTATGTAAAACTTTAAAGTTAACTGTAAAAGTTAAAAAGTGTTGTGAGCACAACATTTTCAATTTTGAAGCAAAACTGAATTTCAGTAACATTTACTTAAATTTTTTTCTATAAAATAACTAAACGATTATTACCATGGAAGAAAATTTTCAAAATTTATAAACAATTGATTTTTGCAATTAAGTAAAAGAGCAAAGGCTAAGTTTGTATAACATTAAACATATTTATGATAACTATAAATGAAATAATAATAGTAACAACATATATGTATATACATCTATATATATAAACCCAGTGGGCAAATGCAGCAGTCCGAAGGCCGTTTAAAAGGCCTGTATTTGCATTCGATAGGCCTTACACAATCCTTGTAAGCTCCCTTGTATTGTTTGTATGAAACGAGAAAATTTGTTAGTATTTCCGCACTCCCTGCATTAAAGAGGCCTGCTATAAGCACTCCTTTAAAATGGCTTAAAGAAGGGGTTAACCAAAACAATTAAAAAAATATTTTTTTTTTATTTCTTTTTATATATACCTACCTATTTATTCTGTGATTCTGTGATTTTATTTTATTTTACATATTTTTGCCGGATAAGAATATTTCTAAGTCATGACGTTGATTATTATTGAGTATATTTGAACTAACATATATTTTAACTTTTAACGAAAAAGTAACCCTGAAATATAAGCAGAACCAGTTTTTGTAGGAAAAATATAATTGTTGTACTGCCCTGTGTAGCAGTCACATCACAGAGAAATAACGAAAACTTCTTGCCTTCCTTTTAGCAGGCAGGCCTTATAGAAGCCCTCACCGATGCAGTGATGTTGTTAAGTGTGTTGACGCCAAAAAAAGCAGTTAATGCATGCCTTTTTTTCAAGAGGCCTGACTGAATTGCCCACTGGGAAAATGAATGTGGGTATGTATGTGGGTATGTGTGTATATCCAAAACCACCGAACCAAATTTTATGAAATTTTAAGGAATACTGAAGCAACATTCTGGAAGTGTTCCTGTGAAGTTTGGTGTTGATTGGACAAGGGGGCGTGGTACCTCCCATACAACCCAAATTGGCTCTATCGCCCACAAACCAAAAAAAATGCTATATATCAGACGGTTTTAATCATATAAAACTAATATATGGTCATTTTGTTCAGATAGTAACTTTCGGTGACTGTACAAAAAATGGGCGTGGTCCCACTATATCTACGCCCACTTCTCAGCAATCATTTTAATTCCTGAGATGTTCAAGTTTTGATAGTGGATCTTGGTACGAAGGTGCTATGGATACAAGTGGCACTCATATGTAAATAAAAATATTGTCACGCCCACTTTTAACGCCAACAAATTTTTAAAAATGCTTTATATCAGACGGCTTTTGCCGTAGAAGACTAAGATTTGATAATTTAGTTTATATGATTACTCTCGGCCAATGTACAAAAATGCGCGTGGGCGCACCATATCTACGCCCACTTTTTCGAAGTAATGATTTTTCCTGCGTTGTACGCGTTTTGATAGTAACACTTCATATGCAGGTGCTCTAAGTGGCGGTCAGTATATATATATATAAAATTTGCCACGCCAACTTGTACCACCCGCAAATAAAAAAAAACAACGCGAAATGGCCAATTTCAGCCCTTGAAAGGACTTTGACCGAGCTTCTTATGATTAATTGTGTTGTGCGTGTTGTGGAATGTTTGAACACAAATGATCGAGAACTGGACCTATGTTTTATGCCGACTCCGAACGGCTTATGTTCTCAAGAAGCTTTTCATGGCACTTTTTACTCTCTGAGGTTTGCCATTGTCAGCAGAGAGGTGACGGCCGAACAGAAAAATTAATTCAATTGAAAAAACTTTCTGTGTCAGGTGGAATTCGAACCAGGGATCTCTCCCATATGGGCCACACACTCTACCCACTACGCTACGGCCGCCACTTTCTTTACCCACAAATCAATAGAACTTCTATAAATCAGACGATTCTCATCGTTAAATACTAAAATTTGGTAGTTAAGTTCATACGCTTACTCTTGACTTTATGTGTGCCCACTCTTCAGCAATAATTTTATTTAATTTATTTATTTATTTATGTATTATAGTTAATTACAATTTAAAAATTATAACTAAGTAAGCCCTATCTGCCAGGGCTATCGGTTAGAAATAATTTTAATTCTTCCTGAGATGTGAACGTAAAAGTGGCGGTCACTTTTTATATAAATTTGTCACACCCACAAATCCGTAAAAAGTATATAAATCAAAATTTACAGTAAAAGAATAAAATTTGGTAGATTAGTTCATATGGTTACTGTCAGAATCCTTAAAAAAATGGACGTGTCGCACTTTATCTACGCCGACTTTTCAGAAATCATTGTAATTTCTGAGCTGTACATGTTTTGATAGTGAAACTTGATATGTAGGTGCAATGGGACCAAATGGCCACTATATATATAACTATATATATAAATGTTGCCATGCCTTCTTTTTCTGCTCATCTATCTATCAGTAAAAAATGTATGTTTGTATACTAAAACTCAAAATAACGCTTTATGTTATGATGATGATTCCCCAAATATTTTGACTACTACGAAAATTATTTGTTAAGATCTTCATGGACAATATTCTTCCGGAGAGATACCTAAATTCTCCCACGGACGGATCGGTGTTGTTACCTAGCTGTGACCTAAGTACACAAAAGTAATTTTTAAGGGAATCTTGGTTTATCCTACCTAACATAACGACTTTCACTTCAGGGTCCTGGAACAGATCATTAACCAAGGATATCATTGATTTCAAAGTGAAAATGAACCCTCTGAAACAGTGGTTATTTCTTGGAACTTCAAGAGTTTACGAAAGTAGTTGTCAACGAAATGTGTATATATATTTATATTAATATATATATGTTGTTACTATTATTATTTCATTTATAATTATCATAAATATGTTTAATGTTACACAAACTTAGCCTTTTCTTTTTTACTTAATTGCAAATATCAATTGTATATACATTTTAAAAATTTTCTTCCTTGGCAATAATCGTGTAGCTATTTATTAGAAAAAAATTTAAATAAATGTTACTGAAATTCAGTTTTGCTTCAAAATTGAAAATGTTGTGCTCACATCACTTTTTAACTTTTACAGTTAACTTTAAAGATTTACATAAATATTTTATTGAAGTTATTAACAACAACTGTTTATATATAATAGCATATCGATGTCCATACGTTGATACCTCGTAACTAAAAATTCATTAATTTTACAGGAGAAGCAAAATACTTAACAACAATTACCAATTAAAATCAATCAGCAATTTTATTTTTAAAAATAAAATCGGGATTTTGTTTGGTGTGCTGTTTGTCAATTTGGAAGAAAAAGCTTGGTTAACATTTTTATAAAAATATTAAAAATATCAATTTCAAAAAATCGTTAGTTACGAGGTGTCAACGTATGGTGATTGATATAAAAAAATTGTATGCAATAAAGTATAATAAAAATAAATAATAATAATAATAATATAATAAATAAAAACAATCTTAACAGCTGACTACAATAACAACAACACATTCATTCACACGCATGTTTACTAGCGGGGAGAAGGGAAAGGGGTAAGATCATATAGACAGCAGAAAACAAAAAGAATTTGCTTGAAATGAAAAATCCCAAATTTATTTCATTTCAGCTTACACACATACATTCAAATTAGTATCGACCTAAAAAATACTTCCACATGCGCTACTGCTTGCACACATTCATTCATAAATCAGTATTGAAAAAAAAACACTTGCGCATGCGCTAAAGCGCGCACATGCGACTTGATTCATGTCTTAGCTTTTTAGTTACGTTTAGTTCTTGCTTTGTAGTTCCGTTTAGTTCCGTCTAGTTCTAACATTTTTTCAATTGGGAACTGTACATCGAAAAATGCAGAAAAAATATATCTGATAGTCACGCAAACTCTTGATTATAATATACTCTCATTGGTATATTATAATCAAGAGTATACTCTCATTGGTATATTATAATCAAGAGTTTGCGTGACTATCAGATATATTTTTTTTGCATTTTTCGATGAACAGTTCCCAATTGAAAAATGTTAGAACTAGACGGAACTAAACGGAACTAAAAAGCTAAGACATGAATCAAGAAC
This sequence comes from Coremacera marginata, assembly GCA_914767935.1. NCBI lineage: Eukaryota > Metazoa > Arthropoda > Insecta > Diptera > Sciomyzidae > Coremacera > Coremacera marginata. The sequence continues at coordinate 80,507,142 of OU612046.1, forward strand.
TAAACGTAACTAAAAAGCTAAGACATGAATCAAGTCGCATGTGCGCGCTTTAGCGCATGCGCAAGTGTTTTTTTTTCAATACTGATTTGTGAATGAATGTGTGCAAGCAGTAGCGCATGTGGAAGTATTTTTTAGGTCAATACAAATTTGAATGGATGTGTGTAAGCTGAAATGAAATAAATTTGGGATTTTTCATTTCAAGCAAATTCTTTTTGTTTTCTGCTGTCTATATGATCTTACCCCTTTCCCTTGTCCACACTAGTAAGCATGCGTGTGAATGAATGTGTTGTTGTTATTGTAGTCAGCTGTTAAGATTGCTTACATTTGTTGGTATAGTTAGCTAGAAATTTTCGGCGTTTTGAAGTTATTCTTATTGAAAGCTCTACAGTTCGCATTTTTGCTTATAGAATTTTTAAATAGATATGATCAATTTACGAGTTATTCAACACATAAACTGATATTACTCTCAATGTTTATATGCAATATTTTTATTACTCTTCATTTCAGTATAGCCAATTTTTAATCAACATGAAAATTATTTATATACATTTATGTACCCATATTCTCGATATAACTACACTTGAAATATTAAGCAATGCGAACATGTGTATGCGTACTATAGAGTGCTCTATGGCCGGGTAGTTTATTAAAATGTTTCTTCTTTCTTTGCTAACTTGTAAGAAGCTGATTTTAAGATTTTTAAAAATAAAAATTAACTCAAATATAATTGCATTTATTTCAGTTAATTAAATTAAATTAATTAATTAATTAATTAAATAAAAATTAACTGAAATATAATTGCATTTATATCAGTTAATTTTTATTTTTAAAAATCTTAAAATCAGCTGTTTCAACAACAACATTTAAAAACCCCTATCTCCTTTATAAAGTAAAAAACAAAATTTTTTAAATATTATTTATTCTTATTATATATTATTGTATAAAATTTTTTGAAATATCGATGACCATACGTTGACACCTCGTAACTAACGATTTTTTGAAATTGATATTTTTAATATTTTTATAAAAATGTTAACCAAGCTTTTTCTTCCAAATTGACAAACAGCACACCAAACAAAATCCCGATTTTATTTTTAAAAATAAAATTGCTGATTGATTTTAATTGTTAATTGTTGTTAAGTATTTTGCTTCTCCTGTAAAATTAATGAATTTTTAGTTACCAGGTATCAACGTATGGCCATCGATATGCTATTATATATAAACAGTTGTTGTTAATATCTTCAATTAAATTTTTATGTAAAACTTTAAAGTTAACTGTAAAAGTTAAAAAGTGTTGTGAGCACAACATTTTCAATTTTGAAGCAAAACTGAATTTCAGTAACATTTACTTAAATTTTTTTCTATAAAATAACTAAACGATTATTACCATGGAAGAAAATTTTCAAAATTTATAAACAATTGATTTTTGCAATTAAGTAAAAGAGCAAAGGCTAAGTTTGTATAACATTAAACATATTTATGATAACTATAAATGAAATAATAATAGTAACAACATATATGTATATACATCTATATATATAAACCCAGTGGGCAAATGCAGCAGTCCGAAGGCCGTTTAAAAGGCCTGTATTTGCATTCGAAAGGCCTTACACAATCCTTGTAAGCTCCCTTGTATTGTTTGTATGAAACGAGAAAATTTGTTAGTATTTCCGCACTCCCTGCATTAAAGAGGCCTGCTATAAGCACTCCTTTAAAATGGCTTAAAGAAGGGGTTAACCAAAACAATTAAAAAAATATTTTTTTTTTATTTCTTTTTATATATACCTACCTATTTATTCTGTGATTCTGTGATTTTATTTTATTTTACATATTTTTGCCGGATAAGAATATTTCTAAGTTATGACGTTGATTATTATTGAGTATATTTGAACTAACATATATTTTAACTTTTAACGAAAAAGTAACCCTGAAATATAAGCAGAACCAGTTTTTGTAGGAAAAATATAATTGTTGTACTGCCCTGTGTAGCAGTCACATCACAGAGAAATAACGAAAACTTCTTGCCTTCCTTTTAGCAGGCAGGCCTTATAGAAGCCCTCACCGATGCAGTGATGTTGTTAAGTGTGTTGACGCCAAAAAAAGCAGTTAATGCATGCCTTTTTTTCAAGAGGCCTGACTGAATTGCCCACTGGGAAAATGAATGTGGGTATGTATGTGGGTATGTGTGTATATCCAAAACCACCGAACCAAATTTTATGAAATTTTAAGGAATACTGAAGCAACATTCTGGAAGTGTTCCTGTGAAGTTTGGTGTTGATTGGACAAGGGGGCGTGGTACCTCCCATACAACCCAAATTGGCTCTATCGCCCACAAACCAAAAAAAATGCTATATATCAGACGGTTTTAATCATATAAAACTAATATATGGTCATTTTGTTCAGATAGTAACTTTCGGTGACTGTACAAAAAATGGGCGTGGTCCCACTATATCTACGCCCACTTCTCAGCAATCATTTTAATTCCTGAGATGTTCAAGTTTTGATAGTGGATCTTGGTACGAAGGTGCTATGGATACAAGTGGCACTCATATGTAAATCAAAATATTGTCACGCCCACTTTTAACGCCAACAAATTTTTAAAAATGCTTTATATCAGACGGCTTTTGCCGTAGAAGACTAAGATTTGATAATTTAGTTTATATGATTACTCTCGGCCAATGTACAAAAATGCGCGTGGGCGCACCATATCTACGCCCACTTTTTCGAAATCATGATTTTTCCTGCGTTGTACGCGTTTTGATAGTAACACTTCATATGCAGGTGCTCTAAGTGGCGGTCAGTATATATATATATAAAATTTGCCACGCCAACTTGTACCACCCGCAAATAAAAAAAAACAACGCGAAATGGCCAATTTCAGCCCTTGAAAGGACTTTGACCGAGCTTCTTATGATTAATTGTGTTGTGCGTGTTGTGGGATGTTTGAACACAAATGATCGAGAACTGGACCTATGTTTTATGCCGACTCCGAACGGCTTATGTTCTCAAGAAGCTTTTCATGGCACTTTTTACTCTCTGAGGTTTGCCATTGTCAGCAGAGAGGTGACGGCCGAACAGAAAAATTAATTCAATTGAAAAAACTTTCTGTGTCAGGTGGAATTCGAACCAGGGATCTCTCCCATATGGGCCACACACTCTACCCACTACGCTACGGCCGCCACTTTCTTTACCCACAAATCAATAGAACTTCTATAAATCAGACGATTCTCATCGTTAAATACTAAAATTTGGTAGTTAAGTTCATACGCTTACTCTTGACTTTATGTGTGCCCACTCTTCAGCAATAATTTTATTTAATTTATTTATTTATTTATGTATTATAGTTAATTACAATTTAAAAATTATAACTAAGTAAGCCCTATCTGCCAGGGCTATCGGTTAGAAATAATTTTAATTCTTCCTGAGATGTGAACGTAAAAGTGGCGGTCACTTTTTATATAAATTTGTCACACCCACAAATCCGTAAAAAGTATATAAATCAAAATTTACAGTAAAAGAATAAAATTTGGTAGATTAGTTCATATGGTTACTGTCAGAATCCTTAAAAAAATGGACGTGTCGCACTTTATCTACGCCGACTTTTCAGAAATCATTGTAATTTCTGAGCTGTACATGTTTTGATAGTGAAACTTGATATGTAGGTACAATGGGACCGAATGGCCACTATATATATAACTATATATATAAATGTTGCCATGCCTTCTTTTTCTGCTCATCTATCTATCAGTAAAAAATGTATGTTTGTATACTAAAACTCAAAATAACGCTTTATGTTATGATGATGATTCCCCAAATATTTTGACTACTACGAAAATTATTTGTTAAGATCTTCATGGACAATATTCTTCCGGAGAGATACCTAAATTCTCCCACGGACGGATCGGTGTTGTTACCTAGCTGTGACCTAAGTACACAAAAGTAATTTTTAAGGGAATCTTGGTTTATCCTACCTAACATAACGACTTTCACTTCAGGGTCCTGGAACAGATCATTAACCAAGGATATCATTGATTTCAAAGTGAAAATGAACCCTCTGAAACAGTGGTTATTTCTTGGAACTTCAAGAGTTTACGAAAGTAGTTGTCAACGAAATGTGTATATATATTTATATTAATATATATATGTTGTTACTATTATTATTTCATTTATAATTATCATAAATATGTTTAATGTTACACAAACTTAGCCTTTTCTTTTTTACTTAATTGCAAATATCAATTGTATATACATTTTAAAAATTTTCTTCCTTGGCAATAATCGTGTAGCTATTTATTAGAAAAAAATTTAAATAAATGTTACTGAAATTCAGTTTTGCTTCAAAATTGAAAATGTTGTGCTCACATCACTTTTTAACTTTTACAGTTAACTTTAAAGATTTACATAAATATTTTATTGAAGTTATTAACAACAACTGTTTATATATAATAGCATATCGATGTCCATACGTTGATACCTCGTAACTAAAAATTCATTAATTTTACAGGAGAAGCAAAATACTTAACAACAATTACCAATTAAAATCAATCAGCAATTTTATTTTTAAAAATAAAATCGGGATTTTGTTTGGTGTGCTGTTTGTCAATTTGGAAGAAAAAGCTTGGTTAACATTTTTATAAAAATATTAAAAATATCAATTTCAAAAAATCGTTAGTTACGAGGTGTCAACGTATGGTGATTGATATAAAAAAATTGTATGCAATAAAGTATAATAAAAATAAATAATAATAATAATAATATAATAAATAAAAACAATCTTAACAGCTGACTACAATAACAACAACACATTCATTCACACGCATGTTTACTAGCGGGGAGAAGGGAAAGGGGTAAGATCATATAGACAGCAGAAAACAAAAAGAATTTGCTTGAAATGAAAAATCCCAAATTTATTTCATTTCAGCTTACACACATACATTCAAATTAGTATCGACCTAAAAAATACTTCCACATGCGCTACTGCTTGCACACATTCATTCATAAATCAGTATTGAAAAAAAAAACACTTGCGCATGCGCTAAAGCGCGCACATGCGACTTGATTCATGTCTTAGCTTTTTAGTTACGTTTAGTTCTTGCTTTGTAGTTCCGTTTAGTTCCGTCTAGTTCTAACATTTTTCAATTGGGAACTGTCCATCGAAAAATGCAGAAAAAATATATCTGATAGTCACGCAAACTCTTGATTATAATATACTCTCATTGAATATACTCTCATTGCCGTTCATCCGATTTGCATGAAAATTTGTGTATAGAGGTTTTCGGATATGATGAGTTTTTATGACTTATCTATTTTATTCTATCATGAATCATGAGGGCGCTGTGTGAAAATATTTTAAAAAACTTCTGAGCTGTTTATCCGATTTTCATGAAAATTGTGACTGGTTTGGACTTATCTTTTTTGTACTATATCGAACTTTTTTTTGTACTATATGGAATCCGCTCATCCGATTTGGATGAAAAATATAACTAAAGGATTTTCGTGCAGGGCAACTGTTTTGGCGTTCTCTCTTTTGCTCTGATTCGAAAACTAGAGGGCGCTGTTGTACAATTTGTACGTGTGCATGTTATTAAACTGTTCCAAAACGTTTCCACGAATTTTGTTTTTATAGTTTGTCTCCGAAACCATTCATCCGATTTACATGAAAATTTGTATTTAGGGATTTTCGGGTACGGTAGTTTTTACGACTTATCTATTTTGCTCTATATTGAACATCAAAGGGCTCTGCAGTACAAATGTTTTAAAAATCTCGAAAAACTCCTAGCTGTACATCCGATTTGCGTAAAAATTTTTACATAGGCGTTTTCGGATATGGTGGGTATCTTGGACTTTTTTTCTGCGCTATCCTAAACACCAGATAGTGCTGTACTACAAATCACTTAAGAAATCCTGAAACACTCAAAAACCGCTCATCCGATTTAGATAAAAATTTGTATATCGGATATATAGGATTTTATTATTGAGTATGGAAAGGGCTTTGGCGTTATTTTTTTATTCTATCTCTAAAACCATAGGGCGCTGTTGTACAAATACCGCAAAAAACTCAAAACAACTCATCTGATAAGTATGATTTTTATAAGTAGTTTTCGGGTGCGGTGAGTCTTTTGGCGCTATGTATTTTGCTATATCTTGAACCCCAGAGGGCGCTGTACTACAAAATACAGTAAGGCGTAGCAAAGCGCGAAGGGTGATAAATATCTCCTTTATGTGTATTTATATACCACTTTCTTTTTTTCGCAAATCAGGACAGCTGATGCCGAATTCTGTGGTATTTGAGTACGCATTAACACATGCGCAAGTCAGTTGCGGCGTTTTTTTGACATTTCAATTTCTTTTTTCAATGCTTATTTAATTTTTGCCAAGAATTTGTTTTTACTCTGATTTTTTTCAAAAATGTGCAATCTATGGAATACAATATAAAGCTTGAAAATATATTTTTGCAAGCGATCGGCGGCACGCACACACAAATCACGATTTCCCCAACTTTTTCTCATAATTTTCAGATGTTGAGGCTACATTTTGTTCATTTCGCCAAAGTTACCAGTTTGAAAGATGCACACAAAATTCCTTTTAAAGTTTGTGAAAAGGTTTTTAAATTGACGAATGAAATCGAAAATTATTTATATCAACTCCCGAGTTAAGCCGGGTATTCAGCTAGTATAAAAATAAAACTGAATTATTTCACGTGAACAGACAAGATTCCATAACAACTAGGATTAAAACAATTTTTTTTAATAGAATATCAAAAAATTGCCTTTATTTTGTCTATTGACACATCAAACAAGTCGATTTGAATGAAAAAATTTAAGCCGAGCAAAGGTTGCGGCCACACTGGGGTAACTATCATAGTTATCCCACGCGAAGAAAATGAAGTCTCAAAGCGCCACCACGCGTTTTTTTGGCTTGCTAAGTAATGGAGTCACATCTCACAATTGGCTACTATAGGCAGATGTCGATAGTTGTATCAATTTCAAAGGTTTTAGACCTCAAATTTAACTTTTTCTAAGCCTGGGGTAAGTAGTATCACCACTGGTTGGTGTTCTTGTTCACGTCAGAAAAGCTTTCATTTGTGTTTAGCTCTATTCGCATGGTCAAATTTTTCATCAAATTGTTGGACAGTCACAATAGAAAAAAGTGAAATTTCCATAATAATAAAACTTATAATAAATATAACGTGTTCTATGCTTTTTTCATAACAAACTGCTAAAATTATAACAAAAAACCTTAAAAATTTAAAAAAAACAGGAGCGTGTTTCATAGATTTAAAATTTAATGATTTTTTTTTAATAAAATAGATTTTACATAAAAAAATTTTAAATACCATTAAGTAAATAAAAATGCACAATAATCAAGAGTTTGCGTGACTATCAGATATATTTTTTCTGCATTTTTCGATGGACAGTTCCCAATTGAAAAATGTTAGAACTAGACGGAACTAAACGGAACTACAAAGCAAGAACTAAACGTAACTAAAAAGCTAAGACATGAATCAAGTCGCATGTGCGCGCTTTAGCGCATGCGCAAGTGTTTTTTTTTTCAATACTGATTTATGAATGAATGTGTGCAAGCAGTAGCGCATGTGGAAGTATTTTTTTGGTCGATACAAATTTGAATGTATGTGTGTAAGCTGAAATGAAATAAATTTGGGATTTTTCATTCAAGCAAATTCTTTTTGTTTTCTGCTGTCGATATGATCTTACCCCTTTCCCTTCTCCCCGCTAGTAAGCAGGCGTGTGAATGAATGTGTTGTTGTTATTGTAGTCAGCTGTTAAGATTGTTTACATTTGTTGGTATAGTTAGCTAGAAATTTTCGGCGTTTTAAAGTTATTCTGATTGAAAGCTCTACAGTTCGCATTTTTGCCCTATAGGAACAAACTAACTTGTTTTTAAAAACAACTAATTAAAAAACTAGTTTAAAATAAACCAGTATTTGAACTACTTTGAATTATATTAAGGCGGCAACTACTCTGATTTTGACATGTTTTAATTGCAAATTTTTATTAGATTACAAGTTTATATATATTTAACCATGTAATTTAATCAAATATTATCTTTAGGCCATCAGTAATAGTTTGCAATTGGTTATTTTAAAGCAATTAGAAAAATAGTTTAAATGTAACTAATTTAACAAGTAGTTGAAAATATATGCAGACGAAAGTCAATTGACTTATTTAGCGGACATCGCCATACAAAATAAGTCAGTTCGTTCTATGGAAAAAAGTCAGAATTTCAACTAGTTGTGGTTGACAAAAAACTACTTTATCAATTACTTTTAAATTAGTTGATTTTAATACAGGGTGCTTATAAAATTTTTAAATAGATATAATAGCCAATTTTTAAACAACATGAAAATTATTTATATACATTTATGTACCCATATTCTCGATATAACTACACTTGAAATATTAAGCAATGCGAACATGTGTATGCGTACTATAGAGTGCTCTATGGCCGGGTAGTTTATTCAAATTTTTCTTCTTTCTTTGCTAACTTGTAAGATGCTGATTTTAAGATTTTTAAAAATAAAAATTAGCTGAAATAAATGCAATTAAAACTGTTAAAAAACATTTCACTTTTATAAATTAAAAACAAAATTTTTAAAATATTATTTATTTTTATTATATTTTATTGCATACAATTTTTTTTATATCAATCACCATACGTTGACACCTCGTAATTAACGATTTTTTGAAATTGATATTTTTAATATTTTTATAAAAATGTTAACCAAACTTTTTCTTCCAAATTGACAAACAGCACACCAAACAAAATCCCGATTTTATTTTTAAAAATAAAATTGCTGATTGATTTTAATTGGTAATTGTTGTTAAGTATTTTGCTTCTCCTGTAAAATTAATGAATTTTTAGTTACGAGGTATCAACGTATGGACATCGATATGCTATTATATATAAACAGTTGTTGTTAATAACTTCAATAAAATTTTTATGTAAGACTTAAAAGTTAACTGTAAAAGTAAAAAAGTGATGTGAGCACAACATTTTCAATTTTGAAGCAAAACTGAATTTCAGTAACATTTACTTAAATTTTTTTCTATAAAATAACTAAACGATTATTACCATGGAAGAAAATTTTCAAAATTTATAAAGAATTGATTTTTGCAATTAAGTAAAAGAGCAAAGGCTAAGTTTGTATAACATTAAACATATTTATGATAACTATAAATGAAATAATAATAGTAACAACATATATATATTAATATAAATATATATACACATTTCGTTGACAACTACTTTCGTAAACTCTTGAAGTTCCAAGAAATAACCACTGTTTCAGAGGGTTAATTTTCACTTTGAAATTAATGATATCCTTGGTTAATGATCTGTTCCAGGACCCTGAAGTGAAAGTCGTTATGTTAGGTAGGATAAACCAAGATTCCCTTAAAAATTACTTTTGTGTACTTAGGTCACAGCTAGGTACCAACACCGATCCATCCGTGGGAGAATTTCAGTATCTCTCCGGACGAATATTGTCCATGAAGATCTTAGCAAATAATTTTCGTAGTAATTTTTCAAGTTACAAAAGCATTTTCGAAAAATGTTGTCATGAACCGAATTTAAAAGCGCGTATTATCAAGTCATATGGTTCGATGAAAATGGAAACTGTTTTGAACACAGGCGTTATATTCTTGAACATCTAATAACAGTTTTGATCCGAAAAAGCTCAGGATGGTTAAGAGAGAATTTTGTATCAGAAGAAATAAAACGAAAAATTAGTTGCAATCAAATTGTTATGGCAAAAATACAAAGATTGTATAATATGTAGGAGGTCTGTAGAAATGTGTAGTTTTTTTCTTTACTGCCAGTCAGTTAGTTTAATTGTATGTCTGCTAGTCTTTAATTAGTCTAAGTGACTCTCTCGGTTTTGTTCATATGGTATTATTGCAACTTTAACAGTAAAGTATGTTCTTTTACAGTCGACATATAATTTTAAATATAATAAATTATTTTGGTATAATAAAGTTTTTGCTGTCATGATAATTAGGTCCATTTGTCGAACTTTCTGAACTGTACAACTTTCCAATGAGTTGTCCCAATAATGCGGAAGCAATGTGTTTTTCAAGCGTTCATTTTATTTGAATATATAGTAAGTAGAGAAGAGCAAATACATTAAATATTCAATATCATATATTTAGCTATTTACATTTATATATAATTATAGTTGTTATATAAATATATTAATAAAAAGTTTTTTTTTTTATATATTAATATAAATATATAAAATCTATAAATATTTTTATTTATATTATTATGAACAATATATTTATTATTAACATTATTATAAAAATTACAATATTATATATCTAAGATATGCATAACACATATATGTATATATATATATATATAATATATACATATCATATAGATATACACAAATTTGTATAATTTTTGTTTATATACGATTCGACACATTAACAGGATGACAGACAAATAGATAAAAAACCAAACAGACAAAGTGACAAAAGAATAATTTTTAAAAAGCAGTCCGATGAATTTTCAGACGTACAAACTAACAAAAGATACATTCAAGCTTTAATTTTCATATCTTTCAACACTAATTAGTCTTTTAAATTGTAACCATCTGCAGTTTTTTCGGATCAAAACTGTTATTAGATATATAATAACATATACTAATATATGCGAACTATAATTATATATAAATGTAAATAGCTAAATATATAATAGTGAATATACAATGTATTTGTTCTTTTCTACTTACTATATAGTAAAATAAAATGAAAGCTTGAAAAACACATTGCTTGCGAATTATTGAGACAACTCAGTGGAAAATTGTACAGTTCTGAAAGTTCGACAAATGGACCTACTTATCATAACAGCTTGGTTTATCCTACTAACATAACGAATTTCACTTCAGGATCCTGGAACAGATCATTTAACAAGGATATCATTATTTCATTTATAATTATCATAAATATGTTTAATGTCATACAAACTTAGCCTTTACTTTTTTACTTAATTGAAAAAATCAATTGTATATAAGTTTTTAAAATTTCTTCCCTAAGCAATAATCGTTTAGTTATTTTATAAAAAAAAAATCAGTTTTGCTTCATAATTCAAAATGTTGTGCTCACAACACTTTTTAACATTTACAGTTAACTTTGAAGTTTTACTTAAAAATTTAGTTGAAGTTATTAACAACAACTGTATATATAAAATTGCATATCGATGGCCATACGTTGACACCTCATAACTAAAAATTCATTAATTTTACAGGAAAAGCAAAATACTTAACAACAATAATCAACTAAAATCAATCAGCAATATTATTTATAAAAATAAAACATAATCAGTACTAAATATTTTTGAAATGAGAAGAAAAAGTCATTAAGTATAAAGAAAATTCGGGATTTTGTTTGGTGTACTGTTTGCCATTTTGGAAGAAAAAGCTTGGATAAAATTTTTATAAAAATATTAAAAATATCAATTTCAAAAAATCGTTAGTTACGAGGTGTCAACGTATGGTCATCGATATTTCAAAAAATTGTATACAATAATATATAATAAGAATAAATAATATTTAAAAAATTTTGTTTTTTACTTTATAAAGGAGATAGGGGTTTTTAAATGTTGTTGTTGAAACAGCTGATTTTAAGATTTTTAAAAATAAAAATTAACTGATATAGATGCAATTATAATTCAGTTAATTTTTATTTAATTAATTAATTAATTAATTTAATTTAATTAAGTGAAATAAATGCAATTATATTTGAGTTAATTTTTAAAAATCTTAAAATCAGCTTCTTACAAGTTAGCAAAGAAAGAAGAAAAATTTTAATAAACTACCCAGCCATAGAGCACTCTATAGTACGCATACACATGTTCGCGTTGCTTGATATTTCAAGTGTAGTTATATCGAGAATATGGGTACATAAATGTATATAAATAATTTTCATGTTGATTAAAAATTGGCTATACTGAAATGAAGAGTAATAAAAATATTGCATATAAACATTGAGAGTAATATCAGTATATGTGTTGAATAACTCGTAAATTGATAATATCTATTTAAAAATACTATTAAGCAAAAATTCCAACTGTAGAGCTTCCAATAAGAATAACTTCAAAACGCCGAAAATTTCTAGCTAACTATACCAACAAATGTAAACAATCTTAACAGCTGACTACAATAACAACAACACATTCATTCACTCGCTTGCGTACTAGCGGGGAGAAGGGAAAGGGGTAAGATCATATAGACAGCAGAAAACAAAAAGAATTTGCTTGAAATGAAAAATCCCAAATTTATTTCATTTCAGCTTACACACATACATTCAAATTTGTATCGACCTAAAAAATACTTCCACATGCGCTACCCTGTAGGAAAATCAACTAATTTAAAAGTAGTTGATAAAGTAGTTTTTTGTCAACCACAACTAGTTGAAATTCTGACTTTTTTCCATAGAACGAACTAACTTATTTTGTATGGTGATGTCCGCTAAATAAGTCAATTGACTTTCGTCTGCATATATTTTGAACTACTTGTTAAATTAGTTACATTTAAATTATTTTTTTAATTGCTTTTAAATAACCAATTGAAAACTATTACTGATGGCCTAAAGTTAATAATATTTGATGAAATAACATGGTTAAATATATATAAACTTGTAATCTAATAAAAATTTGCAATTAAAACATGCCAACATCAGAGTTGCCGCCTTAATATAATTAAAAGTAGTTCATATACTGGTTTATTTTAAACTAGTTTTTTAATTAGTTGTTTTTGAAAACAAGTTAGTTTGTTCCTATAGGGTAGTCTTAACAGCTGACTACAATAACAACAACACATTCATTCACACGCATGCTTGCTAGCGGGGAGAAGGGAAAGGGGTAAGATCATATCGACAGCAGAAAACAAAAAGAATATTGCTTGCTTTGTTTTTTGATCATTTCAGCTTACACACATCCATTGAAATCAGTGTATCAGCTTACACACACCCATTCAGATTTATATCGACCTAAAAAACACTTCCACATGCGCTACTGCTTCCACACATTCATTCACAAATCAGTATTGAAAAAAAAACACTCGCGCATGCGCTAAAGCGCGCACATGCGACTTGATTCATGTCTTAGCTTTTTAGTTACGTTTAGTTCTTGCTTTGTAGTTCCGTTTAGTTCCGTCTAGTTCTAACATTTTTCAATTGGGAACTGTACCAATGAGAGTATATTATAATCAAGAGTTTGCGTGACTATCAGATATATTTTTTCTGCATTTTTCGATGAACAGTTCCCAATTGAAAAATGTTAGAACTAGACGGAACTAAACGGAACTACAAGCTAAGACATGAATCAAGAACTAAACGTAACTAAAAAGCTAAGACATGAATCAAGTCGCATGTGCGCGCTTTAGCGCATGCGCAAGTGTTTTTTTTTTCAATACTGATTTATGAATGAATGTGTGCAAGCAGTAGCGCATGTGGAAGTATTTTTTTGGTCGATACAAATTTGAATGTATGTGTGTAAGCTGAAATGAAATAAATTTGGGATTTTTCATTCAAGCAAATTCTTTTTGTTTTCTGCTGTCGATATGATCTTACCCCTTTCCCTTCTCCCCGCTAGTAAGCAGGCGTGTGAATGAATGTGTTGTTGTTATTGTAGTCAGCTGTTAAGATTGTTTACATTTGTTGGTATAGTTAGCTAGAAATTTTCGGCGTTTTAAAGTTATTCTGATTGAAAGCTCTACAGTTCGCATTTTTGCCCTATAGGAACAAACTAACTTGTTTTTAAAAACAACTAATTAAAAAACTAGTTTAAAATAAACCAGTATTTGAACTACTTTGAATTATATTAAGGCGGCAACTACTCTGATTTTGACATGTTTTAATTGCAAATTTTTATTAGATTACAAGTTTATATATATTTAACCATGTAATTTAATCAAATATTATCTTTAGGCCATCAGTAATAGTTTGCAATTGGTTATTTTAAAGCAATTAGAAAAATAGTTTAAATGTAACTAATTTAACAAGTAGTTGAAAATATATGCAGACGAAAGTCAATTGACTTATTTAGCGGACATCGCCATACAAAATAAGTTAGTTCGTTCTATGGAAAAAAGTCAGAATTTCAACTAGTTGTGGTTGACAAAAAACTACTTTATCAATTACTTTTAAATTAGTTGATTTTAATACAGGGTGCTTATAAAATTTTTAAATAGATATAATAGCCAATTTTTAAACAACATGAAAATTATTTATATACATTTATGTACCCATATTCTCGATATAACTACACTTGAAATATTAAGCAATGCGAACATGTGTATGCGTACTATAGAGTGCTCTATGGCCGGGTAGTTTATTCAAATTTTTCTTCTTTCTTTGCTAACTTGTAAGATGCTGATTTTAAGATTTTTAAAAATAAAAATTAGCTGAAATAAATGCAATTAAAACTGTTAAAAAACATTTCACTTTTATAAATTAAAAACAAAATTTTTAAAATATTATTTATTTTTATTATATTTTATTGCATACAATTTTTTTTATATCAATCACCATACGTTGACACCTCGTAATTAACGATTTTTTGAAATTGATATTTTTAATATTTTTATAAAAATGTTAACCAAACTTTTTCTTCCAAATTGACAAACAGCACACCAAACAAAATCCCGATTTTATTTTTAAAAATAAAATTGCTGATTGATTTTAATTGGTAATTGTTGTTAAGTATTTTGCTTCTCCTGTAAAATTAATGAATTTTTAGTTACGAGGTATCAACGTATGGACATCGATATGCTATTATATATAAACAGTTGTTGTTAATAACTTCAATAAAATTTTTATGTAAGACTTAAAAGTTAACTGTAAAAGTAAAAAAGTGATGTGAGCACAACATTTTCAATTTTGAAGCAAAACTGAATTTCAGTAACATTTACTTAAATTTTTTTCTATAAAATAACTAAACGATTATTACCATGGAAGAAAATTTTCAAAATTTATAAAGAATTGATTTTTGCAATTAAGTAAAAGAGCAAAGGCTAAGTTTGTATAACATTAAACATATTTATGATAACTATAAATGAAATAATAATAGTAACAACATATATATATTAATATAAATATATATACACATTTCGTTGACAACTACTTTCGTAAACTCTTGAAGTTCCAAGAAATAACCACTGTTTCAGAGGGTTAATTTTCACTTTGAAATTAATGATATCCTTGGTTAATGATCTGTTCCAGGACCCTGAAGTGAAAGTCGTTATGTTAGGTAGGATAAACCAAGATTCCCTTAAAAATTACTTTTGTGTACTTAGGTCACAGCTAGGTACCAACACCGATCCATCCGTGGGAGAATTTCAGTATCTCTCCGGACGAATATTGTCCATGAAGATCTTAGCAAATAATTTTCGTAGTAATTTTTCAAGTTACAAAAGCATTTTCGAAAAATGTTGTCATGAACCGAATTTAAAAGCGCGTATTATCAAGTCATATGGTTCGATGAAAATGGAAACTGTTTTGAACACAGGCGTTATATTCTTGAACATCTAATAACAGTTTTGATCCGAAAAAGCTCAGGATGGTTAAGAGAGAATTTTGTATCAGAAGAAATAAAACGAAAAATTAGTTGCAATCAAATTGTTATGGCAAAAATACAAAGATTGTATAATATGTAGGAGGTCTGTAGAAATGTGTAGTTTTTTTCTTTACTGCCAGTCAGTTAGTTTAATTGTATGTCTGCTAGTCTTTAATTAGTCTAAGTGACTCTCTCGGTTTTGTTCATATGGTATTATTGCAACTTTAACAGTAAAGTATGTTCTTTTACAGTCGACATATAATTTTAAATATAATAAATTATTTTGGTATAATAAAGTTTTTGCTGTCATGATAATTAGGTCCATTTGTCGAACTTTCTGAACTGTACAACTTTCCAATGAGTTGTCCCAATAATGCGGAAGCAATGTGTTTTTCAAGCGTTCATTTTATTTGAATATATAGTAAGTAGAGAAGAGCAAATACATTAAATATTCAATATCATATATTTAGCTATTTACATTTATATATAATTATAGTTGTTATATAAATATATTAATAAAAAGTTTTTTTTTTTATATATTAATATAAATATATAAAATCTATAAATATTTTTATTTATATTATTATGAACAATATATTTATTATTAACATTATTATAAAAATTACAATATTATATATCTAAGATATGCATAACACATATATGTATATATATATATATATAATATATACATATCATATAGATATACACAAATTTGTATAATTTTTGTTTATATACGATTCGACACATTAACAGGATGACAGACAAATAGATAAAAAACCAAACAGACAAAGTGACAAAAGAATAATTTTTAAAAAGCAGTCCGATGAATTTTCAGACGTACAAACTAACAAAAGATACATTCAAGCTTTAATTTTCATATCTTTCAACACTAATTAGTCTTTTAAATTGTAACCATCTGCAGTTTTTTCGGATCAAAACTGTTATTAGATTTATAATAACATATACTAATATATGCGAACTATAATTATATATAAATGTAAATAGCTAAATATATAATAGTGAATATACAATGTATTTGTTCTTTTCTACTTACTATATAGTAAAATAAAATGAAAGCTTGAAAAACACATTGCTTGCGAATTATTGAGACAACTCAGTGGAAAATTGTACAGTTCTGAAAGTTCGACAAATGGACCTACTTATCATAACAGCTTGGTTTATCCTACTAACATAACGAATTTCACTTCAGGATCCTGGAACAGATCATTTAACAAGGATATCATTATTTCATTTATAATTATCATAAATATGTTTAATGTCATACAAACTTAGCCTTTACTTTTTTACTTAATTGAAAAAATCAATTGTATATAAGTTTTTAAAATTTCTTCCCTAAGCAATAATCGTTTAGTTATTTTATAAAAAAAAAATCAGTTTTGCTTCATAATTCAAAATGTTGTGCTCACAACACTTTTTAACATTTACAGTTAACTTTGAAGTTTTACTTAAAAATTTAGTTGAAGTTATTAACAACAACTGTATATATAAAATTGCATATCGATGGCCATACGTTGACACCTCATAACTAAAAATTCATTAATTTTACAGGAAAAGCAAAATACTTAACAACAATAATCAACTAAAATCAATCAGCAATATTATTTATAAAAATAAAACATAATCAGTACTAAATATTTTTGAAATGAGAAGAAAAAGTCATTAAGTATAAAGAAAATTCGGGATTTTGTTTGGTGTACTGTTTGCCATTTTGGAAGAAAAAGCTTGGATAAAATTTTTATAAAAATATTAAAAATATCAATTTCAAAAAATCGTTAGTTACGAGGTGTCAACGTATGGTCATCGATATTTCAAAAAATTGTATACAATAATATATAATAAGAATAAATAATATTTAAAAAATTTTGTTTTTTACTTTATAAAGGAGATAGGGGTTTTTAAATGTTGTTGTTGAAACAGCTGATTTTAAGATTTTTAAAAATAAAAATTAACTGATATAGATGCAATTATAATTCAGTTAATTTTTATTTAATTAATTAATTAATTAATTTAATTTAATTAAGTGAAATAAATGCAATTATATTTGAGTTAATTTTTAAAAATCTTAAAATCAGCTTCTTACAAGTTAGCAAAGAAAGAAGAAAAATTTTAATAAACTACCCAGCCATAGAGCACTCTATAGTACGCATACACATGTTCGCGTTGCTTGATATTTCAAGTGTAGTTATATCGAGAATATGGGTACATAAATGTATATAAATAATTTTCATGTTGATTAAAAATTGGCTATACTGAAATGAAGAGTAATAAAAATATTGCATATAAACATTGAGAGTAATATCAGTATATGTGTTGAATAACTCGTAAATTGATAATATCTATTTAAAAATACTATTAAGCAAAAATTCCAACTGTAGAGCTTCCAATAAGAATAACTTCAAAACGCCGAAAATTTCTAGCTAACTATACCAACAAATGTAAACAATCTTAACAGCTGACTACAATAACAACAACACATTCATTCACTCGCTTGCGTACTAGCGGGGAGAAGGGAAAGGGGTAAGATCATATAGACAGCAGAAAACAAAAAGAATTTGCTTGAAATGAAAAATCCCAAATTTATTTCATTTCAGCTTACACACATACATTCAAATTTGTATCGACCTAAAAAATACTTCCACATGCGCTACCCTGTAGGAAAATCAACTAATTTAAAAGTAGTTGATAAAGTAGTTTTTTGTCAACCACAACTAGTTGAAATTCTGACTTTTTTCCATAGAACGAACTAACTTATTTTGTATGGTGATGTCCGCTAAATAAGTCAATTGACTTTCGTCTGCATATATTTTGAACTACTTGTTAAATTAGTTACATTTAAATTATTTTTTTAATTGCTTTTAAATAACCAATTGAAAACTATTACTGATGGCCTAAAGTTAATAATATTTGATGAAATAACATGGTTAAATATATATAAACTTGTAATCTAATAAAAATTTGCAATTAAAACATGCCAACATCAGAGTTGCCGCCTTAATATAATTAAAAGTAGTTCATATACTGGTTTATTTTAAACTAGTTTTTTAATTAGTTGTTTTTGAAAACAAGTTAGTTTGTTCCTATAGGGTAGTCTTAACAGCTGACTACAATAACAACAACACATTCATTCACACGCATGCTTGCTAGCGGGGAGAAGGGAAAGGGGTAAGATCATATCGACAGCAGAAAACAAAAAGAATATTGCTTGCTTTGTTTTTTGATCATTTCAGCTTACACACATCCATTGAAATCAGTGTATCAGCTTACACACACCCATTCAGATTTATATCGACCTAAAAAACACTTCCACATGCGCTACTGCTTCCACACATTCATTCACAAATCAGTATTGAAAAAAAAACACTCGCGCATGCGCTAAAGCGCGCACATGCGACTTGATTCATGTCTTAGCTTTTTAGTTACGTTTAGTTCTTGCTTTGTAGTTCCGTTTAGTTCCGTCTAGTTCTAACATTTTTCAATTGGGAACTGTACCAATGAGAGTATATTATAATCAAGAGTTTGCGTGACTATCAGATATATTTTTTCTGCATTTTTCGATGAACAGTTCCCAATTGAAAAATGTTAGAACTAGACGGAACTAAACGGAACTACAAGCTAAGACATGAATCAAGAACTAAACGTAACTAAAAAGCTAAGACATGAATCAAGTCGCATGTGCGCGCTTTAGCGCATGCGCAAGTGTTTTTTTTTCAATACTGATTTGTGAATGAATGTGTGCAAGCAGTAGCGCATGTGGAAGTATTTTTTAGGTCGATACAAATTTGAATGTATGTGTGTAAGCTTAAATGAAATAAATTTGGGATTTTTCATTTCAAGCAAATTCTTTTGGTTTTCTGCTGTCTATATGATCTTACCCCTTTCCCTTGTCCCCGCTAGGAAGCATGCGTGTGAATGAATGTGTTGTTGTTATTGTAGTCAGCTGTTAAGATTGTTTACATTTGTTGGTATAGTTAGCTAGACATTTTCGGCGTTTTGAAGTTATTCTTATTGAAAGCTCTACAGTTCGCATTTTTGCTTATAGAATTTTTAAATAGATATGATCAATTTACGAGTTATTCAACACAAACTGATATTACTCTCAATGTCTATATGCAATATTTTTATTACTCTTCATTTTAGTATAGCCAATTTTTAATCAACATGAAATTTATTTATATACATTTATGTACCCATATTCTCGATATAACTACACTTGAAATATTAAGCAATGCGAACATGTGTATGCGTACTATAGAGTGCTCTATGGCCGGGTAGTTTATTAAAATTTTTCTTCTTTCTTTGCTAACTTGTAAGAAGCTGATTTTAAGATTTTTAATAATAAAAATTAGCTGAAATAAATGCAATTAAAACAGTTAAAAAACATTTCACTTTTATAAAGTAAAAACAAAATTTTTAAAATATTATTTATTTTTATTATATTTTATTGCATACAATTTTTTTTATATCAATCACCATACGTTGACACCTCGTAACTAACAATTTTTTGAAATTGATATTTTTAATATTTTTATAAAAATGTTAACCAAACTTTTTCTTCCAAATTGACAAACAGCACACCAAACAAAATCCCGATTTTATTTTTAAAAATAAAATTGCTGATTGATTTTAATTGGTAATTGTTGTTAAGTATTTTGCTTCTCCTGTAAAATTAATGAATTTTTAGTTACGAGGTATCAACGTATGGACATCGATATGCTATTATATATAAACAGTTGTTGTTAATAACTTCAATAAAATTTTTATGTAAAACTTTAAAGTTAACTGTAAAAGTAAAAAAGTGATGTGAGCACAACATTTTCAATTTTGAAGCAAAACTGAATTTCAGTAACATTTATTTAAATTTTTTTCTAATAAATAGCTACACGATTATTGCCAAGGAAGAAAATTTTTAAAATGTATATACAATTGATATTTGCAATTAAGTAAAAAAGAAAAGGCTAAGTTTTTGTAACATTAAACATATTTATGATAATTATAAATGAAATAATAATAGTAACAACATATATATATTAATATAAATCTATATACACATTTCGTTGACAACTACTTTCGTAAACTCTTGAAGTTCCAAGAAATAACCACTGTTTCAGAGGGTTAATTTTCACTTTGAAATCAATGATATCCTTGGTTAATGATCTGTTCCAGGACCCTGAAGTGAAAGTCGTTATGTTAGGTAGGATAAACCAAGATTCCCTTAAAAATTACTTTTGTGTACTTAGGTCACAGCTAGGTACCAACACCGATCCATCCGTGGGAGAATTTCAGTATCTCTCCGGACGAATATTGTCCATGAAGATCTTAACAAATAATTTTCGTAGTAGTCAAAATATTTGGGGAATCATCATCATAACATAAAGCGTTATTTTGAGTTTTAGTATACAAACATACATTTTTTACTGATAGATAGATGAGCAGAAAAAGAAGGCATGGCAACATTTATATATATAGTTATATATATAATGGCCATTTGGTCCCATTGCACCTACATATCAAGTTTCACTATCAAAACATGTACAGCTCAGAAATTACAATGATTTCTGAAAAGTCGGCGTAGATAAAGTGCGACACGCCTATTTTTTTAAGGATTCTGACAGTAACCATATGAACTAATCTACCAAACTTAATTCTTTTACTGTAAATTTTGATTTATATACTTTTTACGGGTTTGTGGGTGTGACAAAATTTATATAAAAAGTGACCGCCACTTTTACGTTCACATCTCAGGAATTAAAATTATTTCTAACCGATAGCCCTGGCAGATAGGGCTTACTTAGTTATAATTTTTAAATTGTAATTAACTATAATACATAAATAAATAAATAAATTAAATAAAATTATTGCTGAAGAGTGGGCACACATATAGTGCTAACATGCACATTTTTTGCAAAGCTGTCGAGAGTAAGCGTATGAACTTAACTACCAAATTTTAGTATTAAACGATGAGAATCGTCTGATTTCTAGAAGTTCTATTGATTTGTGGGTAAAGAAAGTGGCGGCCGTAGCGTAGTGGGTAGAGTGTGTGGCCCATATGGGAGAGATCCCTGGTTCGAATTCCACCTGACACAGAAAGTTTTTTCAATTGAATTAATTTTTCTGTTCGGCCGTTACCTCTCTGCTGACAATGGCAAACCTCAGAGAGTAAAAACTGCCATGAAAAGCTTCTTGAGAACATAAGCCGTTCGGAGTCGGCATAAAACATAGGTCCAGTTCTCGATCATTTGTGTTCAAACATTCCACAACACGCACAACGCAATTAATCATAAGAAGCTCGGCCAAAGTCCTTTCAAGGGCTGAAATTGGCCATTTCGCGTTGTTTTTTTTTTTTATTTGCGGATGGTACAAGTTGGCGTGGCAAATTTTATATATATATATACTGACCGCCACTTAGAGCACCTGCATATGAAGTGTTACTATCAAAACGCGTACAACGCAGGAAAAATCATGATTTCGAAAAAGTGGGCGTAGATATGGTGCACCCACGCCCATTTTTGTACATTGGCCGAGAGTAATCATATAAACTTAATTATCAAATCTTGGTCTTCTACGGCAAAATCTGTCTGATATAAAGCATTTTTACTGATTTGTGGGCGGAAAAAGTGGGCGTGACAACGTTTATATTTACATAGTGACTGCCACTTGTATCCATAGCACCTTCGTACCAAGATCCACTATCAAAACTTGAACATCTCAGGAATTAAAATGATTGCTGAGAAGTGGGCGTAGATATAGTGTGACCACGCCCATTTTTTGTACAGTCACCGAAAGTTACTATCTGAACAAAATGACCATATATTAGTTTTATATGATTAAAACCGTCTGATATATAGCATTTTTTTTTGGTTTGTGGGCGATAGAGCCAATTTGGGTTGTATGGGAGGTACCACGCCCCCTTGTCCAATCAACAGGAACACTTCCAGAATGTTGCTTCAGTATTCCTTAAAATTTCATAAAATTTGGTTCGGTGGTTTTGGATATACACACATACCCACATACATACATTCATTTTTATATATATAGATGTATATATATGTTGTTACTATTAGTATTTCATTTATAGTTATCATAAAAATGTTTAATGTTATACAAACTTAGCCTTTGCTCTTTTACTTAATTGCAAAAGTCAATTGTATATAAATTTTGAAAATTTTCATCCAAGGCAATAATCGTTTAGTTATTTTATAGAAAAAGATTTAAATAAATGTTACTGAAATTCAGTTTTGCTTCAAAATTGAAAATGTTGTGCTCACAACACTTTTCAACTTTTACAGTTAACTTTAAAGTTTTACATAAAAATTTAATTGAAGATATTAACAACAACTGTTTATATATAATAGCATATCGATGGACATACGTTGATACCTGGTAACTAAAAATTCATTAATTTTACAGAAGAAGCAAAATACTTAACAACAATTAACAATTAAAATCAATCAGCAATTTTATTTTTAAAAATAAAATCGGGATTTTGTTTGGTGTGCTGTTTGTCAATTTGGAAGAAAAAGCTTGGTTAACATTTTTATAAAAATATTAAAAATATCAATTTCAAAAATCGTTAGTTACGAGATGTCAACGTATGGTCATTGATATAAAAACAATTGTATGCAATAAAAAATAATAAGAATAAATAATATTTTAAAAATTTTGTTTTACTTTATAAAAGTGAAATGTTCTTTAACTGTTTTAATTGCATTTATTTCAGCAATTTTTTTTTTAAAATCTTAAAATCAGCTTTTTACAAGTTAGCACAGAAAGAAGAAAAATTTTAATAAACTACCCGGCCATAGAGCACTCTATAGTACGCATACACATGTTCGCGTTGCTTAATATTTCAAGTGTAGTTATATCGAGAATAAATAAAAGTACATATATGCATATAAATAATTTTTATGTTGATTAAAAATTGGCTATACTGAAATGAAGAGTAATAAAAATATTGCATATAAACATTGAGAGTAATATCAGTTTATGTGTTGAATAACTCGTAAATTGATAATATCTATTTAAAAATACTATTAAGCAAAAATTCCAACTGTAGAGCTTCCAATAAGAATAACTTCAAAACGCCGAAAATTTCTAGCTAACTATACCAACAAATGTAAACAATCTTAACAGCTGACTACAATAACAACATCACATTCATTCACACGCATGCTTGCTAGCGGGGAGAAGGGAAAGGGGTAAGATCATATCGACAGCAGAAAACAAAAAGAATATTGCTTGCTTTGTTTTTTGATCATTTCAGTTACACACATCCATTGAAATCAGTGTATCAGCTTACACACATACATTCAGATTTATATCGACCTAAAAAACACTTCCACATGCGCTACTGCTTCCACACATTCATTCACAAATCAGTATTGAAAAAAAAAACACTCGCGCATGCGCTAAAGCGCGCACATGCAACTTGATTCATGTCTTAGCTTTTTAGTTACGTTTAGTTCTTGATTCATGTCTTAGCTTTGTAGTTCCGTTTAGTTCCGTCTAGTTCTAACATTTTTCAATTGGGAACTGTACATCGAAAAATGCAGAAAAAATATATCTGATAGTCACGCAAACTCTTGATTATAATATACTCTCATTGCTATCAGATATATTTTTTCTGCATTTTTCGATGTACAGTTCCCAATTGAAAAATGTTAGAACTAGACGGAACTAAACGGAACTACAAAGCAAGAACTAAACGTAACTAAAAAGCTAAGACATGAATCAAGTTGCATGTGCGCGCTTTAGCGCATGCGCGAGTGTTTTTTTTCAATACTGATTTATGAATGAATGTGTGGAAGCAGTAGCGCATGTGGAAGTGTTTTTAGGTCGATATAAATCTGAATGATTGTGTGTAAGCTGATACACTGATTTCAATGGATGTGTGTAAGCTGAAATGATCAAAAAACAAAGCAAGCAATATTCTTTTTGTTTTCTGCTGTCGATATGATCTTACCCCTTTCCCTTCTCCCCGCTAGCAAGCATGCGTGTGAATGAATGTGTTGTTGTTATTGTAGTCAGCTGTTAAGATTATTTACATTTGTTGGTATAGTTAGCTAGAAATTTTCAGCGTTTTGAAGTTATTCTTATTGAAAGCTCTACAGTTCGCATTTTTGCTTATTGTATTTTTAAATAGATATTATCAATTTACGAGTTATTCAACACATAAATTGATATTACTCTCAATATTTATATGCAATATTGTTATTACTCTTCATTTCAGTATAGCCAATTTTTAATCAACATAAAAATTATTTATATACATTTATGTACCCATATTCTCGATATAACTACACTTGAAATTTTAAGTAATTCGAAGAAGTTTATGCGTAATATAGAGTGCTCTATGGCCGGGTAGTTTATTCAAATTTTTCTTCTTTCTTTGCTAACTTGTAAAAAGCTGATTTTAAGATTTTTAATAATAAAAATTAGCTGAAATAAATGCAATTAAAACAGTTAAAAAACATTTCACTTTTATAAAGTAAAAACAAAATTTTTAAAATATTATTTATTTTTATTATATTTTATTGCATACAATTTTTTTTATATCAATCACCATACGTTGACACCTCGTAACTAACGATTTTTTGAAATTGATATTTTTAATATTTTTATAAAAATGTTAACCATGCTTTTTCTTCCAAATTGACAAACAGCACACCAAACAAAATCCCGATTTTATTTTTAAAAATAAAATTGCTGATTGATTTTAATTGGTAATTGTTGTTAAGTATTTTGCTTCTCCTGTAAAATGAATGAATTTTTAGTTACGAGGTATCAACATATGGACATCGATATGCTATTATATATAAACAGTTGTTGTTAATAACTTCAATAAAATTTTTATGTAAATCTTTAAAGTTTACTGTAAAAGTTAAAAAGTCATGTGAGCACAACATTTTCAATTTTGAAGCAAAACTGAATTTCAGTAACATTTATTTAAATTTTTTTCTAATAAATAGCTACACGATTATTGCCAAGGAAGAAAATTTTTAAAATGTATATACAATTGATATTTGCAATTAAGTAAAAAAGAAAAGGCTAAGTTTGTGTAACATTAAACATATTTATGATAATTATAAATGAAATAATAATAGTAACAACATATATATATTAATATAAATATATATACACATTTCGTTGACAACTACTTTCGTAAACTCTTGAAGTTCCAAGAAATAACCACTGTTTCAGAGGGTTAATTTTCACTTTGAAATCAATGATATCCTTGGTTAATGATCTGTTCCAGGACCCTGAAGTGAAATCCGTTATGTTAGGTAGGATAAACCAAGATTCCTTTGAAAATTACTTTTCTGTTCTTAGGTCACAGCTAGGTAACAACACCGATCCGTCCGTGGGAGAATTTCAGTATCTCTCCGGAAGAATATTGTCCATGAAGATCTTAACAAATAATTTTCGTAGTAGTCAAAATATTTGGGGAATCATCATCATAACATAAAGCGTTATTTTGAGTTTTAGTATACAAACATACATTTTTTACTGATAGATAGATGAGCAGAAAAAGAAGGCATGGCAACATTTATATATATAGTTATATATATAATGGCCATTTGGTCCCATTGCACCTACATATCAAGTTTCACTATCAAAACATGTACAGCTCAGAAATTACAATGATTTCTGAAAAGTCGGCGTAGATAAAGTGCGACACGTCCATTTTTTTAAGGATTCTGACAGTAACCATATGAACTAATCTACCAAATTTTATTCTTTTACTGTAAATTTTGATTTATATACTTTTTACGGATTTGTGGGTGTGACAAATTTATATAAAAAGTGACCGTGGGACGCCACTTTTACGTTCACATCTCAGGAATTAAAATTATTTCTAACCGATAGCCCTGGCAGATAGGGCTTACTTAGTTATAATTTTTAAATTGTAATTAACTATAATACATAAATAAATAAATAAATTAAATAAAATTATTGCTGAAGAGTGGGCACACATTTAGTCGAGAGTAAGCGTATGAACTTAACTACCAAATTTTAGTATTTAACGATGAGAATCGTCTGATTTATAGAAGTTCTATTGATTTGCGTAGCCGTAGCGTAGTGGGTAGAGTGTGTGGCCCATATGGGAGAGATCCCTGGTTCGAATTCCACCTGACACAGAAAGTTTTTTCAATTGAATTAATTTTTTTGTTCGGCCGTCACCTCTCTGCTGACAATGGCAAACCTCAGAGAGTAAAAACTGCCATGAAAAGCTTCTTGAGAACATAAGCCGTTCGGAGTCGGCACAAAACATAGGTCCAGTTCTCGATCATTTGTGTTCAAACATTCCACAACACGCACAACACAATTAATCATAAGAAGCTCGGTCAAAGTCCTTTCAAGGGCTGAAATTGGCCATTTCGCGTTGTTTTTTTTTTATTTGCGGGTGGTACAAGTTGGCGTGGCAAATTTTATATATATATACGTATATACTGACCGCCACTTAGAGCACCTGCATATGAAGTGTTACTATCAAAACGCGTACATTCAGGAAAAATCATGATTTCGAAAAAGTGGGCGTAGATATGGTGCGCCCACACCCATTTTTGTACATTGGCCGAGAGTAATCATATAAACTAAATTATCAAATCTTAGTCTTCTACGGCAAAATCTGTCTGATATAAAGCATTTTTACTGATTTGTGGGCGGTAAAAGTGGGCGTGACAACGTTTATATGACAACGACAATATTTATATTTACATAGTGACTGCCACTTGTATCCATAGCACCTTCGTACCAAGATCCATTATCAAAACTTGAACATCTCAGGAATTAAAATGATTGCTGAGAAGTGGGCGTAGATATAGTGTGACCATGCCCATTTTTTGTACATTCACCGAAAGTTACTATCTGAACAAAATGACCATATATTAGTTTTATATGATTAAAACCGTCTGATATATAGCATTTTTTTTTTGGTTTGTGGGCGATAGAGCCAATTTGGGTTGTATGGGAGGTACGCCCCTTGTCCAATCAACACCAAGCTTCACAGGAACACTTCCAGAATATTGCTTCAGTATTCCTTAAAATTTCATAAAATTTGGTTTGGTGGTTTTGGATATACACACATACCCACATACATACATTCATTTATATACATGTTGTTACTATTATTATTTCATTTATAGTTATCATAAATATGTTTAATGTTATACAAACTTAGCCTTTGCTCTTTTACTTAATTGCAAAAATCAATTGTATATAAATTTTGAAAATTTTCTTCCAAGGCAATAATCGTTTAGTTATTTTATAGAAAAAAATTTAAATAAATGTTACTGAAATTCAGTTTTGCTTCAAAATTGAAAATGTTGTGCTCACAACACTTTTTAACTTTTACAGTTAACTTTAAAGTCTTACATAAACATTTAATTGAAGTTATTAACAACAACTGTATGTATAAAATAGCATATCGATGGCCATTACTTAACAACAATTAACAATTAAAATCAATCAGCCGTTTTATTTTTAAAAATTAAACAAAATCAGTACTAAATATTTTTGAAATGAGAAGAAAAAGTCATTAAGCATAAATAAAATTCGGGATTTTGTTTGGTGTACTGTTTATCATTTTGGAAGAAAAAGCTTGGTTAAAATTTTTATAAAAATATTTAAAATATCAATTTCAAAATATCGCTAGTTTCGAGGTGTCAACGTATGGCCATCGATATAAAAAAAATTGTATACATCAAAATATAATAAGAATAAATAGTATTTACAAAAGTTTGTTTTTTACTTTATAAAGGAGAAAGGGTTTTTAAATGTTTTAATTGCATTTATTTCAGCTAATTTTTATTATTAAAAATCTTAAAATCAGCTTTTTACAAGTTAGCAAAGAAAGAAGAAAAATTTGAATAAACTACCCGGCCATAGAGCACTCTATATTACGCATAAACTTCTTCGAATTACTTAAAATTTCAAGTGTAGTTATATCGAGAATATGGGTACATAAATGTATATAAATAATTTTTATGTTGATTAAAAATTGGCTATACTGAAATGAAGAGTAATAACAATATTGCATATAAACATTGAGAGTAATATCAATTTATGTGTTGAATAACTCGTAAATTGATAATATCTATTTAAAAATACAATAAGCAAAAATGCGAACTGTAGAGCTTTCAATAAGAATAACTTCAAAACGCTGAAAATTTCTAGCTAACTATACCAACAAATGTAAATAATCTTAACAGCTGACTACAATAACAACAACACATTCATTCACACGCATGCTTGCTAGCGGGGAGAAGGGAAAGGGGTAAGATTATATCGACAGCAGAAAACAAAAAGAATATTGCTTGCTTTGTTTTTTGATCATTTCAGCTTACACACATCCATTGAAATCAGTGTATCAGCTTACACACATACATTCAGATTTATATCGACCTAAAAAACACTTCCACATGCGCTACTGCTTCCACACATTCATTCACAAATCAGTATTGAAAAAAAAACACTCGCGCATGCGCTAAGGCGCGCACATGCAACTTGATTCATGTCTTAGCTTTTTAGTTACGTTTAGTTCTTGCTTTGTAGTTCCGTTTAGTTCCGTCTAGTTCTAACATTTTTCAATTGGGAACTGTCCATCGAAAAATGCAGAAAAAATATATCTGATAGTCACGCAAACTCTTGATTATAATATACTCTCATTGGTACAAGCAGCATTTTTGTGATATTTGGATAGCTGCTAAATATGTTGGACTTGTAGAATAGCCAATACACAAACCTTTTAATATATAGATTTCTCGATCTGCTGCAACAACGCTTCAGTTGTACTTTATTAAAACACCGATGCTGGTGACATCTTGTAGCAAGAAGGACATTTTATGTAGAATGTATTTATATGTAGAATAGCAAATACAAAATCTTCTATCTATTAAGAGGTTATTATAAGCTGCTGCAATATAGCTGTAATAATTGAACCAACAAATGCACTTAAGGCCGGCAATACATTCGGAGGCATCCCAGAAACGAATTTTTACATTTTAAGTGACTTAAAATCATCTTAAAAATATGTACACTGAAAAAAATCGGCATGTTTTAAAATTTAACACAATGTTATCATTTTTAATATGTTTTTTTTTTATATAAAATTTGAATTTTTTTTAAATATTCACATATAAATTGACAACATTATGTTGTTATTTTGACAAAATTTGTTTTAAGTTATTTTTTGATCACAAATGAGTTAAAATATAGCTTAAAACAAATGCCATCAAAGTAATAACATAATGTTATCTATTTATATGTGAATTTAAAAAAAATTTCAAATTTTATATGAAAAAATACCAATTGAAAATAATAACATTGTGTTCAATATTAAAACATGTTGATTTTTTCAGTGTAAAAAAAATGTGTAAAGATATCTTGAATACATATTAAAAGAGTTATGATCTTGAAAGGAGACCCTCGCTTGAGTTTAATATATTATAAAAAGCAAGTTATTACAGCTGCAATTCTAATCATTTATTTTATCTGCTCCAACCGGAACATTTGAATAGGGAATTCCAAAGAATGGTAACAATAATTATTTTGTGTGTATATATAGTAAGTTAATTAAGTTTTGAATACTAACGTCTTCGTATTATTTGTTTCGTATAACTTTAAAGTCTTTTTCTTAAAACTACGTTTTTCAAAACTGCGGGCAACCTAGTTCAAAAACTGCTTGACCGATTCGTACAATATTTGGAAGGACATTTTTTAATAACACTTTAACCAATCTGAATCAAACAAATTTTTAAAAAGCCTTTTAAAATCGTTTTATTCAAAATTTAAAACAAAAAATTAGTAAAAAATTCAATTTTTTTTTAGTACGTGCAAATTTTTAAAAAAGACTTTTTTAAAAATTCTGTCTCATTCAGATAGGAGATATTTTCATTATGTTGTAAAATATAAAAATTTTTTTGGGTCAACCTAGAAGCCAGCAGAATGCCCGCAGTGCGAAAAGAAGTCTTTACAGCAATCGTTGTAGCCAGCGTCAACTTTGTTTTTGAAAGAAAAAAACATATTTTTCTTACACATAAATGTATATTTTACCAAATTTGAAAATATTAAAACTCTAAACAAATTTCATCTAATAAAAACCATCACCTCAATATCACTCTTTTTACTCTCTCTCTCTCTCAATCGCCGCGGTAAGTGTTAAAAAAAAGTATATGTGTGGCCGCCACGCACGGTAAAGTGAAATTTTTACACAAAACTGGAATTCTAGGAAGATTGCTAATTTACTTCTTATAACTTTCGCTTCTTCAGCGCAACCAAATGGTTAAAAAGCAGTCTGTCTTCATACCAGTAGTAGTTCAAGAACTGTCTTTTTTTTATGAAACCAACTAGTATATTCAACATGGCGATATTATGGGGAATATCAATTTTCCTTTTTGTTTGTGGACAGTTGGCTGGCAAAAATCTTCTACCTAACCCTCCGCGTGTGTGCCGGCTGGAAATAACTGCTACAGTGTCTCAATCCGGGACGGAGGTTAGCCAAGGGGAGGATGCAGCCACATTGCTCTGACTCTCAATAGTTCTAGTGCTGTTGGTGCGTGTCCTTCCCATCGGTTTAAGGTATGGGCTGAATCAAGGTGTTATGCGACCCGTGCCGAGGATTTCCTAGGCTGGAGGCCCATCAAAAATAGTCCAGTCGCTCACGGAACTTATCGGATACCAGGCGCCCTCCGATACTATTTAGCCTTACCCGCACACAGGGACCTCTGTGGGGGTGGACCTTGCATTGTCCTACACTCGTGGGAATCAAATGGACACAAACAAACAAAAAAAAAACAAACTAAAAAGTCAAAAATAAAAAACCGTAGAAAAACTAGAGTCCGGTACTCATAAAAAACCGGAAGGGAACTCTATTCCCGCATCCGCCCGATTGGTGGAACACGCCAAAGCTGCAAGCTGCGGCGCTATCTCGATGGGTGACCGATGACCTAGCAATCGCAGTCAGAGGCAAGTTTCCTACTACTCTATGCGACATTATCCAAAGAGCCCTTTGCAGACTTGAACAATGGGCCAAGCCCTGTGGTCTTGGAGTTAATCCGGCTAAAACAGAGCTAGTCCTATTTACCAGGAAATATAAAATTCCATCCTTAACACCAATCATACTAAATGGGTCTGTTCTGTCCCTTGCGAATAACGCAAAGTACCTGGGACTTATACTAGATAGAAAGCTCACCTGGAAGTTAAACATAGCAGAGCGCACTAAAAAAGCCACAGTGGCACTTTATACTTGTAAAAAAGCCATAGGTACAAGATGGGGGTTCTCGCCTCGTATAGTTCACTGGCTGTATACTGGGGTCATAAGAGTACTATTCTTCTGTATGGAATAGTAATATGGTGGCCGTCCATAGACAAGGTCACATATATGAAACAACTCCAAAAAGTGCAGAGAATGGCATCTATATGCATCAGCGGTGCTCTGAGAAGAACACCGACTGCAGCCCTAGAGACCAAACTTCATCTTCTACCACTGGACTTTTGCCAAATAGGCAGCAGCTTGT
Organism: Coremacera marginata; assembly: GCA_914767935.1. NCBI lineage: Eukaryota > Metazoa > Arthropoda > Insecta > Diptera > Sciomyzidae > Coremacera > Coremacera marginata. The sequence continues at coordinate 80,539,253 of OU612046.1, forward strand.
TCGGCGATAATACTTAGAGAACTGGAAGTATGGAAAAGTATGACAACGGGTCACTCATCCATACTTAACAACTTCAACTTCATTCCATCAAGAACTGATTACTGCAAGCCCTCGCTTTCCTTCGAAGGAAGGTATGTTACGCTTATTCCGCCTAGAACATACTGGGTCAATGGTGCACCATGAAAAGGAGGATGTCTATATTTCTATACGGGTACGGGGTCTACTCAAAAGGGCTTGGGGTATCTCTGGCTCCTAGGCTTCCTGACCACTGTAGTGTGTTTCAAGCCGAATTGATGGCAATAGGGGAGGTTGCACCATTGCTTTCAAAAAACGTTGTGTCTAAACGAGAAATTTATATCTTCTCTGATAGTCAGGCTGCGATAAAATCGTTGGAACAAGTAGCCACAAACTGTAAAGTAGCCAAAGAATGCCGTGCTTCATTAGGGGAAATGTCCAACTATTTCAGCATCAACGTAATATGGGTACATGGGCATAAAGGCATCAAAGGTAATGAAAAGGCAGATGAGCTCGCTAGAAATGGGATACAAGCGCCACTATTCATGGTGAACCCACCGAATATCCCGTTAGCGACTCTCAAGCTGCTAATCAGTAACAATATCATATCGAAAGCCTACACAAGGTGGGCTGAACTCTCGACATGCAGAGCATCAAGGCTTATCTGGCCGACACTAGATCTCGGGAGATCGAGAGCCCTCCTCTCACTGGCAAGACCAGAACTAGCCACAATAGTGGCTGTCATCTCAGTACACTACTTGATAGGCAGACATGCCTACAGGTTAGGAGTTATCTCAAATGACTTCTGTAGAAGCTGCAGAGACGAGGAAGAGGAAGAAACCATATCCCATCTTCTGTGCTCTTGTCCTGCGCTAGCCAGAAGGAGGCACACATATTTAGGCTTTTCTTCTTTCATGAGCTTGACGACCTGTCAACGACTGATGTCAGGCGTCTAAAAGGGTTCATCAGGAGCTCAAGTTGGTTCCATTATTAATAAAAGCCTGTGTGCAGCGGTATCACAATGGACCTATCTGGTCTAAGTGAGCTGGTTGTATGTATTTCATGTACACCGGCTGCCGCCTCTACCTAACCTAACAATTTCAAAGCGATTAATTCTTCAACACAATTGCGAAGATAATTATATTTTCTACTTTTTTATTGTAAGGTGGATACTTTCGGATAACTTTTTTTGTCAGTTTCAGACTTACTTTTATTATTATTGACTCGATAACACTCGTATGAAATAACTTTCGATTTTTGATCACCAATTAGGAAAAAATACGAAATTTTTCTTCGATAAAAGTTTATTGCAAACGATTTTTCGCTGTAAACGAGACATGCGCCGGGTGGGTTACATATGAATTGACAAGTTCATTTTCGGCACAATATTTTAATAACGTAACCTTCGCATGTTTTTCTTTCGACCAAAGTAGTGAATCGTAGGTAATTTGATAGCTCAGTTGGTAATGGAAGAACTTGTAACCAGTATTTTGTGCGTTCAAATACCGCAGCATATGAATATTTTTTATATATAATTATATGAATTATATGATAGATATTTCCATGGAAATTCACAGACCTAAGATTAAAACAAATTTTAGATTGAAAGTTGCATTCGTTAATATTGCAGCATGTGCTGTTTTCAAATCAATCTATGCAAGGCTTACTTCGAAAAACGATAAAAACTGCAGTGCGGTCATATACGGAACAATTAGCATCTCATACCACAAAAATTGATAAGTGTGTATCAACGAAATAAAACTAAACAAATCAGAAAAAAGGGAACATGAATATATCTATACTATTCTATAACATGTATAAGATATTTTCTGTAAAATTTCAGCCATCTAGTATTAGATATGCTGGCAATATTTCAACTTATCGATTTTAATTAATTGAAATACTAGCTAGTTAGTTTTTGCAGCAGTGTTGTTGTTGTTTTTTCGTCCCAGCCTAATAAACTAGAACTTTTTCTAAAAAAACTATATATCGATGATTCCATATCAATTCGACTATTTTTGAGCAAAATCTGACCTTTGTAATTCCGATTTTTTTTAAACTTTGTTAGTAGTGCTTAGGTTAGTAGTGCTCGTGAAAATAACTTAAACTGTGTTTTTTGTTTTTGAGAAAACAGTTCTTTTTTTAAGTTATACACTGTATAAAATTGGAAAATATCTCCAAAAATACAGAAATTGTACATACTTTAGAGACCTTGAATGGGTCTTTCTTGTGGTTTCCTTTTTTTTTACAGTTTTTCTGGAATTTTATTAAATTTGCTTAGACTAAAGTTATTTGTCACGTTTTTTGTAATGTTCGCAGTAAATTTTTCACCTTTTGAACATAGTATCGTTATAATACATCAATTCTTAAGGCTCACACAAAATTTTAGCTTAGGATACTAACGATTGCTATTTTTAACGAATTTTTAAAAAATGCCTACAAAAGATTTCTCACTTTTATACCGAAAATTTCATATCTTTACATATATAATTCTTCTTGACATTGTTTTGCCACTGAACTCCTCCTGAATGGCTGCACAGTGTTGCGTCTAGAACAAGCTAGCTGGACAAAATTATGTTTTTATGTTTTTGTACTTATAAGATTAAAAAAAGAAAAAAATTTTCTAGACTGGGGGTCAGATATGAAGTGTTCACCAGCTAGCAGACCTTTCACAAAGCAATAAAAATTATATATTTCAGACGGTATTGGTCGTAAAAGACTTAATTTTGGTAATTTAGTTTGCATGTTGGTACTGCATTTTCGCATTTTGGTACTGTGGGCAAATGAACCAAAATTGGGCGTGGTCGAAATATATAAACGCCCACTTTTCAGAAATTAGTAAAATTGACTGCTGGGCCAATTGCTTATAAGAAATATATTTCACGTCCTTGTATATTTTAAACACAATGCCTCCATTAAGAACCTCTGAGCTTTTAGCCGAAAATCGTTCTTTCGATTTTCCACATGTGTTCTATTTTTTGTTATTTTGCGCAAAACTTTGAAATTTTAATTTTAATATTTGCTTACCGAGTCTGACTGAGCGTCCGTAAAGATTATACTTTGAACTCAATAACTTAAACAGACTGAATTTCTTACAATTTTTGGAGAATTTTTACTATTCTTAGAACAGTTATCATTTATTTGTCAAAAAGATGGACTTAAGAGTCGCAAAAAAAATATAAGTACGAAAGTGTGCGAAAAGAGAATAGTATTAAAAGAAAGAATAAAACTGTAACTTTCATACAAAAAGACAAGAAAGGTGATAACCGGTGGATAACAGCAAGTTCTACTCTCCAAAACTTAGCAATTTAAATAGAATATTGAACTTTATTAAGACTCAAGTTTAAAAAACTGTTATTAAGAAACTATAAAATAATTTTCTCAACTCCCAATTTCGAAAACATCTTATTTCAACAAAAAATAAAATAAGTATTAAAAACTTTTTGTGTGTTTCAGGTACGAAAGTATTTTAAACCCTCTCTGCAGACAATACCACTAATTTTGTTTTTTGGTGAAATAAAAAAAAAAAATCAATCAAAAATTAATGTGCTGGCTTTGACAGTGAATAACTCGGTCATGTTACAAAGGATTACATCGATTTTTTTTTTGTTTTTTAAATTTTGATTAATTGTCCGTCCAATCGTGTTTCTATATTTTCCACTTTCATTTCCGTTCTAATTTTTACAATTTTCCAAAAAAACCTCAACGAATTTCTTTATTTTGCAAAAAAGTTTGGCAAAAATATTTGTTGGAAAAATATTCAAAACCAAAAATGGTTTTTTAAACATTCTTTCATATGGTATGCATGAATGTAGAGTTTTTTTAAAGTTTCTATCGTAAAAATTTAAAAACGTATTATAAATCGAAAAATCAAGCCTATCATAAAAATTTATATATATTTATATATGTATATAAAGATATGAAATTTTCGGTATAAAAGTAAGAAATCTTTTGTAGGCATTTTTTAAAAAATTCATTAAAAATAGCAATCGTTGGTATCCCATGCTAAAATTTTGTGTGAGCCTTAAAAATTGATGTATTATAACGATACTATGTTCAAAAGGTGAAAAATTTACTGCGAACATTACAAAAAACGTGACAAATAACTTCAGGCTAAAAAATGTAAATAAATTTTATACAAACAGTCAAAAGAAAAGGACACCACAAGAAAGCCTCATTCAAGGTCTCTAAAAAATAAGCAAATTTTTTTCAAACAGCTGTTTGAATACATGCACTAATTGTATTTTTGGAAATATTTTCCAATTTTTTACAGTGTATATCTCTTAAAAAGAAATAAAAATAAAAAAAAGAAGTATGCAGATATAATACGTTTTAGGAGAACTATTAACCCAGAGAGTTTCAAAATTTTAAAAAATAGTGATGTCAGAAACGTGGGCGTTTTGATATGGAATCACCGATATATAGATATTAAATTGAAATATTAGCTTGAAAATTTTGAAACAAACAACAAACAAATAAAACAATTTAATCAACATTAGAATAATCATTCCGCCATCCAATTGCAAGGAATTTTTTTTGTCATATTCATATTCGTATTCATATTTACCTTCGCTTGTATGCTTTTCTCCCTTTAGCAAGACGAATTTTTTGCAAACGAATTAGCAACAGCAACAAAAATTGAGTGCGACTATGCAGTAATAGTGCTCACCATGCATTCTTTCACAGTGTCAGAATTGTCAAAACCAATGCAATAATTTTCCGTTACTTGGCAAACTGTTTATCCGCTCAGTGCTGTTTTGCGTTTTTATCTTCTTTTATTGTAACATGAGTCGAGACAAGAGTTGACAAAGAGCTGGCAATACTTTTGGTGCAATCTATTAATAGCTATACATGATAACATCATGTCTACGCAGAGTTTAGTTTGAGTTTCCAGTACAAAGTTGAGTTTTGCCGCTGAACTACAAATAAACTCTTGAATAAACTAGTACTTCATTTTGCTTGATGAAACTTAACTAAACTCAGTTGCTTTCTGAGTTAATCAAAACTCAATTTGATAAATGCTTAAAAGTATGCTAATGTTCTGAAAAAAAGCTACGTTCAGATACAAATTTTTAGGCCGTACATTACGTTCAGAGTATTGAACGAAAGACTCAATTCAATCATAAAAGAAAGAAGAGAAGAACTGACTTTTGATGTACCTTAAGTATGAACTACTGAATTAAATATACCTCTAAGCCGACTATGGATCCAATCGTAGCGTGTTCAATCCTCGGTGATAGCAAACATATGAAAAATTTTTAGCTAGGCATCGTTTTTTCGTTTTTAAAAGACAAGAAGAAGTGGGTAGATAAGCCAACTACGCATCCAATCGTAGTGAGTTCAATCCTCAGCGTAAGCAGAAATATGAAATAGCAATTTTTACGTTTTTATACAACCAGTGCGGCGAATGGCTATGTTGTTATTTTCATAAGAACCATTTCGTTACATAGGTTTTACATCCATTCTAGCTCGCCGTATTTTTGTATACGCGGCTATAAAAGCTTATACCAATGCACCCACAAAGAGTGACTGTTTGGTGCGGTTTATGGGCTGGCGGCATCATCGGGACGTATTTTTTTTATAATGAGGCCGGTCAGGCAGTTACTGTGAATGGTGTTCGCTATCGTGAGATAATAACGAACTTTTTATGGCCCGAATTCGTAGATATGAATGTGGACGATATGTGGTCTCAACAAGACGGTGCCACTTGCCACACAGCTAATGAAACAATGGCTCTTTTGCGCAACAAATTTAATGGCCGTGTTATCTCACGTGGAGGCGATGTCAATTGGCCGCCAAGATCATGTGATTTGACACCGTTGGACTTCTTTCTTTGGGGTTATTTGAAAGAAAAGGTGTACGTCGATAAGCCAGCAACAATTCAAGAGCTAAAGGATGAGATAATTCGGCACATTAACGGCATAAAACCTCGCTTATGCCTCAGCGTCATCGAAAATTTGGACCATCGGATGGAGGTGTGCCGCCGAACTCGCGGCGGCCATTTGGCCGATATTTGGTTCCATACGTAATCGAGCCATACCAATATTATCATAATAAAAAGAAATGACAAATATTTCCTACAAAATTGGTTTTTTATTCAAAATTAACATCGGCCCTTAAAATGTAACCACCCTTTTTTTGCATATTTTTGCATAATTTGGTATTTTCGACAATATTTGCATATTTTCAGCACTTTGCATATTTTTTCCGCATATTTTCCCTATTTCCATTAATTTTTTTAAGATGGCCCTTTTTTCAAATACGAAGTCAAAGATTTTGATGATACATATGCATTTTCTATTTAAAATACTAAAGAATTATTAAAATTGTTTTATATTTTTCGACCTTTATTTGTATATTTTTCTTTCTTTCTATTTGTTTGGGCTCTAGGTCTATTTTATTATTTGTGACGACACTATTTCCAAGGGAAATAAAGCCGCACAATAATAGCGCGCCGCACCGAATTGAAACAGCACCGACACTACCAGAATGGTACCAGCACCCTACAAGTGCTATAACTAGCAACATCAGCCACCAGCCATGACAACATTGACGTATTATGTTGAGTGTCAACATGAGGCCACTGTCAATAACGCCCCATAACCATATCAACATATGGCAACAAGCGGCTCAACACAAGCAGTACGCTAGAGCCATTAATTATTACCAGGCAATAACATCAACACCAACAACAACACACCGGATAAGTCAACATGAACAAAGAGAATCAGACACAAATGATTCTAGCAACATTCCAATACCTTCAACAATCAACACTACTAAACACGAAGCCAGCTTCGTCAAATGTATATATTTAATTATTTTATTTTCACTTGCTTATAGTTAAGACTTGCTATAACTATTCACTAGGATAAATGTAAAACATATTTTCTATATAATTTTAATAGGTTACATTTATTAATACTATTCTACAATTAATTAAATATATATCATTAATATAATAAGTTATAGTATTAGACTCCTACTATAATACTTTATAATGTACTATGTAGTATAAATAGTGTTAGCAACATACTACTATATTACGATTGTAGCATAGCTGGCAACATCCAGCGCTTAGTTTAAGTTTATGAAATTAATAACCGAAGAGTCTTGATTGAACCATAGCCACGAACAGACGTGTTTCTTCTTACATCGGCAAACCAAGCTAAGTATAAATTCTCATCGAACAACAAGAGGCAGTCGTGCTATAGATAGCAAGTCGACCGGACGTGCCTTTTCTTTTCCTTTCCTTTTCCCCCCTATTGAGCTGTAACGCTGGAGTCCTAGATCAGGTCGGTCTGTTCGCCACGTTCTCTCACTGTCGCTCTCTACGAGTTCCGCTCATTTTTGAGTGCCTTCTCCCCACTTGAGCTGTACGCTGGAGTCCTAGATCAGGTCGGTCTGTTCACCACATACTTTCACTGTCGCTCTCTACGAGTGCCGCTCATTTTTGAGTGCCGCTCATTTTTGAGTGCCTTCTCTCCACTTGAGCTGTACGCTGGAGTCCTAGATCAGGTCGGTCTGTTCACCACGTACTCTCACTGTCGCTCTCTACGAGTGTCGCTTACTTTGAGTGCTTTCCCTCTCCCTTGAGTAGTAACGCTGGAGTCCTAGATCAGGTCGGTCTGTTCACCACTTACTCTCACCGTCAATCTTCACGAGAGAAACTGCATAAGATTCCCACTCGACAAGACAGACAGAGAGCCGTGCAAAGCACTTGGTAGCGCCGCAGAGAAGCGCTAGAAGAAGACACACACACGCACACACACCTACAAAACAACGTGTGGGCTAGCAACAAGCGTCACTTAAAACATCGTATGACAAAAGTAACGGGAGAAAATATACAAGCGCCACGAAAACTGTAATGGTTAAAATATAATACCCAAAAGGTACAGTTGTGCAGCCGCTTGTTAGCAACCAAGGAAAAGCATCAACGTCAACGCGTGTAGCCACGCCAGCCTGACGAACAACCGCACGTCAAGGTCAAGACGCCATCGACTCCAAGAACATCAAGCGTGTGACCACGCCGTCACATTTGTGATTCTACAAGTCCTCCCGTGAAGGGCCTAAAGGGGGACCGCTGGCCGATTTTCTATCGGCCCAACTATCGTTAAATTGCGAGTAAAGACGCAATCATTGTGATAGCAGAGTCCTCCCGTGAAGGGCCTAAAGGGAGACCACTGGGCAAATCGCCAAAGGATTTGCCATCATCAACGCGTGCAACCACGCAAACAGAATAAAAGGACCTTCCAGCAAGGACCAACCAAAAAACCTCTAATTCTTGTAAGAACCCTGGACAGCCGCTGAGGATACCTCAGCTGAAAAAGATTGTAACGCCCAGGAGGTTCGTTACATATTGTAAAAACTTTTAATTTTTGGTTTTTATGTTACAATATTTATTTCTTCAATATTTCGGACTACCTTTGGTGTCCATCTTCAGGAAAACTGAAAATTTACACTATGACATTAAATACACAATCACTTAAAACTAAAAACAATTTTTCTTACTTAGATAAAATAAATACGTCCGTTCAGTTTCTGTCAGAGTTAAGTTATCACTGCCGTTTGCCTTGTTTATGTTTTGTTATTATGTTTGTGTAGATATGTGCGCATTTTTCTGTGTCTGTTTTATAGTTCATTCGTTGATCTGTGGGTGTGTTTATTATATGTAACATTTCTATTGTGTATCGCTTTTTATAATTTTTTTCTTGTTGTAATATTTGTACGTTTTCTATGTTCGGCGAGTGTCCAGTGGAAACACAGTGGGCCGCAAGCGCTGTTTTGTTGTCAATTGTTCCTTTTCTTGTTTTGTAGTCTGATCTGTGTGCAGCTAGCCTTGTCCGTAGTTTTGATTTGGTTTTTCCAACATATATTTTTTTACATATGTTGGATCCGTCTCCATTGCAGGGTATTTTGTAAATTACGTTCGACTTTTCCAATTTGTCCAATTTTGTTTTTGTGTTTGAAAATAGTTGTTTTAATGTGTTGTTGTTTTTTAGTGCGATACTGAATTTGTCTTTGTCGTAAATGTCTAAGTTGACAATTCTATTGGAAAAATCTGGTACGTGTGTCATTGTTTTGTATATTTTTGTAGGTTTTTCAACATTTTTCATGTCTAGTTTGTTTATCACTTTTTTGATTATATCTATAGTTGTTTTTTTAGGAAAGCTGTTTTTTTTTGTAATATTTTTTGTGCTCTTTTTATGTTGTCCGCTTGATATTGTGTGTCGCTTATTTTTAGGACTCTTCTGACGAAGTTCTGTGCCGTGTTTATTATTATATGTTTTGGGTGATTCGAGTAAAAATTAATAATTCGTCCTGAGGCTGTAGGTTTCTGGTACCAGTCAATTTTTAATCTATTTTGTGTCTTTATTATCATTGTGTCTAAATATGGCAATCTGTCTCCTTTTTCTAATTCTTGTGTGAATTGTATCTGTCTGTGGAATTTGTTCAATTCTTGTAGCGTGTTCTCTACTGCATCCTTTTTAATGATGCAGAATAAGTCGTCAACATATTTTGTGAAGAGTCTTGGTTTATTTTTCAAATTTTTAATCGTCGTGTCTATAAGTTCTTCCATAACTATGTCCGCTATAACAGGTGACGCTGGTGATCCCATTGGCATTCCTTTTAGTTGTTCGTAAACTTTGTCTTTATGTTTGAAATATCTGTTATCCTTAATACAAAAACTTAAAATGTCAAAAAATAATTCTTTGGTCATGTCGGTATAATTTGTTATTTGGTTCCATTTTTTCTTTTTATTAACTGGAATCTTGGTATTAACCCATTTTAACCCAGCGTTCGATTAATCGTACACTAAATTTGAACTATTTTATAAAAATTTTTTCTCGATGTTATTGAATCTTTTAGCTTCAGACTTTTATGGACTTTTATAATATGTGGGCTTAACTTTAAATAAAAAATTGTATTTAGTTCCAACCTGCCCCCCACCCCTTCAAGAGGGGGCTAGAAAAAAACCCCCATTTTTTGCTATATGTTTGAGCGGTGTAAAATCGTAGAACAATTTCCAAAAATAATAAAATAATGATGCAGCTTTGTTGGAACTGATCCGAACTTTCATCAAAGTTACATATGTCATGACAAGAAGTCAATCGATTAGACGGTAGGTGAGTAAAAAGTTGGGTGTTCGATTTATCGTACACTGGGCTCTATTTGACATTATTGCAATTTTTATTTTGATCATTCGTTTTCTAAGAATTTTAACTATCGCTCTCCAGCTCTTTGTAAGAATTGTTGTATTTGTTATTGATATTTCGTTTTCCTAGCTTTTATCTTTCTCTCTCCAGTTCACTGTATAAATGTTAACATTTGTTGTTGTGTCTGCTGAACTTCTAATACATATTGTTATTGTTTTTGTTGTATACCAATTTCTTATTGGTAAAAAAAATAACTGTGTTTATAAAGAGATTCATTCAGTTGCAACCTTCATTACGACAGAAGGTAACATAAAAAGTAAAGTGTTGTGCCACGTAAAAAGAAAAGTGCTGTGTATTCTTGATCTAAAATTTATTTATACCCTATAATAAAAAAATGGAAAAGTGTTTAAAAAAAAAGCTTCGCCGAGCACTAACTAGGGCTGAAGTGGAAGCGATAATTAATGACTGGAGTGATGATGAGACAGAAATCGCTGGAATTTGCATCGTACCACCGACAGTTGATGATGTTACAGATGAAGAAGATTTGGATGATGACATTATTCCCATGCAGGATGTAGGTATTTTGTGCGTAAAATCTTAATGTCAATCTAATGTATGGCGTATTTTTCCAAAGCCTGACGTTGAAATCGATTGTTCAGGAACTTTCGAGATTGATGAAGTCCAAATAAGTACCGGAGATTATATTAATGTGGACTCAAGCGACGAAGAGAGAGAATACGATGACGAGGACCCCACGCATCCATCAACTGCCGTCTTCTGCCATCTTCTGCCGTATCACGGTCAACAAAGCGGCGTCGAATTGAATCGGTACAAAAACCAAAACAAATGTACAAACCGTTGTCTGCTTTTGGTTTACCAAAATGGACGCAGAGATCAAACCGTGAAGGTCATTTTGAATACGATATTGCTTGATGATTGTTGATGATTGATGATTGTTGATGAAACAAACCTTTATGCTCAACAACAAAATTCAGAATTTCGTTTACATCATACGGCTCTGAAGCAATTCCTAGGTATTTTGGTTTTATCTGGATATCACAGGCTACCTTCAGTTCGGGACTATTGGTCAAAACACCCTTCTTTGGGTGTTGATATTGTGAAACAGTGCATGACCAGAAACAGGTTTTGCGATATAAAGAGGTACATTCACTTTAACAACAATTTAAATTTGGATAAAAAAGACAAAATGGCCAAGGTATGTACATATACATATTTTGTAAAGTTTCAAATTGAGTTTATTTTTTATTTCGGAATTTTGTCTTTTCGTTTTCAGATTCGTCCCTTGTATGAAGTGATGAATAAAAAGTTCATGCAATTCGGTATCTGGGAGCCAGAACTTTCAATAGATGAGCAGATGGTTCCATATTTTGGGCGCCATTCTTGTAAAATGTATATGTGTGGCAAGCCTATTCGATTTGGGTACAAATTGTGGTGTCTTTGCTCCTCAGCTGGATACCTTTATAGCTGCATACCATATGGTGGAGCATCCGACAATTACAATAGGCAAATTGGTCTTGGAGCCGATGTAGTTCTCCGGTTATTGGAAAATATAGAGTATCCGAGCCGTCATATATTATATTTTGACAATTTCTTTACGTCGTACTACCTCATGTGTCTCCTAAATGAAAAAAGAATATGTGCAACGGGAACAGTGCGCGCTAATAGAATTGGAGGTGCGAAATTAAAAACTGGAAAAGAATTGGAAAGGGGCAGCCATGATTTCCAATTTGACACTAACAATAAAATTCTTCTTTGTCGTTGGCAAGACAACAAAGAAGTTACAATAGCGACCAATTTTGACCAGATGGTACCTACTGTTTCAGTCAAACGATGGAAAAAGCAAACAAGAAATAAAGACGGGCAAGTCGTAGAACCGGGTTACTTCGCGAACTACGATCAACCAAAGTTGTTGAAAAACTATAACCATGGAATGGGTGGAGTTGATCTCCATGACAATGCAGCCCAAAATTATTATATTGCTATAAGACAAAAGAAGTGGTATTGGCCCTTATGGATTGCTATGCTAAATTCAGCAATTGTAAACGCATGGAAACTATCTTGTTTCATACGACGATATCAAAAGCAGAATATAGTTCCTCAAAAAGACTTTCGAGTTGATATCGCTTACTCTCTTATGATGTCAGCTGAAGATGAGCAAGCAAACTCCGAAGAAGGCGATTTATATAGCCCTCCTGGTTTTCCGGACTCAAATGATACTCAACCGGAAAATCTTCCCCTCAATAAAGGACAGCCTTTTAACCTTATTGTTAAAATAGACCACAATAGGAAACGTAGATGTAAACATTGCCACAAAGCAGCCTCATTCTTGTGCAAAAGATGTAATATTCCACTCCATACACATTGTTTTGAGTTATACCATGTAGAAAAGAAATTGGAATAAATAAATTAAAAAATAAACAATTTTCATTCATATAAAATACAATAAAATAACTAAAATTTGTAATATACCAACTTTTCCTTCGGTAAAATATATAGGAAATTTTTTTTTTAAAAAATTATAAGAAGTGCCCAGCGTTCGATTAATCGAACACCATTTTTCTTGTTAAAAAAAAATTTTAAAAATTTTCTGACTTCAGATTTGAATTTTTTGGTCCGAATTACCTTAGTATACAAATTTTCGTAAAAAAAATAAAAAAAAAAAAATTCCTGGGCTATAATGGGTTAACTGGAATGCTAGGGAATAATGATACCACGTCGAAAGATATTAGCGTTTCGTCATCATAAATATATGTGTTGTTAATTTTAGTTTTAAACTCTACAGCGTCCTTAACATTATATAAAGAGTTTTTTGTTAAGTTTTTTAAAATGTTTATAATAAATTTACATAGTCCGTATGATGGTGAATTTATTGAAGAGCATATTGGTCTGAGTGGTGTACCTTCTTTGTGAACTTTGGGTAGTCCGTAGATTCTTGGTGCAGTTGTAGTGTTGGTCAGTAGTTTAAACCTTTCGTTTATTGATATTATATTTGCTTTGAACAGTTTTTCCACCAGAATGTTGTTCCGTGTTTGTAATCTTGTTGTAGGGTCATTTTTTAATTGTTTGTATGTACACATGTCATGTAAAATCCCGTTCATTTTTTTGTCATATTCAAATTTGTCTATTACTAGCGTGGTATTGCCTTTATCCGCGTTTAATATTAATAAGTTTTTGTTTTTGTTAAGACATTCTTTTGTTTGTTCCACTGTGTTGAGTAAGTCTTTCTCTCTCGATGTTAGGGATATTTTGTTGAAGTAATTGTCCATTGTTGTTATTAATTTCGTTCTCGCGATTTCTTGTTTCTCTTTATCTGTGTTCCTGTGTATGTCTTCTCCGTCTGCAATGCATTTAAAAAGTGGGAATTGTTGTTTTTCGGTCGGTAGCGCGAAATTTGGTCCCAATGACAATAGTTTTTGGACCTTTTCTGGTATTTCCATGTTCGTATTGTTTACGAACCATTCTTTGTTGTGTTTTATGTAATTATATTTGTCTTGATTTTTCTTGAGTTCCTTAAATTTGTTGATCTGCGTGTCAGTTGTTTTTCTTATTAGACTTTCGTAAATTGTTTTTTCGCTGGTCAAAAAAAATTTATAATCTTCGTTCTGCATATGTTGTTTTAAATATGTTGTTGTATATTCCAATTCTGTTTCGTTCACTTTTAATTTTTCGTGTTTTTGTTTTATTAGCAGGTTGAGAATTTTTTTGAGAAAAGTTGATGTGTATTTGTTGAGTAAATTGTCTGATTTTTGTAATGATGCATTTTGTCTTAAGTTGTCGTTTTGCTGGAAAATTTGTTTAATGGTCTTGGTTGAATTAGTGATGAAGTTTGGAATTAATCCACTAGTTCTGCACTTAATAAGGAATGTAAGTGATGTTTTTAATCTTGCTTTTAGTTTGTTGGCTTGTTGTTGAAGATGGACACAAAAGGTGGTCCGAAATATTGAAGAAATAAATATTGTAACATAAAAACCAAAAATGAAGAGTTTTTACAATAATAAAATAGACCTAGAGCCCAAACAAATAGAAAGAAACAAAAATATAAGGAATTATTAATTTACCTTTTATGTATTAAAATTCAACTAGCTTATGTTAACACAAACTATGGGTTCCTTAGTGAATTTATCACTAAATCAGAAGGAAGGAACCCTTTAAGTACTCAAATTAGTTTAATTGATGATATTGTTAGAAAATTTTATGCGGTAAAGGTGTAATTGGCCAAAGAATAAAAATAAAAAATAAGATACTGTGTTCAAAAAAAAAAAAAAATAGTGGTTTAACGATTAAAAAAAAAAATTAATTTAGTTTTAATCTTGGTAAGAGTTTTGAAAAGGAATTTACTCCCGGCTAGATTATCTCCTTTCAAATATAGTGCAATTACGTCCGTTGATGTAGAGCGATAATTATCGCTGCACAAAAACTTTTTGAGGCCAAATCGTCAAAATTTTAGTTTTGATAATTTAAAGAAAATTTTTTGTATGTGCTAACAATGCGATTTCTACAGATATATGACTGAATTAAGATCATATAGCTTATTATTGATCATATTATTATTGAATTTTTATTCAATATTTAAAAATGAAGCTGGCACGCCGAGTTACAAGTTTTCATTATTACAAGCAATAGTCTTATATTCATTGCTTTCTCTTTATTTCTTTTTATTTAATGCTACAAAGTGGATTTCGAAACCTGAACTAAACAAAAGAGAAAGAATTTTTTACCATAAAATAAATTCTTTTCATATTTTCCAATTTCAAGTGCATAATTTTAAATTTTAACTGCATATTTTGTAATCATATTTTTGATTTATTTTTGCATAAAAATCTGCACCCTAGTCATCAGTATTGTTTTTTATTTCTTCTATGTCAACATAAAAGCTATAGGATTTGATTTTAAGTAAAACTTCCAAAAGTTGATCAATAAGCTAGCTGCGTTGTTTGCTTAAAATAATATTCATGATTGAAAAGACACTTTTGCAACAATTTTTTTGTGAAACCTTAATATATACGAGTAATTAAAATTTATAATTTATTTAATTATAAATTTAAAAAATACGGACCAAAAAAAATAATTCATGCAAGTAATGTCAATCTTAAAGTAAGAATCTTAAATTAATATGAATGAATTTTATAAAACCTTCTATGAAACCTTCATATATACAAAAAATATGCAATTTTAAGGTGTGAAGAAAAAAATTATCTATATATATAAAAATGAATGTACCCTATAGGAACAAACTAACTTGTTTTTAAAAACAACTAATTAAAAAACTAGTTTAAAATAAACCAGTATATGAACTACTTTGAATTATATTAAGGCGGCATCCACTTCAATATATGAAGTAATTGAAATACTACTTAAAAACCAGTGATTGATAAACTACTTTGAATTATATTAAGGCGGCAACTACTCTGATGTTGGCATGTTTTAATTGAAAATTTTTATTAGATTACAAGCTTATATATATTTAACCATGTTATTTCATCAAATATTATTAACTTTTGGCCATCAGTAATAGTTTTCAATTGGTTATTTTAAAGCAATTAAAAAAATAATTTAAATGTAACTACTTTAACAACTAGTTGAAAATATATGCAGACGACAGTCAATTGACTTATTTAGCGGACATCACCATACAAAATAAGTTAGTTCGTTCTATGGAAAAAAGTCAGAATTTCAACTAGTTGTAGTTGACAAAAAACTACTTTATCAACTACTTTTAAATTAGTTGATTTTCCTACAGGGTATGTATGTGGGTATGTGGATATGTGTGTATATCACGTATAGACTCCAAAACCACCAAACCAAACATTATCAAATTTTAAGGCATACTGAAGCAACATTCTGGAAGTGTTTTTGTGAAGTTTGGTGTTGATTGGCCAAGGGGGCGTGGTACCTCCCATAAAACCCAAATTGGTTCTATCGCCCACAAACCAAAAAAAAAATGCTATATATCAGACGGTTTTAATCATATAAAACTAAAATTTGGTAATTTTGTTCAGATGGTTACTTTCGGTGACTGTACAAAAAATGGGCGTGGTCACACTATATCTATGCCCACTTTTCAGCAATCATTTTAATTCCTGAGATGTTCAAGTTTTGATAGTAAATCTTGGTATACAGGAGCTATGAATATAAGTGGCAGTCACTATGTAAATATAAACGTTGTCACGCCTACTTTTACCGCCCACAAATAAGTAAAAATGCTTTATATCAGCCGGCTTTTGCCGTAGAAGACTAAGATTTGGTAATTTAGATCGCATTGTTAATGTCGGCCAATGTACAAAAAATGGGCATGGACACACGATATCTACGCCCACTTTATCGAAATCATGCTTATTCCTGAGTTATACACGTTTTCATAATGAATCTTGGTATGCAGGTGATATAGGTCCAAGTGGCAGTCACTATGTATATATTAATATTGTCACGCCCACTTTTACTGCCCACAAATCAGTGAAAATGCTTTATATCGGACGGCTTTTGCCGTAGAAGATACAAATTTGGTAATATTAGGTCGTACGGTTACTGCCGGCCAATGTTCAAGAAATGGGCATGGGAACACTTTATCTACACCCATTTTGTCAAAATCATGCTTATTCCTGAGTTGTACACGTTTTGATAGTAACACTTGATATGCAGGTGGTCTAAGTGGCAGTCAATATATATATATATAAAATTTACCACGCCCACTTGAACCACCCACAAAAAAAACCAAACGAAATGGCCAATTTTAGTCCTTGAAAGCACTTTCAAGGAAGCAGAGAGCTTCTTATGATGAATTGTGTTGTGCGTGTTGTAGAAAGTTTGAACACAAATGATCGAGAACTGGACCTACATGTTTTATGCCGACTCCGAAGGGCTTATGTTTTCAAAAAGCTTTTCATGTCAGTTTTAATTCTCTTAGGTTTGCAATTGTCTGCAGAGAGGTGACGGCCGAACAGAAAAATTAATTCAATTGAAAAACTTTCCGTGTCACGTGGGATTCGAACCAGGGTTCTCTCGCGTATGGGGCACACACTCTATCCACTACGCCACGGCCGCCACTTGGTTTTTTTACCCACAAATTAATAGAACATCTATATATCAGACGATTCTCATCGTTAAATACTAAAATTTGGTAATTAAGTTCATACGCTTACTCTCGACAGCTTTGCAAAAAATGTGAATGGTAGCACTATATCTGTGCCCACTCTTCAGAAATTATTTTATTTAATTTATTTATTTACTTATATATTAATGTACTATACTTAATAACAATTTAAAAATTATAACTAAGTAAGCACTAGCTGCCAGGGCTGTCGGTTAGAAATAATTTTAGTTCCTGAGATGTGAACGTTTTGATAGTCAAACTTGGTATGTAGGTGCAATGGGACCAAGTGGCAGTCACTATATATATAAATGTTGCCATGCCTACTTTTTGTGCTCATCTATCTATATGTAATGTATGTATGTATGTATACTAAGGCTCCTCATAAAAAACGGTGTTTGGGTCGGTTCTTCAAAATAATGCTTTATGTTATGATGATTCCTCAAATATTTCGACTGTAGCGATACCCATCCGTGAGCTGGAATGGTTTGAAATAAAAAAAAAAAAAAACCAAAACGAAATGGCCATTTCAGCCCTTGAAAAAAATTTGACCGAGCTTCTTATGCGTGCGTGTTGTGAAATGTTTGAACACAAATGATCGAGAACTGGATCTACAAGTTTTATGCCGACTCCGAACGGCTTATGTTATGTGGCAAGCAGCTTTTAATGCCAGTTTTTACTCTCTGAGGTTTGCCAATGTCTGCATAGAGATGACGGCCGAACAGAAAAATTAATTCAATTGAAAAAAATGTCTGTGTTAGATGGAGTTCGAACCTGGGTTCTATGGCATACAAGCCACACACCTCAACCAGTATGCCACGGAATGATTTGAAATATGCTCTAAAAATCGAGTTTTTTTTAAAAAATATTTACTGGTGCGGTAGTTAAAAATAACAAACGGTTAGAAATAATAGTAATGAAAAAGTTCTTCCAATCTGCACCAATAAATTTTAAATTTTTACAGTCGGACCAGAGATAATGCAGATTTTCATTAATTTTTTTTTTTTTTATATTATTTTCACTAAAATTCAAATTAAAATTATTTTTGTTTTGCCATGTTACTTTTAGTCAAATAAATTATATTTTGATGATAAAATATAGTGTAAAGTGAATAACTAAATTGAATGAAATTACAAAAAAATGTACACATTTTTTACATTTTACAATTTATTTGACTAAAAGTAGTATAGGAAAAGATTCGTTTGAATTTTAGTGAAAATAATATGAAAAAAGTTAAAACAATCCATAAAAATCCGCATTGTCTTTGGTCCAACGGAAAAAATTTAAGATTTTTTGATGCAAAAATTTTTTTCATTACTCTTATTTCTGACCGGTTGTTTTTTTTTGTAACAACCATACCAGCCAATATTTTTTGTCGAAATATTTTGGGGATCATCATAACATAAGCCATGGATTATTTTGAAGAACGATACTGAACAATTTTTTTTCCTAAAGAGCGTGAGGCGACTTAATTTATATACGTATGTGGGTATATGTGTCCCAGCCAACCCTGATTGGAAGACAGAACAGAGAGAAATTTCCCCGCAGCTAGATTTTCCAAAGAAATGTTATATATTTCATGCAAATAAAAATATTTTTTTTTGTGTACTGTCAAAAATACTTTCTTACTACTTTTTTCATTCATGAAATATATAGAACATTTTACTTGACTCATTACTTAAGAGCTGGAAAGAGGCCTTAAGGGGAAATACTAAAGATTTGTTCCATTTTCTGATAGAAGAAACTATTTTCCAGAAATATTCAATTTCAACTAAATTTCTGTAATTATTTCAATTACTAAATCACTAAAAAGATGAACTAATTTCTAAATCATAGTAAAACAAAACAAGTCCACTAAAAATCGTCATTTTCGGCATCAGAATGAAAAAAAAATCGTCACGTTATAATTGATGCAAAAAATCGTAAAAATGACGATAAATCATCAATGCTCCCAACACTGCATGTACACAAAGCTCACAACACAAGATAATATAATTCAGTTGTTCGCTGATGGTGATGCTGTGATGATCTGTGTCGCTTCGTGCTGTAAATTGTATGAGCACTCTAAAAAAACAACTTTTTGATTTATATATTGTAACTAGCTTATACCCGGCTAGCCATATACCAAAAGGATTAATCTTGACTAGCAGTGTCAGCTTTTCAGTCAACAGAACAACAGAAGAAGCTTGATTCGAAGTTTGGAAATGTGCTACGCTGCTCTGCCTCCGGTGAATTTCGGTCTGCCCATTAAAAAACTCTTTGTAAATAAATACTTAACTAAACGTTCTTGCTAGATCAAATGTTGCATATCCTTTTACCACAATACAATTTTGGTACTGTCTGACAGTAGTTGCCCCGTTATCCTTCTATTACAAAGCCCGAAACGTGGTGCTGATAGTTTTCTTAGGATCAATCGTCAGCTTGCTGAAATTGGTTATAAAACCGAATATTTTTGAACTAAGAGTTCCATTGTTTTTCGTGAAGGACAACGTGGGTATACAGCGGTTAGTCATAGCAAAAATTAAATAGATATTCTGAGATATGGGTTATGGCTACATTGCCTATGTCTGAACTGGTTGACTTCCTAAATTGTTTTCATTTAGGAAACAATTCAATTCCCCGATCATCCCAGCAAACCATTCCTTAAACCCTAAAAAGTTGGTGAATAGGCCTATGAAGTTGTTACAACTTTTAAGTAACCAAAAAATTTACTTGAAGAAACAACGTGAAGAGGATATAACTGTTCCTTGGTACTGATTATTGCCTTTGGGTGATTTAAACCCAGGATTATACGTTATTATTGGTTTTTACTGTTGCAATTTCTTGCACTTTATGATACAGTCTTCGGTTGTGGATCGAAAAGTGTGGATCAAAAGTCGGAAAGCCTTTACCAATGCAATTTTATGCTAGCTTTCTCGCTCGTTAAAGTAAAGTAAATTTATTGAGACTTCCTTTCGTTTCTTTTACAATTATACTTATGTACATTTCATACATACAATGAAGAGTTCAATTACATGTCAAAACTAGAAGCTATTGTTGTGTTGCTCTAATGGATTAAAAAGATAAAAGCTACATGCTTAAGAATGACAAACTAAAACTTTAAAATGTATATTATTTACTAA
The DNA here is from genome assembly GCA_914767935.1 of Coremacera marginata. Taxonomy (NCBI): domain Eukaryota; kingdom Metazoa; phylum Arthropoda; class Insecta; order Diptera; family Sciomyzidae; genus Coremacera; species Coremacera marginata. The sequence goes on from OU612046.1 coordinate 80,559,655, forward strand.
AGATTATTTGAGAATGAACAATTTATGATGATGTCATATTATGATTTAGAAATAAAAAGGAGTTAATAAAAAAATACAATCACAAAAATGTATACAAATAAAAACTAATGTGCCAATGTAGTACTTTACATTTAGTTTAAATTTTTTTGATCAAAATCACTCACTGAATCTTAATAATTAATCTTAATCTTAATTAATAATCTTAATTAATCTGAATTAATAATTATGTATTAGTACTGAATGAATTTTTATAGAAGTTATTTAATTTGTTTTATTTAAGCTTTTGTTTATTTATATAAATACATATGCATTTGAATGAAGGAAAATTTATTGTATTGTAACATTGATTTGCAGTGAATGACGATTTTGACGATTTGCATGGTGTGAAAATTAAGATTTTTTTATATTTCATCTCATCACTATGTACATGTAAAAGGTTATGCTCAGAGAGCGCTATGAGCCAGAGTGAGCTATGGATCGCCCAGCCCTGATGTATAGTTATTAATAGAATGCACCAAAAGTATTGCCAGCTCTTGCTTCGACTCATGGTGCAATAAAAGAAGATAGATGCAAGGCTTAGAGCCGAGGTTTTGACACTGTGAAAGAAAGCATAGTCAGTACTATTACTGCTAATGCTAACAATTGCAAGGTGTTGATGCTAATTCTTTTGCAGAAATTTAAACATTACCTTCTAAAATGTACTTCTTGCTTACGTAAAAAAGCATACAAGCGGAAATTTGTTTATGAATATGACAAAAAATATTCCTTGCAATTGGAAAGCGAAATGATTAGTCTAGTGTTGATTAAATTGTTTTGTTTATTTGCTGTCTGTTTCAAAGTTTGCAAGCTAACAATATTTCAATTTAATTTATTTCCTTTTTAAGAATTTTTTTTTTTATTTATTAGGCTGCGTCGATAAAAACAACAACAGTTCAGGGTCAGCTACAAAAACTAAATAGTATTTCAATTCAATAAAATCGGCAAGATTATATTGACAGCATATTTACCACTAGATGGCTGAAATTTTCTTTCGTTTTTTGTTCCTAAACAGATCTGATTTGATTTGTTCCTGTGACTCCTTTTGCCACAGTTCTGCGAATGAACTTTTGTGAAATTCTGTTGCTGGAAGGGAAGACAACGTCAGCGCCTAGAGTCTGCGTAGAAACTTCGTGCAATTTATGCTCGAGCTTATGCGCAGAGGAAGACCAAATAAAAACACCAATTAGTATGAACGAAAATGTAAATTTTAATACAGGTAAGATCTTACGTTTGCTATGGTACTCTTCAATAAGCGAGACAAAATTCTCCAATATGGCGGTACAATGAAATAAGTAGATATATATATATAAATACCGAGACTGGAGCTTTAAAAAACACAGCGTTTGTCGATGATAATCAATAGGTGATTAGTAAGAAGGCGGCAACAGCTCGTCGGAGGAGCCGAACGAGCGGCTCGTCAGAGGATCGATACTGGAATATCGATACTCGAACGGGTCGATAAGGAAGTATATGCATTTCCATTAATCTTTTACCTTCTTTAGGGTTGCGGCCCAAACATGCCGGCCCTCTTGAAGTATTACTGCAAAATATTTCAATATACTACATATACCTTAATCTAGTAAAAAAAGCGTTGATTAATTTAAAGTGTCTTTTTCAAAATTCATTATAATATTTATTGAATGATTTATACATTTAAAAGCATATGCAAGTTCCAACTCATTGGGCAACTGTGCCCGACAGCAACCAACCAAATATAGAATTCTGCGTGACTACTCCCCCCAAACCACTCGGAAAAATCCCTGGCTGGATAATTTTCGGGTACATGTCTACCCTAACACTATGCCGACCGGATACGAAACGAGAAAGTCGGGATCAGCAAGCATCAGATTCGAAAAATGTGCTCTGATAGACGTGTCTAAATTTTGTAGTGGAGTGATTCGCGTAAAATGACGCAACACTTTCGCTTGGGCTGTTACCGATTGGTTCGACTCGTAGTTAGCTCGGAGGGTTAGGGAGCAAACCTCATGCGAGTCAACCATCCGCGATGACAACCCAAGTTGTCGAACGAGGCGATGCGACACGATTGACATTTCTGCACACGGGTCTATCAAAGCACGAACCCGATGGATGTGACCCTTATCGATCACCTTGACGACCGCCGTGGGGAGGAGCGAAGTCACCTGTTGCAGACATGGCAACGGTGATGGCCAGGGCAGGCGCTGAGCGCCACTATAGGAGCGGCAGTGAGTTGCTCGAGGACGTCCCTGCAAACGATTGCGACGCTCATCTCTCGATACGCGAGATCTTCGGTTTGAGCGCCGCGTAGTGCGAGCATTCTGAGTGCTGCCATGCAGCGGTGGACGAAACGCGCGCGATTCTTCAGCATTTTTAATGCATCGCGCCAATCGCGTCTCGTCATCTTCTTTTTCGGACCTGCAATCCCCCTCAACGCTCAATGCTTCCTGCGGCAAGCTAGGCCGGGCAGCAACACTCCCCTCGACGCCCGTCCCGCGCTGACGAGAGGACTCAGGCAAACGAGGCCTGTCTACGTCTTGCGGCTTGGGCGGTGACGACTTCCCGCCGTTCTTACTCCGGCCAAGGTGCAGCTTGGTATGATGAGCTCCATCGCATCTTCCGCATCGCCCCCCGCTGGAACACTCGCCGGTCATGTGATTCGGGGAGAGACACCTGGAGAAGTACCGGAACAACAACACTAGTCGCAGCCGATCTGCTACGTTCCCCACGACAAACGCTTTGCAGAAGCGCAATGGGTGACGAGCCAAACACACCCGACATTTTTCTCGACGCTCGACATTGTCTGATTTCTAGAAAAAAAAATAGAAGTAGTTAGTTAATTTCCTCGCATCCGAAATTACGACAACACGCACACAAAAAACACTGACGAAAACAACTAGCTACGAAATTGGTGGCAGACTAATCAATTTTACCTCCGGCCGAGTAATAATCCCGCGTTCAGTGCGCAGATCGGCGTCACGGACACGGTTGTCAGAGCCTAAATAAACTTTCACAACTCGACCTAAACGCCATTCGTTAGCTGAAAGATTATCTGACTTGACAACCACCAAGTCGTCAATTTTTAAATCTACACGGGGACGTTTCCACTTGTATCTTTTGTGAAGCTCGTTTAAATAATCTGTTTTCCATATGCGGCAGAACTTCTGGTTCAATGCTTTCAATTTCTGCCAACGATTGACAATAGACATTGGACTTTCGACATTATCAGGTTCAATAGGTGCCAGTAAAGGCCCACCTACTAAGAAATGCGCTGGAGTTAAGGGCGCTAGATCATTTGGATCTGATGACATTGGACTGAGAGGGCGTGAGTTCAAGCATGCTTCGATACGCGAAAGCATGGTTGAGAGCTCCTCAAACGTATATTTTAAGTCTGACGCTATTTTGCGAAAGTGCAACTTAAAACTTTTAACTCCTGCCTCCCACAAACCTCCCATATGGGGAGCACCGGCCGGAATGAAATGCCAAGTTAAGTGCTGGTGTGCAAATTTCGACACCACTTTCTCTCTAGAATCATTTAAAAAGGCCTTAAAATCTTCTTTAAAGGCACGTGAGGCCCCAACGAAGTTAGTTCCATTGTCGGAGTACATTTTCTCCGGACATCCTCTTCGTGCAACGAATCTCGAAAATGCGGCCATAAAAGTAACCGTACTGAGATCGCTAGTAGCCTCTAAATGAATAGCTTTGGTAGCAAAACAGACAAAAACGCAAACATAGCCCTTAGTTATGAGACAAGCGCGTCCCGTATAATTTTGAATGTCGTATGGACCAGTAAAATCGACTCCAGTAGTCGCAAATGGGCGAGATAGTTTTGTGCGCTCTGGAGGCAATGAGGCCATAATCTGAGTCTGCAACCGCTTGCGGTCGATAACGCAGACTTTACAATTGTGGATGATATATTTAATCATATTTTTTACCCTAGGAATCCAGTATTGCATCCGAATAAGTCGCAATACAAGCTGGTTCCCACCATGAATGGAAACTTCATGGGTAAATTTCACGAGCAACTTGGCGAATGAGCAGTCGTACGGTAAAATAACCGGATGCCGTTCATCATAAGAGATGTGCTCGGTCTGTGACAACCTTCCGCCAACTCGGAGCACTTGGTCATTGTCGAGAAAAGGGTTCAAATTTAACAGCGAACTTTTCGCTTCGATCAAAGTTTTCTTTGATAAGTGGGCGTACTCTGAGGGGTACCCCCATTTTTGACTCTCAATAATGAGTCTTCTTGTTGCCTTTTTGATTTCTTGTTGTGATATGACAACAGATGGACAACAGAAATTACCTTTATGTGCCCTGTGGGTTCGATGAAAGAATCGTAATACGTACGATAGATCCCGCAAGGCTCGAGGCAGTGACGAAAAGCGCTCCAACATGCCTTCATTTTGTGTACAAGCCACATGGGCTTTTACTGCTCTTGCTTCCATGGTGGTCTCGTGCTCATCGATGTGATTAGGCCAAGAATCCGATTCCTCTTGTAGCCATAAGGGCCCATGCCACCACAAAGAACTGTCTTTTAAGTTCTGTGGTTCCAATCCTCTGCTAGCTAGATCCGCTGGATTATCCGCTGAATCTACGTGACTCCAGTTCTCCGTCCCTACCTTTTCGCTGAATTTTGTGACGCGATTGGCAACAAAAGTAGTCCAGGTACATGGTTGTTTTCGCAGCCATGCCAGCACAATCTTTCAGCTGATCCCCTGTTGCGTCTCGAAAAATGATTCGCTGGAATCGCTGATGCTCTTCACTCACTAGGATCTGGCGATACATCTTTTCGATGTCACCATTAAAAACAAATTGGAAGAACCGCCACTTCAAAATAAGGAAAGTCAGATCACTTTGCAAGACGGGCCCTGCATGAAGAACATCGTTAAGGCTAAAGCCATTTGATGTAGGGCTAGACGTGTTGAAGACCACACGAACTTTTGTAGTGGTACTATCCGGCTTTGTGACGGCGTGATGAGGAAGGTAATAACTCTGAGAGTGTCTCGGAGTTACACTAGCAGTTACTTCCGTCATATGTCCCAGCTCCAAATATTCCTTTAAGACACCATCGTATACCTGTTTGGCCTCCACATTTTTACTCAGTTTCACCTCATTTCGAAGAAACTGGCGGACCGCAATATAACGGGAGTCACCTAAACAGGTGCTCTGAGGAAAATTTTCCTTGAACGGCAAGGTCACCACATAGCGGCCATCGGTATTACGCCTTGTCGTATTCACGTAATTGTCCTCACAGAATTTGTCTGTAGTATTGGACACTACCTTTTGAGGTACCTCATCAATTTCCCAGAATGAGGCTAGAGTGCCGATCAAGCGAAACTTCACTAAAGTAAGAAACGACAGTTGAGGAGGGTGCATTTTTCGATGTGGTAGATATGGAACCGGTTAAAATCCAGTCAAAGATGGTTTCTTGAGCAATAAGTGACCCAAGAACATTTCGACGGATACCATCAAGAAGGATCTGTGGGTATAAATCACCACCTGATAGTACATCCACTTGATCACTGCAGTAAAAACGTTTGTCCGCAAGAACAAGTTCTGGAAAAGCTTGCTGCAACAAAGGATCGACTGAGCATGAGGGAAGATTTCCTGTAATCTTTGACAGGATGAGAGCGTTGATGGTAAGTCGAACAGTTGGATCAATAGGTGATCCTACGACCAAACAGCAAGCTTTCTGTACTTTGGCCGAAACCACATCGTTAAGTCCTGAAACTTGAGCGGAAACTCGGTGAGTAGGCAGCTGAATAAGTCGCTGCAACCTCTCAGAAATGAAAGAGCCCTCTGAGCCAGAGTCAATAAGTGCTCTGGCTGTGAAACTAGATCCTCGATAGCAAATATTTATCATCGCGGTTCCCAGCAAAATATTTTTGCTGCTTGAGGCATAACACGATTGAATATTTCTGCTAGTGCTCGCAGTTGCTTGCGATTGCAATGCGGGTGGTTGAGTGGACTGTATTGCATTCGTGCTTGGACCTCCCGCATTTTGATGATTATTTACACCTTGAGGATTTCTGTGTAACAACGAGTGGTGTCGTTGTCCACACGAGGAGCAATTATATCCGCTTTTACAATTTTTCGAGCGTGGCCAGTTGACAGACAGTTGAGACAGCAATGTAACCGCCTTACAGCTGATGATCTGTCATTAACTCTCATGGCCAAAAACTTCGGACAGAACCTCAACGCATGTTGCTGGTTTTTGCACAGCTTGCAGTTGGGGTTTGTCACATTTGTCTGGTATGTGTTGACTTGTTTCACATTCGGTGAAGGTGCGATCGGTTTTTGCCCTTTTTGCACCGCGCCTCTGAAGTCAGACACCGTTTCTAATGTCTGAAAGCGACTTGTTAAAAACTTATCAAGGTCAGCCCATTTAGGGATTTCTGCCTTGTCTTCAATAGATTGCTCCCATAAGGAGAGCGTAGTTTCTGGCAACTTTGTTGAACATAGATACGTAAATATCGCATCCCAATTGCTTATGTCAACTTTGTGCATAGTTAATGCTGAAATGCAGTTGTTGATGTCTCTTTGTAACTTTTTTATGTTATTTCCACACTCCTTGGTCAAGGCTGGCAGATTAAATAAAACTTTTAGTTGGTTATTCACCAAAATCCGCTTATTTTCATAGCGGTCTGTCAAGTTTTGCCAAGCCGTCGCAAACCCTTCGTGCGTGAGGGGAGATTTTTGAACAATCTCTTTGGCCTCTCCGCGGGTTTTTTGATTAAGGTGGAAAAGTTTTTCGACAGGTGTTATCCGATTATTCGAAATGTAAATGGCGGAAAACATATCCCTGAACGAAGGCCATGTTAAATAATCACCGTGGAATATCTCAGTATCACACGGTGGCAACTTGATATTATGACGAGACATTGTCATCTCCTCTTGCGAAACATCAACTTCATGTAGTCTTTTTGCCGTGGACAACTTATCGCTAAGTTCGTTCATCTTTGCTAGACATCGAACATATTTTTGATAACACGAGCGATACTTGACTTTGACTAGGGTGACGTTTTCATCCTCTTCGCCACTCGCTACCACTAATTTTAGCAAGCAACCGTCATAAGAAGACTTTACGTTAGCCCATTGAGACTTCAATTCATCCTCTTGAGTTCTCAGAGCGAAAATTGTATGCTCATCGTGAGAATAACATTGAAATCTTTTTCCATATCAAAAATGGTGTCGGCATTTCTCATGAAAGAGATTTATTTAGCCATTATTTGTTTCTTGATCGAAAACGTGCAATAAAAAAATTATGAAAATCGACGAAAACCGAAAAAAAAAAAATGTCGGTTGGGATCCAATACCAGAACAAATTTTCTGAAAAAAAAGAAAATTGTGTTGGAAACTGTTTTTTTTAATTTGTTTCTAATAAGTAGAAACTCTCGGGATATATTTTCAAACAATCCGAACAAGTTTTCAGAAAATCTTTTCAAAATAGTGTTAAATAGTGTTAAGTGAAAATTAATTTAAATTATTAAAATTTAACGAACAATTATAAATGGTTTCTAATTTGTAGAAACTTTCACGATTTATTAAAAAAATAGGAAAAAAATTTTATGAATAATTATAAATGGTTTCTAATACGTAGAAACTTTCAGCATTGATTTTAAAAAAATCTGAAAAAATTTTCTAATAAGTCGAAAAGTTTCTTCAAATTCGATCAATAATTAAAAATGGTTTCTAATACGTAGAAACTTTCAGCATTGGTTTAAAAGAAAATCGGAAAAAATTTTCTAATACGTAGAAACTCGGAAAAACCTTTTTCTTTTTTTTTTTTTTTTTTTTTTTTATATTCAAAAAAAACGATTAATAAAATCGAAAAAATCGAGCAAAAACTGCAATCCTAAAAAACGCTTAAAGTATTGTTTCTTATTTGTAGAAACTTCACCAAAAAAGATACAAATGGTTAAAATATTTTTTTTTTTTTGTTGTTAAAAAATGCTTTTATTTTTAAAAACTTCAAATATATTTATTCAATTTTTTCAATATTCAAAAGTTTTTCTTTGCAATTAATGTAATTAATTGTAATTAATAACAAATTTATGTTTATTTGTTTCTTGCAATTGTCATCCAAAATCCCACGAGCGTAAAAAAGATTTCACAAATAATTTCCGATGAAAATTGTTGAAATGTAGTTCAAATATTAGATTTAACTAAAAAATTTTAAAAATTTAAAAAATGCCGCAAATGTGCCAAAAGCGACAATCGCAATACGAGCGGTAGTATTTCTGTTGAATTGGCAATTCTTTTCCAAAGTTGTCTCAACTGGTCTCAATTATTGCTTTTTGTTGGTTGTTGTTCTTCTCCGGGCTTGTGTTCAGTTCTTTGTGTATATTTTTTTTTTTTTTTTTTCACGAAAAATCAAGACTCCACAAATATAACACGCAATAATAATATAATTCTAACAATAGTCTTTCGAAAAAAATAATGTGCGCGGAAAAAACCTAATACTTGTTTAAGCAATCGAATTGCTTCAGAATTCGTGTGTGTGTGTGTGTGTGTTTAATGCCAAAAAGCCGGCGGCAAAACACTTCGCGTAAAAATACACACCAAGTTACAACGTAACTTTACATAAAATTTATATTGTACTCGGGAAAAAAAAATATAATATTTTGCTAAAGCAATCGATCTGCTTTAAAGTGCGTGTGTGCGTGTGTATGTTCAATGCAAAAAAAGAAAGAACGGGCAGACGGCACAAACACTTCGCGTAAGTTTATGCAACAAAGTACCGACGGCAAAACAACTTTTCAGCAATTATAAGATATCAAGGAAAGTTTAAAGTTTCTTGCTATCGTTTGTGCTTATTAATTTATAAAATTAATTAAATTGTTAAAATTAAATTTGACTGATAATTTAGTCTTAATAAATTTAGTCTTATTTTAATAAAATGCATTCAATCAATATTTGAATGATAGCAACAACAATAAAGAAAAACTTATATTGCACCGAAATCGGACGGACACTTTTGGTAAGTTCACTTTTTTTTTTTTTTTTTAATTTGCTTACGCGTATGTGTTTGTGAGTTTTGGCTTTTAAATTACTTAAACAAAACCAAACCAAAAAAAAACGAATTTTTTGACAAATTGTCAGCCTGTGCGTGAGTGTGAAAATAAAAGAAAATTTTTTCGAATTTGCTTCAAAAATTTTAATTAATTAAGCAAAGCTTTAATCACCTAATCACTAAACTTGTTAACATTTATAATTTTCCATAAATTAAATTTTTGCTTTGACCACTTCGTGCAACTTCGGCTTAAAAAAAAAAATGGTGCAATTTAACAAAATTAATTTTCTTTTTGGAAACTTTTTCGAAAAAATTCGCGCACTTTCACACACTTGTTGGCTTTTTATGTATGAAAAAAAATGTATAAACCTTTGCCAAAAAAAAGAAAACTTGCACATACTTCTACCATAAGACACTTAAATTCAATCAACTGACCTTTTTTGTTTTTTTTTTTTTGCTGGGGAATTAAAGTTGAATCATGAACTGGATGCTTGAGAAGTGCTCAATTGATTTTCCGTAGGCGGACGTTCCAAAGAAGGCTCTCGAAGGACCATAAACAGATCTGATTTGATTTGTTCCTGTGACTCCTTTTGCCACAGTTCTGCGAATGAACTTTTGTGAAATTCTGTTGCTGGAAGGGAAGACAACGTCAGCGCCTAGAGTCGCCGTTTCCTAGAGTAGAAACTTCGAGCAATTTATGCTCGAGTTTATGCGCAGAGGAAGACCAAATAAAAACACCAATTAGTATGAACGAAAATGTAAATTTTAATACAGGTAAGATCTTACGTTTGCTATGGTACTCTTCAATAAGTGAGACAAAATTCTCCAATATGACAATGAAATAAGTAGATGTATATATAAAAGCTCGTCGGAGGAGCCGAACGAGCGGCTCGTCAGAGGATCGATACTGGAATATCGATACTCGAACGAGTCGATAAGGAAGTATATTCATTTCCATTAATCTTTTACCTTCTTTAGTGTTGCGGCATAAACAGTTCCGTTTTGTATCGTTTTGCGAAGTTAGCGCTGCATTGATTGATTTGGAAACAGCACATTCTGCAATTTTAACAAATGCAACTTTGCATCTAAAATTTGTTTTACTCTTAGATATGTGAATTTCCATATAAATGCCATATCTTTGTTATGATTCAAATGTAGTTTTAAGCTCACATTTAAATCGAAATGAAAAAAAATGCTGCGTTATTTGAACACACAACCTACTGGCTACAAGTTCTTCCATAAGCAACTGAGCTACCAGACTACCTACCTACGCTACTTTGGTCGAAAGTAAAACATCAGAAGGTTATGTTACTAAAATATTGTGCCGAAAATGAACATGTCAATGCATATCCCAGCAGTGTCGGATATCAACGATGAATTCCTCTTTCCAACGAAAACTTGCTGCACAAGCCAGACTTGCAGAATATTCTTTAATGCGTCTGACTTGCATTCGTTGGGTTCGTCAACAATAAAAAAAACCAAAAGAACAAAGCAACAATGAAAACAGTAGAAAATGCGATAACTCTTCTCTTATGTAATTCTGTCGAAAATTCTTTAACACGTCTGTCTTGTTTTGTTCATTAAATAATTTGTCAAAAATTCATTAAAGTTTCTAGGCCTAACCAAAATAGACGATTCGAGACGATTGCAACTTGCCGAACGTCTGACGAGTTGAGCCGCTAAAAGTTCGATTCTTGCGGAACAAAACGTATATGCAAGCTGTTTCGTTCAGCTTCGCTAAATTACTTACTTACTTACTTAGGTGGCCATAACAACTCGTGTTCTGGTTTCATCCGACCTCATCAGCTCTTACCAGGCGCCTCTCCTTTGCGCGCGCCTTCTCCAATCGGATACACCAAGTGCGGTTAGGGCTTCCTCAGCCTGGTCCATCCATCGGAGGCATGGTCTCCCTCGTCATCGTTGACCAGCGACCCTCGCCTCGAGCACCTTTTTCGCAGGAGCTTCGTCGTCCATACAATGGGCATGACCCAGCCAACGTAGTCGCTGCACAGTTATACGCCGAACTACGTCAATGTCTCTTTAGAGCTCATACAGCTCGTGCTTCATTCGGATGCGATAGTCATCACCGACTCGAACAGGACCGAAGATTTTGCGAAGAACTTTTCTCTCGAACGCCCACAGAGCGGCTGCGTCAGTTTGCGAAACTATCTATGCCTCAGCGCCATAAAGCAGCACAGGTAGAAGCAGAAGGTCTTGTAGAGTGTTAGTTTTGTCGATTGAGAGAGGGCTCTGGAACTTAGTTGCTTACTGAGCTCGTAGTAACACCTATTAGCAATTATTGTTCTTCGCTTTATCTCCAGGCTGCTTTCGTTGTTGGTATTAATGACTGTGCCAAGGTATACGAACTCTTCGACAACTTCAAAGTTATAGCTTCCGGATGAAACGTGGGAGTCTAAACGCCGCGTTCCCTTGTTTGTAGACAGCATATACTTTGTTTTACCCTCATTTATCGTCAAACCCACTTTGGCTGATTCCTTTTCGATAGCGGCGAAAGCAGAGGTAACATCTATCTTGGTTCTGCCGACAATATCAATATCATCAGCGTACGCATGGAGCTGGACACCTCTATAGAAAATGGTGCCATTACGATGCACACCGGCCTTTCGTACGATCCCCTCCATGATGATGTTGAAGTGATCGCAAGACAGTGGATCGCCTTGCCTGAAACCTCCTTCTGTATTGAAGGTTTCGGAGACGTAATTTCCTACCTTGACGGAGCTGCGTGTGTTGCTCAACGTCATTCTGCAAAGTCTAATCAGCTTTGCAGGTATAGCGAACTCAGACATTGTTGCGTGTAGGCAATCCCTTCTCGGGCTATTAAACGCAGCTTTAAAATCGACAAAGAGATGGTGTGTGCCAGTTTCATTTTCGTGGGTTTTCTCCAGGATTTGTCGTAGCGTGAAAATCTGGCCTATGGCGGACTTTCCAGGTCAAAAGCCACACTGATAAGGTCCAATCAGTGTTTTTGTAATTGGCTTTAATCTTTCACACAGTACGCTTGAGAGAACCTTATATGCGATCGAAATAAGACTGATTCCTCCATAACTTGCGCAGATTGTTGGGTGTCCTTTCTTAAGTATAGGGCACAGTACGCTGAGGTTCCAATCATCGGGCATCCTTTCTGAGCTGATGCATGCACCTTATCAATTCATCGCCGCCGGTTTTAAACAATTCAGCTGACAGGCCGTCAGCACTCGCTGCTTTATTGTTTTTGAGTCGTTGGATAGCAACTCGAACCTCTTCATGGCTAGGTGGTGATAATTCCACTCCGTCATCGTTGATTGGTGGCACTGAACTGTGCTCTCCATGGGCGACATTGGTGGAATCGTCGCCAGTAAGTAAATTGGAGAAGTGCCGTCTCCACAATCTCAGCACACACTGTGTATCCGTATTCAGATCTCCATTTTCGTCTCTAAAAGTGGATGCTCCGGGCTTTAAACCTTAGGTTAGACGCTTAACCTGTTGATAGAATTTTCGTGCATCCTTCTTGCCCTAGTATACCTCTAGTTCCTCACGCTCACTCTTTTCCTGCTCTCTTTTCTTGCGTCTGAAATCTCTTCCTTCTTTTTTTCGCAGTAGTTTTCTCGCACGGCTCGCGTTACAGCTGACTGCAGCATTTTTCTATTCGCGGCGTTTTTTACTGCTATAGCGATATGACACTCCTGATCGTACCATTGGTTTCGAGGTTGCCGGCGCCGGAAACCAATGCCTTCTTCAGCGGCAGCGTGCATGGAGTGGGATATATGCGCCCAAAGTCCGCCGGCGTCGTTGGGTCCAGAGGTTGGTTGGTTGAGCTCAACCGAGTTGTGCGGAGTAGGCTTGGGCAGTCCGTTGTAATTGCAGCTTAGCGACATCTAGCTTTCGTTGCATTCCTGTGCGTATGTTCTTCGCATTGCATAATCGCATGCGGATCTTGGCTGCAACAAGATAATGGTCGGAGTCAATGTTGACCCCCCGAAATGTACGCACATCTAGAACACTAGAGGCATGCCTTCCGTTGATAACAACATGATCAATTTGGTTTCGCGTTTTTTGATCCGGGGACAGCCAGGTGACCTTGTGGATGTCGAGGTGCTTAAATCTGGTGCTACTAACTACCATGTTTCGTGCCGCGTCGAAGTCGATCAGTCTTACACCGTTGTTCGTGGAGGTCTCATGAAGACTGAACTGACCGACAGTGGGGCCAAAGGTGCCTCCCCTTCCGCTTTTCGCATTAAAATCGCCGAGGACTATTTTCACGTCATGGACCGGAAGGTGGTCGTATACGACCTCAAGACTAGCGTAGAAAGCGTCTTTGACGGCTTCGTCCTTTTCCTCCGTCGGGGCGTGTGCGCAAATAAGGCTGATGGAGAAAAATTTTTCCTTGATGCGGATCGTGACCAATCTTTCGTTCACAGGTGTGAACCGAGAAACAAGGTGGCGTATTTTCCGGCTAACGATGAATCCACATCCGAATTCGCGCTTCTCCGCATGGCAGCTGTAGTAGATATCGCAGTGTGCTTGTTTAGAGCAGCCTCATTGATTCAAAATCAATATATTAAAATAAAGAACGAGGCGTAAAAAGCTTCGCTTCAAGAAATAAAACATCAAGATCTGTCGTCTGTACTCTGAGGATCGAGCCTGGGTATTACTTAAGTCATCAAATTAAAATAATTAATCCTCTTGATAACCAACTGAATACATGAGTATTGAACTTTTCAGTAACTGCCCATAAACAACAGGGACAATTGATAATTCCCATGATATCGTCATGTTGAAAATACTACTTCTTTTTATGAAAAAAGACAGTTCCTGAATTACTACTGGTATGAAGGCAGACTGCTTTTTAACCATTTTGTTGCACTGAAGGAGAGAACGTTAACAAAAGAAATTAGCAATCTTCACAGAAATATTCCATTTTTGGTTAAAAGTTTCACTTCTACCGCGCGTGGGGCCACACACATATTTTTTACATAATTTAATTTTTTTTGTATTCTTAAACAATGGTTTTAAAGTATTTCTTAAAATGTGGTTTGTGAAAACTCACAAGCTATGGGTAATTTTCTAAAGCATGCTTTTGCCAAAATTCTAAAATTTGTATGGGAAAAATGAAATCATTTCCAAATGTTTGAAACGCAAAAACAAAGACAACGTATTTTTAATTTTTGTTATCTTTTAGTATATTCTTAATGTTTGGCATTCTTAATGGCAGCCCAAATAAGGAAGTAATAAACAGTTTTCTAAAGCATGTTTTTGCCAAAATATTTGCCAATATATTATTTGCGTATATTTGTATGGGAAAATTCCAAACATTTCCAAAAGTTTAAAACTCTAAAAACTAAAAAGAGATATTTTAATATGATTTTACTGAAAGCATTCTTAAGAGTTTTCCAAAAAGTTTGGCTGCGGCAACTCAAGAATAAGAAGTAATAGGCAATTTACTGGAACATGGCTCTGACTGAAATGCACAACAGATTCGAAATGAAAAATATGTGATTTCGTTAGAAGCTGTCAAACTGATGTTGATGTATTTTTCTAATATTTTATTATCGAATTTTATTATTATATATTTATTATTTTTTGAATAATATAAAAACAATGTAAATACAATAAAATAAATATATGTGGTAGTATTCGTAGAAAAATATCATGTTGTAAACTATTTTGTCTACAAAATGACCAAAACAATACACAAATTGGTTTTGATATTGGGAGATCTACCGATTACACTACTTTTTTTAAAGAAGTTACGTTCTTGATAATTTGAAATAATTAAACAAATAATTGTACTGTGACACCAAAAACTATAATTCCCAAATTTTAGTGCTTTCTGATATTTTATTGGGGAAATATACCTGATTGCCTGTTCTAAAAGAGGTGGGCGTGTTATTCAACCGATTTTTTTTCCGTAAAACTTATATCCAAGAAAATTCATGATCCTGCTGCAAGTCCTTCTAATTTTGTCCGCGGCTTAAATGCAGCCGCGACACTGTACACCGTGATGATATCGTTAACAGAGTGATGATATCGTGAATCTATAGTTTTACTCTCTACCGAAAAGTGCTCAACGCGCCTAAAGAAGTTTTCACTTCAAAAAAAAACGAAAAACAATGTGTCAGCCGCGGTCTCAAACCTGGGCTTACAAGGAAAGCATCTCAACCAGTATGCCACAACTCAATTGAAAAATTTGGTTTTTAATAATTAGAAACAACAAATTTAGCTAAAACCAAATCAAATTTTGCTTACAAAAATTGAAATACGCATAAAACGTGTTGTAAGGAAAATAATTGATTTATCCACGTAAATATATTAATACAACTTATGGACTGGCGAGGACAGTTTATAAATTTTTGATTTTATTAAACAAACGTAGGTTGTTTTTTTTTTTTAAATAGCTTTCTGCAAAACTACTTTTGTTTTGAAAATTTTTGGTAATTTTGTAGTTGGTTGCATGATTTGTTTATAAATATATATGTATGCAGGGGTGAATCGACAAGAAGTGATTCGACAAATATTTTAAAACTTTTGATATTTACTACTTCTTTATTCTACTGTCATTTATTGAATTAATGATTCGTCTGTAATAGCCAAGAGTTATATATTATATGGTCCCTCAAGGGAATCTAGAACTCTTCAAGTTTCCTACACATAAAGACGAACACAGCCATCATTAGTAATTTTATTACTCTCGTTAAAGCCTTCATTAGTTTCCTATTTATAACGACGCAAGCGGTGCTATAACCTGTTAATGTATCTTAATATATTGTCTCAGAATAACTGAATAGTCGTTAATAATCAATAAATTGACGCCTGTACAAATTGAATTTTCTTGCACATGGACACATCAACAAATATATAGATAAATGGCATTCGAAATACTTCAGGAGAACTTCCTTTACGCTGCGGATAAACGTGATAGAAAATTTTCATTTGCAAAATGTCGTCAAAGTCAAAGGTTCTTGCAACAATTGGAGTTATTTATGAACTTGACAATCATCATTAATTAATGAACGAGTCAAGAGAAGAAAACGCCGAAAGAAGAGCAAATATCACAACAAATAGAAGGTAGTGGGTAAAAACTCTTCTAATGAATAGAATAGAGCACTACATAAAAGATCATTTGTTCAACGATGGATTGCCTTGCATTTGAGGTCGCTCCGCTGGTACAAAGAACTGGATATATTCCACAGTAATTCACGGGAGCGATAAAGTTCAATTAATTGAATAATTTCTTCTCTGTTTTGTTTCACTCCCATTATTCGCCGTTTGACAATTTGACAACTTTATTATTTCGTTTGCTTTTATTCAGTAATGATTTATATGCCAACACATCACCAAACTTAAATGGGATAAAAATAGGGAACTAATTATGGTGTAAAATCTGTTTATCAAGATTTTCCAAAATGAAATGCAACTTATTCATATGATATTTTATGTGTCAAATAAGGGCAATGAACATAATTGCAAATATTTCACTACAAGACATGAAAGAAAGTGCATATTTACAGTTTGAATGTTTTAGGGGGACAATACAACACTTTTTCCTTAATTCGATTTCGTAGAGGCTGCGGTTGTCAAACTTCACTGTCTCAGTAAAAGTTGTTGCCCATGATGGAACTAACAAGGTGGTAGGGACAGCAGGGTATATTCACACAAATGGCGATCATAGGTTGTCATATGTCAGTATATTATACTTCTGTTTTTTTTTACTTTTTTCAATTTCAGGTTTGTACCATATTTGGCAACCTATGTTCGCCAAAAGAACTGTCACTACCACCTTGTTAGTTGCTTAATGGTTGTTGCCAGTGCACTCCCTATAGGAACAAACTAGCTTGTTTTTAAAAACAACTAATTAAAAAACTAGTCTTCTATATCTATATATATAAAAATGAATGTATGTACATATGTGGGTATGTGGATATGTGTGTATATCACGTATAGACTCCAAAACCACCGAACCAAACTATATGAAATTTTTAGGGATACTAAAGCAACATTCGGGAAGTGTTCCTGTGAAGTTTGGTGTTGATTGGACAAGGGGGCGTGGTACCTCCCATACAACCCAAATTGGCTCTATCACACACAAACCAAAAAAAATGCTTTATATCAAACGGTTTTAATCATATAAAACTAAAATTTGGTAATTTTGTTCAGATGGTTACTTGCGGTGAGTGCACAAAAAATGGGCGTAGTCTTACTATATCTACGCCCACTTTTCAGCAATCGTTTTAATTCCTGAAATGTTCAAGTTTTGATAGTGAATCTTGGTATGCAGGTGCAATGGATACAAGTGGCAGTCACTATGTAAATATAAACGTTGTCACGCCCACTTTTACCGCCCACAAATCATTAAAAATGCTTTATATCAGACGGTTTTTGTCGTATAAGACTAAGATTTGGTAATTTAGTTCGTATGGTTACTGTCCGCCAATGTACAAAAAATGGGCATGGCCGCACTATATCTTGCTTATTCCTGATCGAAATCTTGCTTATTTCTGAGCTGTACACGTTTTGATAGTCAATCTTGGAATGCAGGTGCTATGGGTCTCAGTGGCAGTCACTATGTAAATATAAACATTGTCACGCCCACTTTTACCGCCCACAAATCAGTAAAAATGCTTTATATCAGACGGCTTTTGCCGTAGAAGACTAAGATTTGGTAATTCAGTTCGTTTGGTTACTGTCGGCCAATCCACAAAAAATGGGCATGGCCGCACTATATCTACGCCCACTATATCGAAATCATGCTTATTGCTGAGTAGTACACGTTTTGATAGTGAATCTTGGAATGCAGGTAGTATGGATCCAAGTGGCAGTTACTATGTAAATATAAACGTTGTCACGCCCACTTTTACCGCCCACAAATCAGTAAAAATACTTTATATCAGACGGCCTTTGCCGTAGAAGACTAAGATTTGGTAATTTAGTTCGTATGGTTACTGTCGGCCAATATCTACGCCCACTTTAACGAAATCTTGCTTATTCCTGAGTTGTACACGTTTTGATAGTGAATCTTGGAATGCAGGTGCTATGGGTCCAAGTGGCAGTCACTATGCAAATATAAACATTGTCACGCCCACTTTTTCCGCCCACAAATCAGTAAAAATGCTTTATATCAGACGACTTTTGCCGTAGAAGACTAAGATTTGGTAATTCAGTTCATCAGTTCATATGGTCACTGCCGCCAACTGTTAAAAAATGAGAGTGGTCGCAACATAATATATATATATATAAAACTTGCCACGCCCACTTGTACCACCCACAAAAAAAAACAAAATGAAATGGCCAATTTCAGCCCTTTGTAGCACTTTGACCGAGCTTCTTATGATCAATTGTGTTGTGCGTGTTGTGGAATGTTTGAACACAAATGGTCGAGAACTGGACCTACATGTTTTATGCAGACTCCGAACGGCTTATGTTTTCAAGAAGCTTTTCATGGCAGTTTTAATTCTCTGAGGTTTGCCATTGTCTGCAAAGAGGTGACGGCCGAACAGAAAAATTAATTCAATTTAAAAACTTTCCGTGTCAGGTGGGACTCGAACCAGGCTTCTCTCGCGTATTGGCCACACACTGTTCCCACTACGCTACGGCCGCCACTTGGTTTTTTTTTTACCCACAAATTAATAGAACTTCTATAAATCAGACGATTTTCATCGTTAAATACTAAAATTTGGTAATTAAGTTTATACGCTTACTCTCGACAGCTTTGCAAAACATGTGAATGGTAGCACTATATCTGTGCCCACTCTTCAGAAGTAATTTTATTTAATTTATTTATTTACTTATTTATTTATGTAAAATAGTTAATTACAATTTAAAAATTATAACTAAGTAAGCACTAGCTGCCAGGGCTATTGGTTAGAAATAATTTTAATTCCTGAGATGTGAACGTTTTGATAGTCAAACTTGGTATGTAGGTGCTATGGGTCAAAGTGGCGGTCATTTTATATATAAATGTTACCACGCCTACTTTTAACGCTTACAAATCCATATCAGACTTTTTTTACAGTAAAAGACTAAAACTTGGTAGATTAGTTCATATGGTTACTGTCAGAATCCTTAAAAAAATGGGCGTGTCGCACTTTATCTACGCCGACTTTTCAGAAATCATTGTAATTTCTGAGCTGTACATGTTTTGATAGTGAAACTTGATATGTAGGTGCAATGGGACCAAGTGGCGGTCACTATATATATAAATGTTGCCATGCCTTCCTTTTCTGCTCATCTATCTATCAGTAAAAAAATGTATGTTTGTATACTAAGGCTCCTCACAAAAAAAAAAAGATGTTTGGGTCGGTTGCTCAAAATAACTCTTTATGTTATGATGATTCCCCAAATATTTTGACAGTAGCGATAGCCATCCGTGTGCTGGGATAGTTTGAAATAAAAAAAAAACAAAAACGAAATGGCCATTTCGGCCCTTGAAAGGACATTGACCGATCTTCTTATGTTCTTAATAACAAACGGTCAGACTTAATAGTTATCTGCACCAATCAGTTTTTAATTTATTCGGTCGGATCAGAGGTAATGGGGATTTTCATTAATTTTTAAACTTTCTTTTTATATTATTTTCACTGAAATTCAAATTAAAATTTTTTTCTTTCTTGCCATGTTACTTTTGGTCAAATAAATTATCCATTGATGATTAAATATAGTGTAAAGTAAATATTTTTTAAGTTTTACAATTTATTTGACTAAAAGTAGTATGGGAAAAAATTAATTTCAGTTTTAGTGAAAATAATATGAAAAAAGTTAAAACAATACATAAAAATCCGCACTCTCTTTGGTGCAACGGAAAAAAATTAAGATTTTTTGATGCAAAAGAACTTTTTATTACTCTTATTTCTGACCGTTTGTTTTTTGTTTTTTACTACCATACCAGGCAATATTTTTAGTCGAAATTTTTTGGGGATCATCGTAACATAAGCAACTTTTTTTTCTAACGAACGTGAGGCGACTTAATGTATATACGTATGTGGGTATATGTGTACATCACGTAAAGACTCCGAAACCGCTAAGCCAATTTTTACACCAAAGCCTTGAGAGGGTTCCTATGAAGTCTGGTGCCGATCGTAAAAGGCACCTTAAATACACCTAAAATTTTGGATATCGAACAGTTTTAGTTTTTTTTTTGTAGGTCGCACAGCCTCGGTATTCAGTATTCTACCTCAATTTACACATGCCGTTCCACTGGTAACATTTTATGGGCGTTGGACGAGGGGAGTGGCACTTTTTCAGCACCCCAAATATTCGGTGTAGTTTTCGAAAAAAGTCACACATCAATAAAACTCGGTACGAACTTACAATAAAAGTATGGCTTCACTAAAGCTACACCCTCTTTTAGGGGATAAGCTAGTTTAAAATAAACTAGTATATGAAGTACTTTGAATTATATAAAGGCGGCACCACTTCAATTCTAAATAGTTTTTATTACATTATATATGAAGTAAATGAAATACTACTTAAAAACAAGTGGTTGATAAACTACTTCGAACTATATTAAGGCGGCAACTACTAGGATTTTGACATGTTTTAATTGCAAATTTTTATTAAATTACAAGTTTATATATATTTAACCATGTTATTTCATTAAATATTATTAACTTTAGGCTTCACTAAAATTTTGTTTCAAAAAGACATATTTTTTTATTTACGACATTGAGCTGCAAGACAGACGTGGTAAAAAACTTTAAAACTGATAAACTGCCTCAAAACCCTGTGAAACGATTAAAAATTCTTTATTATTTAAGATATTCAAATTAGAAACTGGTAGTGTTTAGCAAACATTGCACAATTTGGACTCTGTACGGAAATTGATTGCTTAACCATTCAGCAAACACCTCATCACTTCAGTAGTAAAGACGCACGCCTTTCACTACGTAGCGTCGAGTCTGTTTCATCACTTCATTGCGATTGACACTTAAAAGAAGCACTAAGCAAAATATCGGTGTGTTCATCGACCATGATTGATGGTTGCAAAGCGTGGAAAATCCCGCTGACTCTCTTGTTTAGCTCATATTTTGAAATGAAGCATCAAAAAGCGGGCTCGTGGTAAATAACAGGCGCAGTATCCACACAATTCCGATCAATTGGATCGGCACATTCGCTCATGTACCCAGGCGGTGACGTTCCCGTTTTTGTAAACTGAGCGCAGAGTTCCTCCAGCTTCTGGAACTATCACCTGTTGGAAGCAGAAATAGTCCAATGAAGAGAGGAATAATGAAATTATATCTACCATCGCAGCGTACTTCTGTTGCGCTTCTTGAATGTAATTACTAGTCCTTTTTTGAATTAACTGGCAATGAAGTTTGGCATGAATCACTTTTGAATTATTTTAAAATCAAATCAATCAAAAACACCACAAAAATCGACATTTCATAATTTTCCATTAAAAAACTCTGATCACTTTTAACTTTGTTTACATTTTGCTTACAGATTTTATATTTCAGAATTTATTTGTGTCGACCAGGCATGATTTTTTGGCATGATTTATGTATTTATGTATTTTTCAAAACAGTCAAATAAATGATCTCTTTGATGTATAGAAATTTAAAATGTTTATGCTTTTTAATTCATCTTCAGTAAGTGGAACATTAAATAGTTTTCAATTGGTTATTTTAAAGTAATTAAAAAATAATTTAAATTTAACTAGTTTAACAAGTAGTTGAAAATAAATGCAGAGGAAAGTCAATTGACTTATTTAGCGGACATCACCATACAAAATATGTTAGTTCGTTCTATGGAAAAAAGTCCGAATTTCAAATAGTTGTGGTTGACAAAAAACTACTTTATCAACTACTTTTAAATTAGTTGATTTTCCTACAGGGAACAAACTAACTTGTTTTTAAAACAACTAATTAAAAAACTAGTTTAAAATAAACTAGTACATGAACTGCTTTGAATTATATTAAGGCGGCATCCACTTCAATTCTAAATAGTTTTTATTGCATTTTATATGAAGTAATTTAAATACTACTTAAAAACAAGTGATTGATAAACTACTTTGAATTATATTAAGGCGGCAACTACTCTGATTTTGACACGTTTTAATTGCAAATTTTTATTAGATTACAAGTTCATATATATTTAAAAATGTTATTTCATCAAATATTATTAACTTTAGGCCATCAATAATAGTTTTCAATTCGTTATTTTAAAGTAATTAAAAAAATAATTTAAATATAACTAATTTAACAAGTAGTTGAAAATATATGCGGTTTTCAAGTGATTTATTTTAAGAAAGATAAAAAATAATTTAAATTTAACTAATTTAACAAGTAGTTGAAAATATATGCAGACGAAAGTCAATTGACTTATTTAGCGGACATCACCATACAAAATAAGTTAGTTCGTTCTATGGAAAAAAGGCAGAATTTCAACTAGTTGTGGTTGACAAAACACTACTTTATCAACTACTTTTAAATTAGTTGATTTTCCTACAGGGAAGTTTTTCGAACTGTCACTGTCTTCGAACTGGCACGTGTGGCTAGAATGTTAAAAAACTTTGCACAATACCTACTAACTTGAGCATAGCAAGGGTAAAAAGAGGCTGGCAGCAGCCTCCCATAAACATCGGAATAAATTTTGAGCAATAAAATGATATTGCAAATAATTCTTAAAGTTTTCCTTCTTTAAATTAAATTTTTTCATGCTATCCTTTAATATATTTTTAAGAAAGAAAATTAAACTATTTTGGAGATTACTCCTTTAGAATCGATTTCAGATATTGCCCGCGGTATGAAAATTTTATGTCGAATGAAATCGAGCATTATCTAAAAAATCAAGCGTTACGCAGTCAGCGTCGCAAAGCAAAATACCAACAACGAAGAAATACCAACAAAATACCCACAGCAGCAATCTGCTATTGGATAAAATTGAATTGCAAATTTTTGTAAAACTCCAAAAGTACTGGGCCGATTTTTAGTAAATAAGTTTTCATAAAAAATCAGTAATATCATATTTGAGCTACAGCACAGTGTTTAGGAATTTTCGTTTTTAAATTTCAATACTAAGTTTATTTAATTAAAATATAAAGATTTATATGAAATCATCCCCGATGCCACGCATTGCTTGGTCGTTTTCTTTTAACCAGCTTGTGCTTGCGAGAGTATCAATAAACTCCATGTTGCTCTCTATGTTCTCTTTTTATGTTCAGCTAGCCACAGCACAAAAAAAAATGTGTGGGCTTGTGGGTAGCCGTTGCTCATACGAGTAGATTGTATTAAAGTGAGCTTTTATTATAATTGATAATAGCTAATATAAAAGCTTGATTTATTACAAATCCAGCAAGATTTATTTCATCGAAATTAGTTAAAGAAAAATTTTGTTGAGTTATTTAATATTAAATTGTAAGCATTAATCCGTTAAAAACAGCAGAAAATCTTAATTTTTCGTGCTGTCTTGTCTGAACTAAGTTTTTCGCAAGTAATAACAATAAAACATAATTATTTTGGTGATTTTGAAGTGAAGTAGAAATACTATAAATAGAATAACTCGACGAATTTTCAACCGATTTAAATTAAATGAAACTTTCTGGATTTACAATTAGCTGGATTTTTTTATTGCTACTACATAACGGGACATTAAATACAAAATATGTCCACAAATTGATCTTAAAGCAATCATATAGCATTAGCATTGAAGATTTTAGCGTAATTAAATCGAATCAATGATAATGCAAATTTATTCAAATACCATTAAATTTTTACACTACACTTATTTGTTATCAAAGTAATGCATTAATATTTAACTATCATTAAAGTGTTTGATAAATAATGCACTAATATTGCACTATCACTAAACCGTATTAATAATAATGCACTATTATTGCAATATCACTATAAAGCATTATGGGGTTATGCAAAAGATTTTTTATCGAATAATTCAATGGAACAAAAATAAAGCAAAAATAATTCAATGGAACAAGCAAAGTTAAAATATTTTTCTGAAAGCATCCGAATGATATATTGTTGTCTGTCAAATACAGATCCAATTCTTGTCTGGTGCCGGTTTGCTCAATGCCTTCTGTTGAATCTACAAATTAAATAGGAGCAGAAGGAAGTGAAATTAATAAGAATTTTTTCTTCAGTTAGTTTTCTCTTTTTCTATGCGTTTTTGACAAATGCTGGTCGGCAAAAGAACTATCACTCCTACATTGCAATAATTATATCATGGCCTGTTTCAATAATTTGTAATCGATTATTTGACATTTCAACTAATTATTTTTTTACAGCGTTCCATTTTTAAAAAATGATTGATACTTGCAGAGCTGAAAACCTTTTTTGAGGAGTTACCAAGATTTATTCGTCCACTTAATAGAGAATCTCGTCCACCTAATAGAGGTTATTTTTATATTTTAAAGCAGCTAAAAATTCGTACGTATCTGAGAAAATACCTTGCATCAAAATTGGTTGGGTAGTTTCTTAGTGATAATAATAAAATAAAAGTGCATTATTCACAATGTGTTTTAATGATAGTGCAATATTAGTACATTATTTATCATACACTTTACTGATAGTTAAATATTAATGTACTACTTTGATAAGAAATTAGTGTAATGTAAAAATTAGTGCACTAAATCTGTTATATTTAATGGTAATGTAAAAATGTTTACACTAAAACAAATTTTCATCAATTTAATCTTAATGCAAAAGTAGTGCAAATTGGCTAGGTCTGCTATTAGGCTGGATTCACAAACCACCTTCAGCAAGTTTTTGACGTTTTTTTATACGAAGTTCTTACGCTCTGCGCTCATTGAGAGATACTTGCTGCACGCTCTTCAACTTGATTAACATTATTTTTTAAGTGACTTCAAAAAGGAGGAGGTTCTCAAGTTCGTCGGTTTCTCTGACTTTTTTTTTATGTATGTACATTAGGGTGTTCTCTATTTGTATGGGATTTTTAAAATATTCGAAAAAGGTAGGTCTCCCCCCCAAAAAGTTGTCAAATGATCTCAGAAGTAAGCTGGGAAAAATTTAACGCCCCTACGACCCCGCCTTCCCATGCCGCCTTTCGATTGAAAAAAAAATATTTATCACTCATACCCCTTGCTTTCTCATTTTGAAAATTATTTTGTTTTATAGTGCATAAACTGTGAAAATCAGTTCAAAGTTATTGTACAATATGGAAAATGTATTATTTTTAATATTTATCATATTGTCATTCGCATTATTATACAAGTTTCATTTATATTATTCATATGCGAACATCACAATAACATTTTATAAAGCAATGTATAGCCATACAAGTGGCGACGGCGACGGCGCGCCGCTTGATTTTCATCGGACGGCTTGGGGCTCTGACACTTTTGACAATTTCTGGGTGCTTGACAACTACTAAAAACAACATTTTACAAATGGCCGTCTTGCAGCCACTTTTATACTTACACTATGATAGTTGCATTAAAGTTTATTTTATCGGTCATAGTGACAATCAAGTGTGTGAAAATGTCGTTGCGAAATGAAAATATTATTTTTTTAGTTGGGCCAATTAATTTTAGTATTACTGGTTCAAAATTGCCATCCAATAAACAAGTGTTACAGGTATTAATTTACGATACTAGAAACGTTAAATTAAACCTTAAAGAAAGTGCAAGTTTGGTGATTCGTGAAGTGATGATATTCTGGGAAAAGACGCGCATACCCACTAGGCAATTACAGCATTGTGTTACAAAACTTTTGAAATTGCATGAGGAGTGGCGAAACTTGCAAAAGAACGCGCACAGAGCCAAAATATGTTTTAAAGAAAGAGAGAATTTGTTTGTCAATGATCTAGACAACCTCTTTAATATCGCACATGCAGAAGCAATGACTAAACTGCGGATTGAAGACGACAAACAATTTCTTCTGGCACAAAGGCAGCCTGGTCGCGTAGGTTGTCTCGGAGCTGTCGACAAGATTTCTGCGATTGCTGAGGAGAAAAGGGAGAAACGTAAGAGAGATGAAAATACTCGGCTGGAACAACACATTGCGAGCAAAATAGCAAAAAATTCAATCGATGCATTGCCTCAAATGTTTTCTGAAGAGTCTGAAGATGAAGAAGAGCCTGAATGTGCCCAAATTGTTACAGTGTCGGAGGAGGTTCTGGTGGCAGGAGAGCTCGCAAACATTTTATAACGCCAAAACTTGTTGCAGTGCTTGATAGATGTCAAGTTTCAGTGCGCTACGCTGTTTTCATCCTGCAAGCAACAGCAGAAGCACTCGGCCACAGTTTGGATGAACTGATCATTACTCCAACTTCAATTCACAAAGTTCGTTCACAGTTGAAAACCCAACGGGCTGCAGAAATAAAGAGCAATATTTTAAAATCATTACCTCAATTTGTGGTGGTTCATTGGGATGGAAAGTTATTGCCCGCATTGAGTAAGTGTAAACGTCATAATTATATGTAATCAGTTTAAACTAATAGTCGATTTTATAATTATATAGGTATTCAGGAGCAGAAAGTAGAACGTTTACCAATTGTTGTCAGTGGACTCGGAAGCGAGATGTTAATAGATGTTCCAAGACTGGATAGTTCATCTGGAGAAGAACAAGCAGCAGCGGTGTATAAGGCATTGCAAGATTGGCAACTTTGCGACAGAGTGCAAGCTTTGTGTTGTGATACGACAAGTTCCAATACTGGAAAGAAAAATGGTGCTTGTGTTTTGTTGGAGAAAAAATTGGCAAAAGACTTGCTGTATCTTCCATGCCGACATCAAATTTACGAACTCGTATTGAAAGCCGTTTTTGAGTCTAAGTTGCCAATGCGCTCATCAAGCCCAGACGTTCCCCTTTTCAAAGACTTTAAAAAGTCGTGGCCACAACTTAAATCGAAAAAAATTGTGAATGGAATGAAGGATAGCAACTGCCATGGAAAACTTATTGATTTTATGGAAAATATTTCACAGTTCGTCTCACAAGAGTTAATAAAGCGTCAAGTGCGATAGGATTACCGTGAACTTTTGGAGCTGGCATTATTGTTTCTTAAAGCAGAAAGTGAAAGCGATTTCAAAATACGGCCACCAGGAGCAATGCACTATGCGAAATGGATGTCGAAAGCAATTTACTGCTTGAAAATATTTCTTCTCCGTGAGGACTACCCATTGCTCAAAGAAGAATTGAATGCTTTAGGAGATGTCTGCTGCTTCATTGTCCGTTTTTATATTAAGGCTTGGTACAAATGCTCAAACGCAGCAACAGCATGCCAAACAGATATCGATCTCATTTGCCAAATGGTGAATTATCAAGATATTGACCAAATGACAGCAAGACCTGCATTGAAGAAACTTATGAGTCAGTCTTGGTATTTACATCACGAAATATCTGCTCTCGCGTTTTTTGACGAAGCTTTGGAACTCGACACTAAAAGGAAAATGGTACAAGCTTTGACAAGGGTTAGTGTAGAACAAGTGGACAAAAGGATTCCTTTACATATTGAGGATATCAGGAACTGGGGAGGTAATAATGCGAGTAAATAACTTTTAAGTTTTAAACTAATAATTAAAAACGTGCTAACAGATAAGACGGTTGACGAATTTATAAATGAGAAAAGTGCGGAAATGTTTCGTCGATTTAAAATCGATGACAGTTTTCTCAGTTATGACCCGGAAAATTGGAGTAGCCATGAAGCTTATATTGATGGGGAAAAAATTGTAAAGTCGTTGCGTGTTGTCAATGATACTGCTGAGATAGCAGTTAAACTGATGGAAGACTATCATGGCCTTCTCACCAAAGACGAGAATCAAAAGAAATACATTCTGCAGTGCGTTCAGGAGCACAGAAAAATTTACACAAATTGTTCGAAAACTGTTTTGAGTAAAAATTATGAATTTATACATAATGTATAATAACTTTGAACTGATTTTCACAGTTTATGCACTATAAAACAAAATAATTTTCAAAATGAGAAAGCAATGGGTATGAGTGATAAATATTTTTTTTTTGTAATCGAACGGCGGCATGGGAAGGCGGGGTCGTAGGGGCGGTAAATTTTTCCAGCTTACTTCTGAGATCATTTGACAACTTTTTGGGGGGTTGAAAAATTAAAATAGAGAACACCCTAATGTACATGTATGTTTTTTAAATGTATGTACATCGATAACTCCCAAACCATATGCCTGATTGTCATATTTTTTGGGGAACAGATAGATATCATAAGCATGGAGATGCCCGTAAAAGAGTGGGCGTTATTCGAGAACTGGGCGTGGCACTACTAGATCTCGCAATACTAGATACTACTGTATCTCGAATAATATCCACACTAAGGTACTGCAATTTAGTGTAGTGGTAAGCACAATTATTACAAATTACCGGCAAGAAAATGGGCGTTATTAGACAAATGGGAGTGACAATATTAGAAAAACAGTGTATCTTGAATAATTTGAGTCTAGAGTACTGCAATTTAGTATAGGGGTAGGCATTATTATTACAAATTATGGTCAATAAAGTGGGCGTTATTCGATAAATGGGCGTGGCAATACTGGAGAAACACTATCTCAGTTAATATTGACGCTGGGGTACTAGAAATAAAGAACAGGGGTATGCACAATTATTGGAAATAACTCTCATGAAAGTGGGCGCTTATTTAACAAAGGGGCGTGGCAAAATTAGAAAACACTATACCTCGAATAATATTGACACTAGGGTAATAAAACTCATTACAAGAATGGGTATAATTATTTCAAAACACGTGTCATCTAAATTAAATTTAAGAGACAGATATTTGAAATTACCAATAAACTTTCAGAATTCAATAGAACAAATTTTTCAGAACAATTGTATTTATGTTGCTTATACACTTTTTTCGAAAATTTATCATATTCTCTAAAAAGGAAGAAATAAAAACTTTTAAAAAAAAAACAACCGACTACAAAATCACTACAAAAAAAAAAGTTTTAAAAATACTTTTCCTTTTAATTTCTTGGTCATATTTGATAATTTATATTATTATATATGAAATCTTATTATTTGAATTTATTTCTTATTTGTTTTATTATCATAAATATATTTATTTCTTGCTGAATACAAATGCTTTGAAGTTGGCGCTTCTGATTCAAAGTCTGATTATATTAGCGCCGACCTTAAAAGCTTCTGTAATCATAAAGAAATTAATATATTTATGATAATAAAACAATTAAGAAAAAACTCCAAATAATAAGATTTCATATATAATAATATGCTTAAATAAATTATCAAATATGACCAAGAAATTAAAAGGAAAAGTAGTTTTAAAATTATTTTTTACTTTGTAGTGATTTTGTAGTCGGTTGTTTAATTTTTGCAAAACCTTGCTGAAGGTGGTCAGTGAATCCAGCCTTAATGAAATTCATCAATTAACCTCATAATGAATTTATGTAATATATCTAATAAATATATATTTTAAAATTAAAAAAGTATACAATCCTTTTAGTAATTTAAGAGATGCCTTTATTCACCCCTTTTACCTTTTATATACATCTCAAATTTCAAGGTAATCAATCCAGAGGAGTAACTCCATTCGCGCGTCGGAGCTGACACGCACACTTTTTTTGTGTAAGAACAATCTTTAAAATTTATATTCGACCTTTGCCAAAAAGTTGCTTTAATTTGAGTAAAATAAAACGTATATGCATGTTAAGTACATTCAACTTACTGAAAAAAGCTATGAAAGTAATGTGATTTATCTCTCCCCATATGTTTTTAATGCGCAGTGATTTCTTTTATTTTTCTTTAGAATCAATTGACAAAAGTTTATTTTAAGTATTTTCACTAAATTAAGTTACATTAGACCATCTTGTGTTACTTCAGTATTAAACTAAAGATTTTCTCAGGGATGCAAAATAACGATTATTTTTTAATTTTCAGACCAAAAGATCATGCATAAAAAGTTATTGTAAAACAATATTAAATGTAGCAATATTATGCTAGGATCTCTGACTCCCGTTTTTGACATAATTTTTTGATTTTTATGATTCTTAAGATAAAAATCGCCTTAAGCCAAAAATTATTTTCTGATCGTTATTTTATCGATCAGAAATAAAAATTATTTAGTAATCGTTATTTTTTCGATCAGAAATAAAAGCTATTTTTTATCGATATTTGTAGATCAGAAATAGAAACCAATCATTGATCGATATTTTTTTCCGATCAGATTAAAAAAATTATTTTTTTATTTAAATAGTATCGATTAGAATTAAAATTAAAAATTAAATATAATTAAATATAAAATAAATAAATAAAAAAATTAAAATTAAAACTAAAATAAATTTTTGAAATTTTTGAATCACAGATTCTAAACCAGTGATCCCTAATACTGCTAGCGCATGTATTAAATGTGTAATGTCTATGTGGCCGCCACGCACGGTAGAAGTGAAACTTTTACCCAAAAATGAAATTTCTGGGAAGATTGCTATTTTATTTTATTAACATTCCCTCCTTCAATGAAACCAAATGATTAAAAAGCAGTCTGCCTTCATTCCAGTATTAGTTCAAGAACTGTATTTTTTTCATAATGGCAATTAATATTTTCAACATGGCGATATCATGGCGATTGTCCATTTTGTTTATTGACAGTTACTGAATACTTCAATATTCACGTACAGAATTCGATCGCAGTTTTTTTACTTTCGTGACAAAAACATTCACGAAAAAAAACAAAAAAAAAACTGCCAGTATAACTGTGAATATTTTTAATTTATTTATTTATTTATTTCTTAACCAAGCAACGTATGATCTTAGTTCTAGTCTTAACCTATGCTTAACCTATTTTTTAATTATGCTATTTTTTCTCTTTTTTTTTATTTTTTTTTTTTTTTGGGTAACAGTTTAGGCTTAGGCCGCCTACCCGGTTGACATGATTTCACCTGCATGTCTAAGGAAAAGCTGAACTAATGATTACAATTATAGGGCAAAGGAGGTTATGAGGACGGAAGTAGGAGCTTGTAAAGTTTTTTTTTTAAGGAGAATTTGGATATGAATGGTGAGTAGCTAAGGCTGATACTATTAAATTCTTTGCAACACCTTTTAATTGGCTCATTATTGGCGTATAACATTCGTGTGTGCCTAGTTTGTCTTGAGGATTCGTTGAATTTGAGAAATTGAGTTGAGAACGTCAAATGTAAAACATGAGGTGAGTAACTTTCTTCGGGTTGATAGAGGCATCAGATTAAGCAAGCTTAGCTCATAGGATGGTAGGGTATTGTATTCGCTGGGGTTGTAGGTGTTCCTTAGAGCAAAAAGCAGGAACTGCTTTTGAATAGATTCCAGTCTCTCACAGTGTACATCGAAAGCAGGATTCCAAATAATGCATCAATATTCTAGAAGTGGGCGTACTAAAGAACAATATAACGTTTTGGTAACACATACATTTTTAAACTCTTTTGCGCGTCGTTTTATGAAACCGAGTTGTTTACTGGCTCTTGTTAGGATTTTATCATAATGAAGATTAAATCGCAATTTATTGTCTAAAACGACGCCAAGATCGACGATATGATTAAGTTTTTAAGTTCTTTACTATTGAGTAAGTAAATGGTATTCCCGATGAGATTTTTTCGGGAGAAAGTTATTGAGTAGCATTTGTTCACGTTTAGAAATTGTTTTTTCTTTAAAACAAAAATTAAAACAAAAGCACAAAAATTCAACTGCAGAAAGGACCACTAAACCTTTGCTTCGTGGTCAGAAGCACTGACCTTATGCTACCGCGCATACTTGCTTAGATTTATTTTACCGTAAAAGACTTGCATCATATTTTATGTTGCATTTGCGACGAAATTTCCCAGTAGCTCAAGTCTTAAAGAATTGATAAACGAATCATGAATAAATATTACTGAATCATTGCGGAAGTTTCATCAACAAACAAGACAGAAATATGAAAAAAAAAATTGTTTTCTATTTTTATATATTCTTTGATTTTATTTTGCATGTTTTTTTTGGATCAGATTAATTCCGATTTGTATTCTTTGATATATCAGTCATGCAGTCCATTAATACACCACATTTTTAAAATGATATATATTGTAACTTTTCTTGAAAAAATTACCCCGAAATATAAGCCTTTGTAGGGAAAACATAAAAAGCTTATGAAAGTGCGAAACAATACGTGTACGAATGATTCGAACTTTCATGCTTTCATGCAAGAGGTGCTACACATGCTTATGAAAGTTAATTAAAAAAATTTCATCGTATGCGGATGTTCTCGCTGCTGTTGAATAAATTAATTTTAATGATTTGTTGTTGAGTTAATTTTCTTTCCATTATATATTTTTTGTATATTTATTGCATATAAAATTGTATATTTTTCACTTTTATTTACAACTTTTCACATTTGTGTCATTTGCTTTGTAAATGTAAACAAGTTATCAGTGTTGCTTCCTGTATGGAATTGAGGAAAACACGAAATAAAGTACGATTCGAGGGAAAACCCGAAATGAATCCACCAAAAGTAATTAAAAACAACACTGATATCCCCCTTTTTGACATACACTAGCCGCTGCTGTCAAAATCTACTGGCTCTGAAATTTCGTTGCTAGTAGCGATGAAAGTGCTGTGAAAGTGAATCCAATGCGAGTGTATTTGTAAAAAAGTGTGAATGTATTGAGTTTTTCGAACTACAGGGCCAGAATACTGGTCTGTGTAGCATGCCTGTAAAGAATATTCTACAAGTCTGGCTTATGCAGCAAGTTTCTTTAAAAGCAGCGTAGGTAGTCCGATAGCTCAGTTGGTAATGGATGAACTTGTAACCATTAGGTTGTGTGTTCAAATACCGCAGCATGCGCATTTTTTTTAATTTCGATATAACTATGTGTTAAAAACATTTTAATTATATGAAAGATATGGTACTTATGTGAAAATTCACAAATCTAAGAATAAAATATATTTTAGATTCAAAGTTGTATTCGTTAATATTGCAGCATGTGCTGTTTCCAAGTCAATCAATGCAAGGCCTACTTCGAAAATTGCTTTCTGAATTTATCAAAACTCAATTTGAGAAATGCCTAAAAGTATGCTAATATTCTAAAAAAAGCTAAGTTCAGATTCAAACTTTTAGACCCTGATGAACGTTTAGAGCAGACATGCTCATCCAGTAGCTCATCTTGCTCGCGTTACCCGCCATACAATTTTTTTTTATCATGAGCTTTGTCTTTGCGCTTATGCGAAAAAACAAAACCACGTATAAATAACAACACTATCTACAGAAAAAAAAAAAATCCAAATAACAGCACCACAAGCCGCTGTTGACGATCATTAAATTTTGAACGCATAAACAAATGCATGCATCCCGTTGCTTGTGTGTTAACGCGCACAGGATTTGCTTTTTTTTTATCGCCAAAAGTTACGATGCGCAATATTTTGTGTTTGATATTTTGTGTTTGTTTAGAGTATTGAACGAAAGACTCCATTCAATCATAAAAGAAAGAAAAGAACTACTGATTGTAAAATTTAACATAAGTATTACTCAAATAGATATGTCTCCGTGGCCCAGTTGGTAGAACAGCCGACTATGGATCCAAGCGTAGTGTGTTATATCTTCGGTGAAAGAAAAAATATGAAAAATTATTAAATAGCAATTTTTTCGTTTTTATACAACCAGTGCGGCAAATTACTGTATTGTTGTTTTCATAAGAATCGTTTCGTTACATTGGTCTTACCCCCCATCTAGCTTGCCGTATTGTTGTATACGTGGCAAATTCTCTTGGGTAGTGAATCACATCATCTTCATTAACAATCGTATCGATTGACTTGTACATCCACATTTGAATTTTTGGTGGAAACAATAGCTCTTGCACACAACCAAGCAGCAGATTTTTGACGCAAATTTACGATATCTGCGTAAACATTTGAAACCCAATTGTCTATAGTCGAAACGCATGTATCTCCAACCCAATCGAAGCCGAGCTCTTGTTAAAAAAGTTA
Source organism: Coremacera marginata (assembly GCA_914767935.1). Classification (NCBI taxonomy): domain Eukaryota; kingdom Metazoa; phylum Arthropoda; class Insecta; order Diptera; family Sciomyzidae; genus Coremacera; species Coremacera marginata. The sequence goes on from OU612046.1 coordinate 80,593,552, forward strand.
TCATTGTAAGCTATTATAATAATTGATAATTTTATTGTGAGCGATGTCTGTGCTAAATATCATCGCCAAATTGATTTTTGAAATCGTTCCCTAACTGTAACGCCTTGGACATTTGTCAAAAAATCAGGATTACTGCAAACAACTCTCTGAGCCGGAAAGCTTTTCCAGAGATGACGGCATCAGACAGTGCATTTCTCCAATGGTCATCACTTTCAGGAAGATCTAAGGCTTTGCATGCCTTGCGGTATGTGGGATGCAAAACACCATCTACAGTTCTTAAATAAGAGAAACTTGTAGAACATTTTATGTGTTGAAATAGAATTCAAAGGTTAAAGCATTCAGAAAAATTAAATACAATGATCCGTGTAAACTCTACCTAGAGCCGAATCTCGTTTAACTTCACCCTATCCTTTAACATTTTGTGCTCGTTTCCGTAGATTCCCTTTCTTTAGTGTTCAGGTATAATATGAAGGAACTTGGCTGTAGAGCAAGGTCTTCGCGAAATTATCACTCGAACATAGTTTAAAAAAAAAAACGCAATCAATGTGTTTTCAGGTATTTTTAGAAACACTCTTTGTATGTTGTCTGCAGTAAAATATACTCTTTGTCTGTTTTCCAAATGTACTGCCAATTGTATCAATGCAGGATAGAGTTCATGAATTGAAAAATTCTCCATACTGCTTCAGATGAACTAATATAACGGCCATTAAGAAATGTTTAAATCTCGTTTTGCTATTTTCAACCAAAAATTTAGCTGGGTCATTAAATTTAGCTTGTGCGAGCGGCCACACTCCCTCGTTTTATGGTCCATAGCACCTACATACCAAGTTTAAGCATCAAAACATGTCCATCTCAGAAGCATAAATGATTTCTGAAAGTGGGCTTAGATATAGTTCGGCCACGCCCATCTGAAGTACAGTTTCTGCGAGTAACCCTATGAACTAAATTACCAAATTCAAGTCTTGTACGACCGAAACCGTCCGAAACACAGTGTTTATATCTATTAAAAGGCGTAAAAAGAGGGTGTGGCAAAAATATTTTTCCGTAATTCATCTCGTACTGAGAAACAATCTGCCAAAATTTCAGCTCAATTGGGCTTGCAGTTTTGGAGTCTTAATAACTTCTCAAAATTGGGCGTAGATATAGTGTAACCACTTCTATTTTTAGGACAGTTGCCGACAGTAATTATTTGAACTAAGTAAATTATCAAATTTTAGTCTAATACAACCAAAACCGTCTGAAATATAGCATTTTTATTGATAAGTGGGCGGTAAAAGGGGGTGTGGTAAAATTTATATAGCCTATTTTTCAATGAGTTATCATAGCAGATGATTATAAAAAAAATAATCAAAATCCTCTCTGCCGTTCTTGAGCTTTTACGAAACAAACATACATTTTTACTCTTATATATATATATATATATACTAGATGGCATACCATCTAGTGTAGCGGGTTGGTGTAGCATTTAGGGTGTATATTAGAGTGGTTCTTATTTTTTTCGAAATTAACGAATTACGCACCGGGGTCTTGTTCCTCAACACGACAGAGGTAGACTGTGAAATTTCAGGGAAAAAATTTTGATATCCTCAAGCGACCTCTATATTGAATATCTGATTTATATGGGAAAATAGTGCTGTTTTTTCAAAAAAATCCCAATTTCATTTTTATAAGATCCAATTTTCCAAAAACTGGTACGCATTTCGTTATTCACTTAGTTTTTCTTTAAAATGAGTTACCAAACATGAAAATCGGAGTCAAATTACCAAAGTTATGATTTGTTACTTTTGGAAAAAATCTTACTTTTTTCTTGTTGTATTAAAAAAAATCACAAAAATCCATATTTACAAAAAATTCAGTGAAATGCCAAAGATATATTTTCAAAAACTATACTTTATATAGAAACAAAAAATGGTTTTTTTTAATTTTTTGCTAAAAGTATGACTTTTTGTAAATTTCGAGTTTGAATATTTTTACGAAAAAAATTCCTTAAAACCCAAATATATAAATTTTGAAAAAAGAAAACAAGAAATGAACTAAGAATAGCTTTGAGCTATTCTGAGCACACAATTTAAGAAACCAAAAATCAAATCAAGAAGTTATAATTGTTGAAACTTGACTTTTATTTCAAAAATCCTTAAAGTGCACTTTTCTGGCATATCGAACACAGAAAAAATTCAAAAAACATAGATATCTCCTCTGATATGACTTAAATAATTCTATATTTAATTTTCTTTCATCAAGTTTTGGAATTCCAGGATTGCCAAAATATTTTTAGGAAAATTGGGTTACCCGGGTTGTTATAAAATTCTCAAAGTCATAAATTTATCAGTTTTGGCATACGCTCTTATTCCGTTCAATACAATTAATTCTCTACTTTCTTAGTTATGAATTTGCAACACCTTTCACTTATACAGCTTGTTCAGGATTATAGAAGAAAATATCCAGATTATCCAGACTATCCAGATAAAAGAATTAAGACTAAAGATTAAATGCAAGTGTTTCAAATATTTGTGATTTTGAAGTGTTTTAAAATTAATTACATTTTTAAATATATCAAAAATAAAAACTAAACAAAACAAAACATAAATTGCATTTGTCAGTTACTCAAAAAATTACTTTTTGATTTTTGAGGTGTTTGTATAATTTTTTACTCCTAAGCCCGGGCATACCCGGGCATTTTCTGTATATATTTTGGCAACCCTTTTGGAAGTTTTAGAATTCAAAAACTTTTTAAAAGAAAATCAAATATACTTTTTAGAATTATTGAAGTCATTTCAGTTAGAAAGAAGTCAGAAGTCAAACAGTTATAACTTTTTGATTCGATTATTGGTTTTTTTAAATTTTTTTGTTTGCTTATATCAAAATTTGTATTTTTGGGTTTTTGGGAATTTTTTTCGTAAAAATATTCAAACTCGAAATTTCCAAAAAAGCATACTTTTAGCAAAAAATTTCGTAACGACCAAATTATTGAACATAATTGCACCATTTTTTGTTTGTACATTAAGTATAGTGTTAGAAAATATTTCCATGACATTTTACGGAATTTTTTTAAAATTTGGATCTTTGCGATTTTTTTTTAATACAAAAAGTAAAAGGTAGATTTTTTACCAAAAGCAAAAAATCATAACTCTGGTAATTTAACTCCGCTTTTCATGTTTAATAACTCATTTTAAAGAAAACTAAATGAAAAACGAAATGCATACCAGTTTTTTAAAAATTGGAGCTTACAAAAATGAAATTGGGATATTTTTGGAAAAACAGCACTATTTTCCAATATAAATCAGATTTCCAATATTGAGGTCGCTTGAGGAACGTTTAAGTATCAATATTTTTTTCTCAAAATTTCACAGAAATTTCTCTAGTGTATATAATGTATGGAGAAATAGTGTTCCGCCCCCTGTCTAATACCGCCCACTTTACTAGACCTTCAACTGCTCATATACCTAAGCATATTTGTATGTGCAAAATTTGGTTGAAGTCGAACAAACCCAAGCAACAATTCTAAAGAGTTGAGCACTGGACGAACAATATAATTTTTTAATTAGGTCCTATGGTATAACTATCTTCAGCAAGAGTAATACGCTTACAGATTGTTAATAGCAAAACTAGTTGTCTTTAAGTGTTCTATCCTCTTTCACAATATCTCATAGTAGTTTAAGGTATAATATACGTGTAAAGTTATCAAAAAAAAATTTTGTTTTGTTTGCTTAATGTGTTCTTTATAGTTTCTAGAATATGGTATGCATTAGACCGTATCACCTTGTATGGCAGAAAAGTAAACCTATATTTGACCCCGCCTTAATCGTTAGACATTTAAGAGACATTTTCAAAAAAAAATTTTTTTTCTTTAATGGTCCCTATAGTGCTTTTTTCGTTTTTATTGTTATATCTTCGGGGTTTCTTGTCCGATTCTTATTTTTTTTTTTAGAATTTTTTTTTTTTTTTTTGCGAATATTCACCCACCATATCTCAGTTCCTGCTATATAACACAGTACAACACATGATTTTGGGACTAAATTCTGAGAACTGCAAGTGAAAGTAGCCCCAAAAAGAAGAAGTTCTGCATCATTCGTTATGTCAAGTTACATGCCATAATAACGTATTATCGATTTCAAGTTAGTAAGTATCGTATAGGGGAATTTGTCACGTTTTAGGCTCTTTTGTTTGACATTTCTCGAGAACCACTAGTTCGATTTAGCTGAAACAAATTTAAAAAAATTAAGAATTACAATTCCTTTAATCTGTTTATATAACGTTTCCCTACATAAGCATCAGTTTCGCAGTTATAAATAAATGTATGAAGAAAAAACATATTTTTTGCCAGACAATTAAAAATTTTTTTTTAAATTCATAAAAAATCCAAAACGGAAAAAAGTGTCAAGTCCTATTACTTTCACGTAAAGTCACATAACCTATAAACAAAATGAGACATAGATCATGAAAATCAATGTACGCGTTTCGCTTTTATTCTCAATTAAGTAAAGGTATGAATTTCAAAAATTTACAAGATATATACAAAATTCTTTGGAAAAAACGTTGATGACTTTCTTATGATTCTCAGAATTAAAAAAGAAATAAGTAATTAACAAAAGGTTATTTCATTTTTATGATTGCGTTAGCAAACTAATAAACGATTATAAATGTGCGTGGACGCTGAATTCCTGTTCTTGTTTTGTATGGTAGGTACTCTGTTTAGTCAATTAAAGGGGAAAAAGGGACGTGCACTTTTTTAATGATGTGTGTTTTTCCGTTAGATACCTGGATGCGTCTATTCGTAAGTACCTGTCAGTTGCTTATGTAGGGAAACGTTATATGAACAGATTAAAGGACTTGTAATTCTTAATTTTTTTTAAATTTGCTTCAGCTAAATCGGACTAGTGGTTCTCGAGTTATGTCAAACAAAAGAGCCTAAAACGTGACAAAATCCCCTATACGATACTTACTAACTTGAAATCGATATTAAATTATTATGACATGTAACTTGACAAAACGAATGATGCAGAACTTCTTCTTTTTGGGGCTACTTTCACGTGCAGTTCTCAGAATTGAGTACCAAATCAATGAGCTGAAAAATGTTGTACTGTGTAATGAAATTCGTAAAATGTTAAATAATTAGAGCTCATAAAAAAATATTAAGACCACGGGAACAAATGATATCGATAAAATTTGTTTTTGGCGCAGTTCCGACCCATTTTAATCCAAAAATTACACTTTGAAAATGTTCGTCACCTCATACTCAACTTTTTCTTAGAAAACAAAAACTTTGTTTTTTCAATCGCAACTGTTTTTATAAAATCACAGCGTTGTATTGTGTAGAGCCCCTGTTCAAGGCCTTAAGAAAACTGTCGCTCACGAGTATAACCGCTGGAGTTTCTGCAAGTGCTACAGCTGCCTGCAGTGCGACTGTATATACACCCGTTCCCGATAGTGAAGACGAATATGAATTCGAAAGAAGTCAGATGGAGGATGCAGACATTCCAATGGAAAACGTCCAATTCATATAGCCGACATTCGCTTACGGTATTTTAGTTCTGCATTAGACCGGAGCGATACATCAAGCCGCCATCCCGTGTTGCCGCGTGTAAACATGCATGTCAACAGTCGTCCCTATTGTGTACTATATTGTTGTGTACTATATTCTTTTATAAGTTTATGAAATTGCTTTTTTTTGCATTCTTTTATAAGTTTATGAAATAAAAATATACGCAAATATTAGCTATAACGCTCCAATATGAGTTTCAAAATGGTTTATTGTGTTATTTCTACAGATTTGTTAAATTTGTAACCAATCTTCAACTTTTCCATAAGTGCAACGCATTTTTTTACACGATTTTTATTTTTGCACGAAATCTTTGGGAACGTATCTACCGTGTAAAAACCGAACTGAGTGTACATTGCTTTGAAAGCACATACATCAAAAATATTTGATTCACCTAAGCCCAAAATCAAAAAATACAAAATTAAAAACAATTAGCATGGAGGGCTTAAGCATATTTTTTAGCTATTTTCTGCAAAAAAAAAAACACAGCTGCGTCATTAGACACACGAGAGAAGGATAGATTTGATAAATGAATGATTTTTTTTTGTAATAAAACCACTTTTTAGTTCAAAAATAACATAAAATAAAAAACACGTTCACGAAAACGTTAATATTCACACCAGTAAATTTTATTATATTTTATCACAAAAAAACAAAAAAAAGAAAGAAAACAAATTTCTTTGCCCGCCGTGCGGAATCGAACCAGGATCTTTTGGTGGCAGTTCATCGCTCTACCCTTTGATCCAATCAGCCCTGCTACTACTTGCAGATATAACTGCAGCTATGTTAAAAGATGCTGTATTAACAGATGCAGAATGTCGCAGTATTCTGCTGATAGCCATAAACAAAAATCTTTTAAGTAGATTATCCTGTTATGCTGCAGCATAGCTTCAGTTGTAATTAATACTAGCTTATACCCGGCGCGCTTCGCTGCGCTCAGCGCTTATCCCCTAAAAGAGGGTGTAGCTTTAGTGAAGCCATACTTTTATTGTAAGTTCGTACCGAGTTTTATTGATGTGTGACTTATTTCGAAAACTATACCGAATATTTGGGGTGTTGAAAAAATGCCACGCCCCTCGTCCAACGCCCATAAAATGTTACCAGTGGAACGGAATGTGTAAATTGAGGTAGAATACTGAATTCCGAGGCTGTGCGACCTACAAAAAAAAAACTAAAACTGTTCGATATCGAAAATTTTAGGTGTATTTAAGGTGCCTTTTACGATCGGCACCAGACTTCATAGGAACCCTCTCAAGGCTTTGGTGTAAAAATTGGCTTAGCGGTTTCGGAGTCTTTACGTGATGTACACATATACCCACATACGTATATACATTAAGTCGCCTCAGGTTCCTTAGAAAAAAAAGTTGCTTAGTCTGGTTCTTCAAAATAATCCATGGCTTATGTTACGATGATCCCCAAAAAATTTCGACTAAAAATATTGCCTGGTATGGTAGTTAAAAACAAAAAACAAACGGTCAGAAATAAGAGTAATAAAAAGTTCTTTTGCATCAAAAAATCTTAATTTTTTTCCGTTGCACCAAAGAGAGTGCGGATTTTTATGGATTGTTTTAAGTTTTTTCATATTATTTTCACTAAAACTCAAATTAATTTTTTCCCTTACTACTTTTAGTCAAATAAATTGTGAAATGTAAAAAATTTTTTTGTAATTTCATTTACTTTAATTCTTCACTTTACACTATATTTTATCATCAATAGATAATTTATTTGACCAAAAGTAACATGGCAAGAAAGAAAAAAATTTTAATTTAAATTTCAGTCAAAATAATGTAAAAAGAAAGTTAAAAAATTAATGAAAATCCGCATTACCTCTCATCCGACTGAATAAATTAAAAACTGATTGGTGCAGATAACTATTAAGTCTGACCGTTTGTTATTAAGAACATAAGAAGATCGGTCAATGTCCTTTCAAGGGCCGAAATGGCCATTTCGTTTTTGTTTTTTTTTTTTATTACAAACTATCCCAGCACACGGATGGCTATCGCTACTGTCAAAATATTTGGGGAATCATCATAACATAAAGAGTTATTTTGCCTTAGTATACAAACATACATTTTTTACTGATAGATAGATGAGCAGAAAAGGAAGGCATGGCAACATTTATATATATAGTGACCGCCACTTGGTCCCATTGCACCTACATATCAAGTTTCACTATCAAAACATGTACAGCTCAGAAATTACAATGATTTCTCAAAAGTCGGCGTAGATAAAGTGCGACACGCCCATTTTTTTAAGGATTCTGACAGTAACCATATGAACTAATCTACCAAGTTTTAGTCTTTTACTGTAAAAAAAGTCTGATATAGATTTGTAAGCGTTAAAAGTAGGCGTGGTAACATTTATATATAAAATGACCGCCACTTTGACCCATAGCACCTACATACCAAGTTTGACTATCAAAACGTTCACATCTCAGGAATTAAAATTATTTCTAACCGATAGCCCTGGCAGCTAGTGCTTACGTAGTTATAATTATTAAATTGTAATTAACTATATTACATTAATAAATAAGTAAATAAATAAATTAAATAAAATTACTTCTGAAGAGTGGGCACAGATATAGTGCTACCATTCACATGTTTTGCAAAGCTGTCGAGAGTAAGCGTATGAACTTAATTACCAAATTTTAGTATTTAACGATGAAAATCGTCTGATTTATAGAAGTTCTATTAATTTGTGGGTAAAAAAAAAACCAAGTGGCGGCCGTAGCGTAGTGGGTACAGTGTGTGGCCAATACGCGAGAGAACCCTGGTTCGAATCCCACCTGACACGGAAAGTTTTTAAATTGAATTAATTTTTCTGTTCGGCCGTCACCTCTTTGCAGACAATGGCAAACCTCAGAGAATAAAAACTGCCATGAAAAGCTTCTTGAAAACATAAGCCGTTCGGAGTCTGCATAAGACATGTAGGTCCAGCTCTCGACCATTTGTGTTCAAACATTCCAAAACACGCACACCACAATTGATCATAAGAAGCTCGGTCAAAGTGCTATCAAGGGCTGAAATTGGCCATTTCGTTTTGTTTTTTTTTTGTGGGTGGTACAAGTGGGCGTGGCAAGTTTTATATATATATATATTATGTTGCGACCACTCCCATTTTTTAACAGTTGGCGGCAGTGACCATATGAACTGATGAACTGAATTACCAAATCTTAGTCTTCTACGGCAAAAGCCGTCTGATATAAAGCATTTTTACTGCCACTTGGACCCATAGCACCTGCATTCCAAGATTCACTATCAAAACGTGTACAAATCAGGAATAAGCAAGATAGATATAGATATAGTGCTGCCATGCCCATTTTTGTGCATTGGCCGACAGTAACCATACGAACTAAACTACCAAATCTTAGTCTTCTACGGCAAAGGCCGTCTGATATAAAGTATTTTTACTGATTTGTGGGCGGTAAAAGTGGGCGTGACAACGTTTATATTTACATAGTAACTGCCACTTGGACCCATAGCACCTGCATTCCAAGATTGACTATCAAAACGTGTACAGCTCAGGAATAAGCAAGATTTCGATAAAGTGGGCGTAGATATAGTGCGGCCATGCCCATTTTTTGTACATTGGCGGACAGTAACCATACGAACTAAATTACCAAATCTTAGTCTTATACGGCAAAAACCGTCTGATATAAAGCATTTTTAATGATTTATGGGCGGTAAAAGTGGGCGTGACAATGTTTATATTTACAAAGTGACTGCCACTTGTATTCATTGCACCTGTATACCAAGATTCACTATCAAAACTTGAACATTTCAGGAATTAAAACGATTGCTGAAAAGTGGGCGTAGATATAGTAAGACTACGCCCATTTTTTGTACAGTCGCCGGAAGTAACCATCTGAACAAAATTACCAAATTTTAGCTTTATATAATTAAAACCGTTTGATATAAAGCATTTTTTTTGTTTGTGGGCGAAAGAGCCAATTTGGGTTGTATGGGAGGTACCAAGCTTCCTTGTCCAATCAACACCAAACTTCACAGGAACTTCCCGAATGTTGCTTCAGTATCCCTAAAAATTTCATAAAGTTTGGTTCGGTGGTTTTGGAGTCTATACGTGATATACACACATATCCACATACCCACATACATACATTCATTTTTATATATATAGAATTGAATAAATCACTCCGTGTAACGAAGGTGTTTGGCTCCATGCGTAGTGTAGTGAATTCATACACAGTGGTATGGGTTGGTGGGTTGGTGGGTTGGTGTGGGTTCGAATCTCAACGGCATGCGAAGGTAAAATTTGGATTTGATATTTAATTTAATTTGATTTAATGTTCTTGTAATAGAAGACGTCAAGCAGCAAGAAAAGCCGAGAAGTCATTAATTTCTAAGAAAATAACTGTGTTGATTAAAGGAAAATTTGTGTTGTTGCCGATTTCTGTCAAGCAAATCACAGAGAGGCGGCAGCTTAAAAAAAATGTAAAATAAAAAACACCAAAACCCGAAACAAGTTATATTTTTGAAATTAAATTTTTTTTTAAAATGTTGTGTATAAAAAATGATCAAATACTTGGTTGATTTATCACCCACATAAAAATTGGCAAGTCAACATGTAAAACTTAGGCGTTTTGATGAAGAATTGGGAGGCTGAAAACTGCCAAAGCCATCTTATAAATTATACTAGGTTTTTTTTTCAATTTAACATAAGCTTTTTCTCGGTGCATAAAAGCCTGAAAATTATTTACTTATTTATATTTACTTGGTTATATTTACTTAGTTACTTTTATAAAGTACTTTTTATGTACAATAAGCTGTATGAGTTTGAAAAAAAAAAATAATAACTCATTGTATCTAAAAAATTTTTTTGAATAAAGCTGTTTTTATTTGGCACGTACATTATACCTTAAGAGAGTTGTGTTATAAGAGCTAACTGCGAAGACAATGTATCATATAAGCCATTTCTTATAGACTTCTACAAGACTTCAGCTATCAGAGCTGAATTTCATTTTTCATTTCAGTAGGTAAAAATTCCTCGTAAATGAACCATTTTTGTTCAGAAATTAATTATGAATGTTACTTTTTTAAATTCTTAAATGAGCTAAAAATGGAAGAATTTGAACCTTTGTTGATAGTTTTATAATAGTAAATAAAAATGTTTACATTCATACAATCGTCATATGAACTTTTTCACCAGTGCGAAAAACTTTTCTATGGTTCTTTTTTTAACTTATTTCTGAACAAAAAGAGTGCAAATTATGGTTCCTTTTTAACTCATTTCTGTACAAAATTAGGTTCATTTTTGATAGGCAATTTAGTTCCACGAATGATGCAAACGGGTTCATTTATGAGTTCCGTAAATGAACGTTTTATCCGAAAAGGTGCATAAATGACATACCGCATAAAAAACGGTAGTTTTGGTTCACTGGGTATTTCTTAACCCTTTCTTGTCAATGTATAATTTTTCTAAAGAAAGGGGTTCTTATTTACTTACTTACTTAGGTGGTCATAACAATCCGTGTTCGGTTTTCGGCCGAGGGGTTTTTATTTAATTTGCTTAAATTTCAGGGTACCTTTATAACAAATGAACAGAATTATGTTCAATGAATTTGGTTCATTCATAAGAAACATTCCGAAAGAACAGGACAATTTCTAACTGAAATTTACGTATTCACATCCATTCATAAGATATTATATTTTCGTGCTATATTTTCATAATAAAGAATTACCAATCCCATTATTCAAATCCCATGGTTTTAAAATACACGTACGCACTCAATTTGTTCATCCATATCACTGAAATTTTTTCACTGTCACTATCACATCACAGTGCCCTGTGGCGTATTAAGAAAAGTCTAATAAGAAATAACTCATGGCATTTGTTGTTGCTTCTACTCGTGGACTAAGTTCAAGTTGGCTCAGCCTGTGATGTAAAATTCATACAAATAGGATAGTGTGTTGTCCAAATTAAGTGGCTCTGTGGTTTTAGAAATGCGCATTTTAAAAATTTCTGCTCTTTTCACTCATGTTTTAGTCAACATTTATTATTGATTAATGAACAAAAAAGTATGTAAGAGAGAACGTGTGTAAATTAACGTACTTACAGTCAGTAAAGTGTTGCCGACTATTAGCACACCTTCCCCAAACAAAAGAATCTATCTTTACCGCAACAGCAGCGTCTGCTTCATCGGACAGCTCATGCAATGACTCAGAATTTTCATTAATATTGAGCACAGCCAACAGATGATCCACCACATCCTTGTAAGGTTTGAGGATCTTGCAGCACACTGAGATATTATGACACACCCGTATAAAGCATGGCTCCAAAGCTAGTGACTGTTGATACGCTTCTATAGCTTCATCAAAGCGCAACCAGTTGGCTAAGCTGTTGTTTACGCATTGTTTCGAGGAAGAGAATTGTAATTATTATATTAAACTTATATATATTATTAAACGTATATTCTACTTCATATAAATGATTAATCAAGCGTTTAAACTGAACTAAGCACGCACCGATACACGCACGATAAATATTAATATGAAGGAAAGCAAAAATCAATGCATACACATTTTATGATCAAACATCACATTTTTGTGTTGGAATTTAAACACTCTTTGTTTATATTTTAATTTTGCATTATTTTTTGCTTAAAATTTAACAGTTTTTGTATTATTTGAAATTTTAACATATCTTGTGTTCACCATTTAACAGTTTATGTATTATTTGAAATTTCAACATATCTTGTGTTCACCATTGCACATGTTTGTGTTGCAATTTAAACATTATTTGACGCATATTTCTATTTTGCATAACTTTTTGTAAAAATTAAACAATTACTGTTTCTTTTTTATAAAATGTGACGAAAAGGTATGTGACGAAAAGGTATTAGACAACAACTGAAAATTCGACCAAGATTTTCATTTGTTTTGACAACAAATTTCAATAAATATTTTAGAGTGTAAGCCCAAGCTGGGAGTAGAAGAGATTTTATTTACAATACAAAGAGATTCATTTCCTGTTGTCTAGTTTGTGAATCTAATGCGGGAAGTTGAATAATACTATAATTCTTGATAAATGCGATAGTTATATAAATATTTTGTATTGTTTTTATTTGATCTAGAGCGACCTAAGCCCAACTAGAATTCCGATTCGATTCAACATGCAGTCAGAACCGAGGAACAACTATTTTTTTCTTACATAAATCAACCTTTTTAGAAGATATTTTATATTCTTTATAGCGCAAATTTATTGATATTGAAAGGGTTAGTTCTGCTTGGCATAAATGAATGCTTTTTAAAAATGGTGAACCTACAAAATTTCACTTTAACCCGTAGAGCTTACCAGTCTTGTATGTGACTTACATAAGTTTATTACTTTTGTAGTAAGAGCTGTACTCTTCTATGAAGACATCACTTCTTAAAACTGCCTTATAGTGCATTTATTGAGAGCATAGCATAATTTGTTAATTAAATAAAACATGTAATGTCAGTTTTTTGACAGCTTTTAACCGAGGTGCAATATGAGATTCACACCATTAAATTTCTATCGCAATGAAATGTATGCGTTTATGTGATAAAATATTGCACCATGCATATACAATACTATAGATATAATAGTTTCTTACAAACATAATAAAAAATGTTACATTTAATTTTAATCATTGTTACGTTGGTACTGGAATATAACAATAACAATTTTGTTACATTAAAATAGTGTAGGCAGTATTGCATATATACATAAATTCTTATAAGACTTTCTTATGAATCTATATCTAAATTCTCTTAAGAGTATATATCTGCAAGAGATCTGTAAGTATTCTCTAAGGCAATGTTTCTTAGAGTGTTAATCTTGTTTCAGGGGTCTAAAGGCCGATATAAGGGCGTTCTGAAAATTACAACTCGCACTTATACCTCATGCAAATAATTGCATATGTGCAAAAATATTTGTTTGCATTTTTCCCCCATCTAGAAGAGTTCAGTATTTTTATGTATGCAGTTTGTTTTTGTTATTCGTTGTTATTGTTATCCAAATTTAAGCATGCAGTGCTTACTCCATTTAATGTACCGTTATATGAAAAGTGTCGCGGTGCATTGAATAATAGAGCCCTGCATGAATATACTCATCAAGTGAATATATCCTGATTCTCTAATGTAGCAATCACTGCAAGCAAAGCTGCAAGCGAATAAATGTGAACAACAGGTCATGTAGCGCAAGAGAATAACTTTTTATTTGTTCTCTGTTCTCTTTTCATACACTTTTGCACTGAGCTGAGCTTGCGATCTACGCGTTGTTTCAGTTTTTTCTCTGAGCACTTAATAAACTACACGAATACTCAGGTATCTGCTGCAGTGACCTGGATATGAGTTAATATGTAGGGTTTTTCCGCAATAAGCTTTTTGTTATTCTTATGTTAATGCATATTTGTGATATTTTTTGTTGCTTTATTCGCTACCTTCCATACAAAAAACACAAACACTGTCGAAAATAGCTTATATCGGCCGTAGCTGAACTCCTAGAAGGGTCAAATATATGAGTTGGTCCTATTATTGCCCTTCAACATGTCTTCCCAACACGCCTACCCTCTATCTGCCACCCTTCTTTGGGTCCCCATACAAAACCCACAAAAGCTGTCGAAAATAGTTTATATTGGCTGTAGCTGGACTCCTAGAGGGGTCAAATATATGAGTAGGTTCTATTATTTTTTGTCCTTCAACAATTCTCCCGAACACACCTACCCCCTATCTACCACCCTTCTTTGGGTCCCAATACAAAACCCATCTATTTTCTCCGAACGAACGAATAAAAAAATATTCGCTAAATATTCAGGGTATAAACACTGATATTTTCGTTATTTCTTATTGCTTTATTTGCTACCTGCTGGTATTAGTAAAGCATCGTGCTATTATTCCCTTCGTTTCTTATATCTGAATAAAACAAAGAGAGTGTACACAGAAAAAATGATGGCGGTAAATATGATTAAAAAGTAGGTCAAGCTGATGAAGCGGTGATCACTATGCGGTCAACACCTCCTAGGTGTTAACGCAACAAATCTTCTGTTAATTTTAATAATTTATGCAAATTTAATTTTGAATAAAATTTTATCGTTTTGAAGAAAATTCTTTAATGTAACGAGAAAGAATTATTCAAATTTACAAAAGTTTTTTCAAAACAACGAAAAATTCTTAACATTAACAAAAAAAATGTCTTTAATTAGTGAATAATTTAACAAAATATCTTCAATATGACTATTTTAATTCTTCATATTGAGAAAATAATCTTCAATTTGAGTAATTTTTAATTTCAATTTGTAATTTTTCGATATAACAAAATCTTATTCAATGTTACAATTTCAATCTTCATTTGAACGAACTATTTTCAATATAACTAATATATTTTTCATTACAACAAAATTTTCTTCAATTTGACTAATTTTATTATTCATATCAATAAAATTTTCTTCAATTGAACTAAATTTTTTCTTCATAATAATAAAATATTATTCAGAATGGCTTTTTTTATTCTTCACAGCAATGAAATATTCTTCAATATAAATTATTTCATTATTCATATTGACAAAATATTCTTCTTTTTTATGTTTACTACTTACCAAAATGATGCCCCAGTACGCAAGTTTTAAAAAAGAAAATGAAAAAATCCTACTTTGTTTTAGATAATTTTATTACAGTATTTATTGGTTTTTAAGTTAAGTTGAGTTTGCTTACACAGGCTCTCTTTTTTAACTGAAATTATTGTAAATACTTTTCATAGTTAGTTTTATATAAATTTGTTACATAAAATATTTTTATATAATTTTATATATATTTATGATGTTACATAAACTGAAATTGTTTTAAATAAATGAATTCATGAAAAATTAAATGGAAAAAATTTGATTTTCAATACTAACAAAACAGTTTCATGGAGTAAAATAATCCATACACATTTTAATTTAAAATAAAAAAAAAAATTATCTTTTATGACTGAGCTTTTAATCTTTTAGTTTGGATATAAGAGTTGTAATTTTGGGACTTTCGATATCGAAATCAGTTTTAATATTATAAAAAAATTGCTGGATAAAATTCCAAGCCAGACTGGATGGAACAGGATAAGCAAGATTAAAAAGATTAATAATTTTGAAACATAAATCTATAGCCGACATAACAGAATTTTGTTTATATTTTATTCCATCAAAATACACAACAACTTGGATTGGATCCAAAACTGAAGCAGATATTAATATTAAAGGCTGAATATTTTCCTTACATTTTTGTCTCCTTTCGAGCTCTTCCTCACACACTGCGACAGTGTTTCCAAATAAAAAAAAACTGGCCTGAGAATCTCGAACTGAAAACCGTTTATGGACCTTTTTATCACTTTGTTTGGTTACAACTTTTGCTGTAGGGGCAAGGATATTATGCAAACAGAAGAAAATTCCGCAAAAATTACCATCTGATAATGAAAGATTAGAAACAGCCATTTAAAAATGTGTTTACTCTTGAAATTTTAATTTTAAAATAAAAGAAAAGATAATGTGAGTAACAGCAAAAAAAAATTACTTTCACTTATGCTTGACGTTGTTATAAGGCTAGTAAGAATATCCTTACTGTGTCGATCTTTTATTTGCTCCTCTAGGATCGGCATGATTTTATTGCAAAAAGGCACATAGTTTACTATTAAACTACTAGTATTTGCATAAAGATTCTTAAAGTCCATTTCAATCTATTTAGAATTGAATAAGTTTCTTATCGCTTAGTCAATAGAAAAGTAATTACCAATTTAAAACCCATTGGTTTTTTGTATTGCTTCCACTTAGATAAAATATCAGTTGTACTTTGAGCATTATTAATCTCAGCTAGCCTAAAATTTATTGTTGCAGCCCAATGGTTTTCAACCTCAGCCCAGTCACAATTGTCTTGCAAAATTTCTTCGACGCATTTATCAGCATTCGGTTCCGGTGGATCTATTAACATAACAACAACATGATTATGGTTGGATGGATTTAAAAAATTGTTCACTATGAAGATAAAATTTATTGTTACTATTTTACCTAGGTCAAATTCTCGTCTTCAATTTTCTGCATATTTGGCACAATATGGTCTTTTTGCTAAAATATCACGGCTCTTTAGTAGCGGAATGGAATCGAAAAATTTATCATAAATTTTTCATTTTGGCTTCTTTCCAAGTTGCTTCGAGTAATAGTATCCCAGAAAAATACAATTTTTTATATTATTGTATTATTATATTATTAATACAAGAATACCTTTCTATATTCTTACCAAACATTCAGTTTTAAAAGTACTAACAATTGATTCCCCTCTAAGCTTAGCCATCGACACTGTCATGCGTATATCATTTTGGATTAAGTGGCTAACTATAAGGTCACAAATTACTGCTCGCGATCATTCAAACCGGAACACGTTTTATAAATATCAAGAATCCTTTTCCCTTGGGATGTCATTTTTAATATAGCTTCGATATCTAACTTAATATCTGCTTTTTCCTTAGTTCCTAAGATACTCATCAGCATCGTCTGGCATATTAGTCAATCTAAGGTCAGAATTATGAGAGGAAATGACAGTTGTCTTTAGAGATATTTGCCATTTTTTTATCCGATGTTCTAGCTGTATCTGAATTCCTAATTTTAGATTATACTTCTTAGCCAACTGCTGTAAATGCAGCGGTGACATAAGCTTCATTGCATCAATATCTATGCATTCATCGAAAGAAAAAATGAATTTATTTTACATTTAAACACAAAAAAATATATAAGCAGTAGGGCGGGTCATTTAAAAATCGCTCAATGCTCTGTGAAAATCGTATTCTAGGGATCAAAATAAGAAACTTTGCCGAAGGAACCATACCTCTAAAACGAATTCTGATGTCCCCCAATTTGGATCGAACTTTTGGGTAGGGGCAACTTTTGAAAAATCCCACTTTGACCCATTTAGAGTGCTCCAATCGAGTCTAAATGTATGACCGACCCCCACTAACTTTGGAGGCTTGACCCACCCATGCCAGTGGCACACCCCCCGGAACCCCCCTGTGGGGTTCCCCATACAAACATTTCAAAAAATCACCAGTTTTGGCACTTTAAATGAAAAAATCAGCGAAATGGCTGTTTTTTCTTTATTTGTATTTATTTATTTATAATAATATTTATTATTTATTTATAATAATATCTATTTTTTCTCTTTTGAAATTTATTTAGTTAGAACATATGTAAATGCAAAAATAAATTTAAGTTAGTTATAGAAAAGAAACTAAAAAAATTATTGTTTGAAGTCTTTTTTACTTTCAAGTCTGGGCAATTTCGCACGGCTCTCTAATGTCGTCACCATAACAGCCTCTACATTTTCCGGTATAACCCGTTTGGAAACGCTAGCTAGCAATTGAACATGTCGTTCCGTTCCTTGTATGTGTGATGCAATTTTTGGATCATTAAACGGTGGATCATCTTGATTTAAATATTCTTTCAATGCATCGTACGGAATGCTTCGCGTGAATGGTGGTTCAAATACGTTATTTATGTCATTCATATTGATCATTTCCGTGTAACTTGTGCAACTTTACTTTATATACTTTATATCTGGTTTTTTATAAGCTCTAAGTTGCGTTGGGTCGTCAACATCTGTTCGATAGCGTAGAATTATGTTGATAGCATAGTCGCGCTTTTCTTTGCTAACATCAAACAACATTGATAACAAGATATTTTCCGAATGCGCATAATATGAATTATCTGTAATTACTTGATTGACAATTTTGCGTAAACGAGGTTCTAGAAATCGTGACCAACTAATGAAGTTGAAAAATAATGCACTGCCGTACACGACAGAGTTGTAATACTTGATATTGAAGTACATTGGCACATAGCATTTAATTATAAATTCAACCAGAATTCTTAAAATTTGCATCTGGATTTTCCGTTGTCACATATAATCGTAATAATCTAGCGGCCTTGGTGAGCCACCGAGAATGTACAATTTTACCTGGTTTGATGTTAGCCAGATCCACCGAAACCACGCCGCTAGGCCATGGGCCGTGTCGTATAAGTACTTCGAATCGGTGGAAAATTCAATTTTTTTCTGGAGCGGGGGCATATTTTGCAACTCAATTTTCTGGAAGCCGTCCACCACCTGAAAATATATAATAATAAAATAATTAAAAATGGTTGACAATTATAATAAATGAGTGATAGCAATAACTTACCGGAAGAGTTTCACAAGTTTCGATTTGACGGCTCAGTTTTCCGGTTGCCGATCTTGGTCCAGTGCTGGTTGATTTATCCAAAGCTTCAAACAAATGCCGAAACGGAAGTTCGTTGAAGTGTAGAAGGCAAACGAACCAATGCAATGGTCTTTTTAACAGCAATTAGAATCGTCGTATAATTCCACCGTGTGGGCCAGTGTTTGTTGGCTCACCGTCAGTGCATATTCCAATTAATGCATCCAGTAATATATTTTTATCGTTGAAAAAATCATTTAATTTAGTTGTTTTGTATTCAGCGGTTTCATGTTCCAGTCTTACGTATCCAATCAATTCAGAATTGGGTTCTCTCAAAATAACAAGATGAGGTTCTTTTAACATCCTAGTATGATACTTCTCATCAACTTTAGCTGTTGTTAAAGTATCATCTTTTCTGCCATCGAATGAAAACGCTAACAAATTGGTATGATCTAACCGTTTGCGATTCGATTTATCCATGATGAGACGTTTGCCATGCTTATCTTTCATTTTAAAATCTTGTAAAAGAGCGGTTCCCAATGCCGATGCTACTCTATCAGGCACACAAATCTGTCACATACCAAGGCAAAGTTAAAACAATCGTATCTCTCTGTGTATTGTGAACTTGTGCTTCTATCCATATCTTCCTGAACCCGTGGCGGTGCGTATGTTGAATCATCGGGATCTTGGTATGTTGGCATTGATGACATAGACGTTGCTCCTTGCTCTTCAGTTTCCATCACAACTGCATCCATTGTTAGTCTTCTCTGATTATGTTGATCGTGCATGAACTCTTTGAGGCGTTCGGGAACCCAGCCGCATGCACATGGAGCTGCCTTCAAATCGCATTTACATGTTCCAATGTAAAAAATTGTTTCCAGAGATTTTACATACTCTGTAAATTGTTGGGTTTTGTTACTTCTGTTGATTTGCTCTTGATACTTGTCAAGCAATTTATTCAAATTATTAAATACACTTTTTTCAGCATTATTTCCATACCAAATTTTTCCCAAATTCCATTCAACTTATCTTGTACTTGAATAGTGAATGATTTATGGGAAAACTTTTTTTGTTCTGTTTTAGCACGTTCGCTTAAGTAAAAATAATATCTCAAGATATCCAGATGGGTTGGTAAATTAAGATCAGTCAAATCAGTAGACACACCAAAAACAGTAACATCGTGCTTGGGTATATGACTCATTGGGTTTTCGATAGTTGTTGCTTCATCTTGCGGTGTAGAGGATGGTGGATTCATTGTAAACTTTTTGATTTGGAATGGTCAACTTCACTTATTATTTTTTTTTTAAATATTTTTTTATCTGAAATTAGCACTTCACACTTTGAGTTCTTCACAACGACTTAATGCATTCACAAAAACTGTTGCGTTATATATGGTATACGAGACGAGGTAATAAGAATGAAATGGTAATTTCAATTCTACCTGCTGTGTCTTGTGGTGGCTTAAAAACGCACACAAGCAATTTTAGGATCTGCAATTGTGTCACAGTGATACCTTAATTTTTTAAAAGGGTTGCGGTGCATTCCAGTGATACCTTAATTGTTAAAATGGTTGCATAAAACGCGCATTTCTTAAGAAGGTGCAATAAAATACCCACAAAAAGGGTTGTAAAAACAATCTTCATTTCTTAAGTAGGTGCCATAAAAAAACTACACAAGTAAGTTTACGACATGCAGCTGTGTCTTGTGGTGCCTTATAAAACGCACACAAGCCATTTTCCGATTTGCAATTGTGTCACAGTGATACCTTCATTTTTTAAAAGGGTTGAATAAATTTCTAAATAGAAAAAAAACTCCAAAAATAAAAAAACATAGGAATTTCGCTGATTTTTTCATGTAAAGTGCCAAAACTGGCGATTTTTTGAAATGTTTGTATGGGGAACCCCCAGGGGGTTCCAGGGGGTGTGCCACTGGCATGGGTGGGTCGGGCCTCCAAAGTTAGTGGGGGTCGGTCATACATTTGGACTCGATTGGAGCACTCTAAATGGGTCAAAGTGGGATTTTTCAAAATTTGCCCCTACCCAAAAGTTCGACCTAAATTGGGGGACATCAGAATTCGTTTTAGAGGTATGGTTCCTTCGGCAAAGTTTCTTATTTTGATCCCTAGAATACGATTTTCACAGAGCAATGGGCGATTTTTTTGCCTCCCCACAAATCGACCCGGCCTAATAAGCAGGTATGAGCAAAGCAGAAAAGGGATAGAGGAAATTTTTTATTCTATAGCAAGAGAATATATTCAGAGAGGCAAAAAAGCATACTCATGCAGGGCTCTATTAAAGACACAACAAAGGCATTAGCTGATGCAAACCGGCAAATAACAACTCATGGGATCGCTGAAAGATCAAACTAACTGAATTCGAGCGTTCATGATCATTTCAAACAGCTAGTTTTAATCTCAAATCTAAACACATGCGTTCCTCATCCTCTTACTGCAGAAAATTTGTGCCGTCACATTGATGTTTGCGATTTGTTTCTCAAACGCCAAGAAAATTATCCATTTTTGAAACATATCATCCCAGGGGACGAGAAATAGGTTGTCTAAAATAATGTTTAGCACAAAATAAAAAGGATACAGGTTAGTTTGCTTTGAGCTTTTACCAACAACACAACGATTAATTCTGAAGTGTACTGTGATCAGTTGAAACCACATACAAGTTTGACCACTCGGCAATAAGTTTTAGAGCTTGGCTGGAATATACTGCCACACCCACCATACTTTCCAGACCTTGCACCTTCCGAATAACATTTGTTCCGCTCTCTACAAAATTTCTTAGACGGTTTAACATTTAATTAAAATGAGGAAGCCAAAAATCACTTGGGCCAGTTTTTTCCCGGCAAAGAACAACAATTTTATGAGCGTGGGAGAATGCAAAGAAAGATGGCAATCAGACTAGACAATAGGCTGGGCTTATATTCTTTTTTTTTAAATTTTAAAACGCAAAAATTGCGTATTTTTGTGCTGATTTGAAATACGCTCACCATATTTGAAATGAATTTAATTTTGGCCCTCTTCCAGAACTTTTCTGACTGAAATATTTTTAATTCTTATCAGGTATTTTGTAAAGAAAATGTTGGCCATATTTGCAGCGAACTAACTAGTTTGAATAACTAAATTCAATAATCAACATAAAGAGCACAGTTTTTGCTGAATTCCATATTTTGTTTTCGAGGCGTATGAGTGATATTTTCATATCGTGCATTATATTTTTTAATCATGTTGCTTATTGCGTTTAATTTAAATCCTTTACTATATGGAAAAGCAGTACATTTAAGATAAGTTTCAGTCAATAAAGCTCTTGTAGAGGGCCAAAAGTTATATAAAATTAAAAGATGGTTAGCTTATTTTGAAACTACGTAAAAATACACAACTTTTTCATCGGCCCAGCCAACTGGACAATATTTAATTGAGTAAAAGATTAATTCCTTATAAGGAAATCGTCTTTTATTTTTTTTTAGCGTTTTTTTTGGGATTTATTGAATCTTTCTTATTCGAAACTAACAATAAGTCAACATATCTTAAGAACTAATTTGACATCTGCCATGCCATTGCATAGTGTTTTTAGCAAAATTATGTTTAAGTTCGCCTTAAATTATCAAAGAAGATTCAGCATATTTCGAGATCTATGGTATCTCTACTTTTGAGTCGTTTTTGGTATTGGCGTTGTAGTAAATTCCTTGCTAAAGTATTTGGATGGGTTCTCAGCTTGTGGGTGTATTTTCAACAGAACTGCAGTATTTCTTCTTCAACAGTAGGAATCTTGAGGTCTTTGTGTATATTAGAATTTCGGATGAACCAAAAATCGCCCGTTATGTTTCTTAGCATTTTTGATTGCATTCTTTGGAGTTTTTCTATAATCGATGGCAACGCGGTCCCCCATAGTTGAATGCCGTACGTCCATATAGGTTTAGTTATGAATTTGTACACCAAAATCTTGTTTTCTAGACTGAGCTTTGCTTTTGAACTTAATAACCATTGGAGTTTGGAAGATTTAATATTGCATTGGGTTCTTTTTGCTTCGATATGCTTCCTCCATGTAAGCCTTCTGTCAAGATTCATACCAAGATAGTTGACTTCATCTTTATGGGGGATAGGGTGATTATTTAGTATAACAGTAGAGCACGTTTCTCTTCTTAAAGTGAAAATGATGTGGGAGCTTTTAGTCTCATTTATTTTAATTCTCCATTTTGCTAGCCATTTTTCAACAGTTTTAAGGTGTTTTTGAAGATTTATTGTAGCTTGTCTAGGGTCAGAGTGGGTGCTCAGAATAGCTGTATAGTCTGCAAACGTGGATGTGAGTAATTGGGGTTGTGTTGGTAAGTCGCAAGAGTAAATCAAATAAAGAACTGGACCAAGAACACATCCTTGAGGAACACCAGCACAGATTGGATAGTTTCTAGAGTTGAAGCTCTTGTGACGTACAGTAAACATCCTGTTAGAGAGGTAACTATTCAAGAGTTTATAAGTATTTTCAGGAAAAATTTCTTTGATTTTATACAAGAGGCCTTCATGCCATACCTTGTCAAATGCTTGCGCAACATCCAAGAATATTGCAGAACAGTATTTTTTTCTTCGAATGTTTTTCGTATTTCCGACGTTATCCTGTGTACTTGTTCAAGTGTGCTGTGTTTTTCTCTGAAACCAAATTTTGGAATTTTGGAAATTTTGAAACCAAGCTTGGAAAGTAAGAGTAGCAGACTTATTGGTCTTTAAGAGGTAACAAGAGTTGCATCTTTACCGGGTTTTGGTACCATCGTTATTTGAGATAGTTACCATTCTCTTGGGAAATATTTAGTGTTTAGGGTTGCGTTCATGATATATGGTAAGAGTTTTTTAGCAATATTCGGTAGTTCTTTTATCATTTTTCCATTAATTTTATCAATACCTGGTGCTTTTTTTTCATTTGTACTTGCAATTGCGTTGAACAAATCTCTGGGTTTTATTCGAGTGTTATTCATATTAGGAGTGTGGGTAGTGGGTGAGAATTCAGCATGGCATACCTCTGGGTTGGGTGTGAGCACACTTTGTAGATGCTTGGCAAATGCTTCTCCCTTTTCTTACTCGCTACGTGCCCATTTTCTGTTTGAACACCGAATGGGGGCGTCTATGCTGATGGGGTTTTTTAGCTTTCGAGTAGCCTTCCACAACGAGTAATCAGATGCCTTCATGGCACCTAGGTTTTGAAGAAACTGCTGGAGATCATTCTCAGCATAGTCTTGGAGATGTTTTTGGAGCTTTCGAGTATGTTCGGCTAGTTGTTTTTTGAGGTTAGGGGAGCTGTGAGTCTGCCATTCTCTCCTCAATCGCCTTTTTTCATTGCCAAGAGCCATAATTTGGGTTGATGCTGTTGTTGTTTGCGCTTTGGTTTTGTTTGCGGGTGTAGCAATTATCGCAGCTTGCTGTAATACTTGAGTCAAGTTCAGTAAAGCGGAGTCAATATTTTGTTCGCTTTTTAAGGGTATTTTGAGATTGATATGCGAACTTATGTACTTGCGATATTTAAGCCAGTTTGTGTACTGATTTGTTAAATTTTTGGGTGTTAAAATCGCTGAGGGAGTGATTTCAAGAGTAATTATTGAGGGAGAATGGTCTGATGACAGATCGAATCAAGATTCAACTGAGATTTGGTGTCTTCTGATATTTTTTGTTATACCAAAGTCAATCAAGTCTGGTTTTTTCAGTGGGTCAGTGGGCCAGTAAGTGGGTTGCCCAGTGGATATAACATCTAACTTAGCTTGTGATATGGCTGACCAGAGTATTGTTCCTTTAGGCGTAAGGCGTGATCCCCAGAATGAGTGCTTTGCGTTGTAATCACCTGCAGCTATAAATTTAGGTCCTAGAGTGGCGAAAAAATCTCCAAATTGTGTCTCTGTGATATTAAATCTCGGTGGGCAATAGACTGCTGAGACATTTAAGGCTCCTCCGTTTTCCTGAATGCAGATTGTAGTTGAGTGGAGATACTGTTTGCAGTATTCTTCCATTACATGGTGTTTAATTCTATTTTTAACTAGGATTCCTGTTCCGCCGGGCTTTTCCGTTGAGGTGCTTTGTATCGTAAAATGTATAACCTTTCATTGAGAAATTATTAAAACGTGTTAAATGAGTCTCAGAGATTACCATAACATCGATTCGGTTATCTTGAAGGAATCCGCGAATATCTAGTCTGTGTTGGCTTATACCATTTGCGTTCTAATGAAAAATTTTTAGGTTATTCATGGTTTTGCTAATTTTGCTTGAAGAAGTAAGGACTGATTTCTTATCATTTCTTGCATCATGGTGTTCATTGAGTTCATGAATTGGTTTATATTTTGGATGAAGGTTTGGAGTATCAATTCTAAAGAAGGGTTAAATTTAAGCGCATTTGCATATGAAACATTTTGGTTGTTATAAGCTGGGTTAATAGATATTTCAGGTGAGAGTGTTGCTATGGTTTGATGAATATGTGTTTTAGATGGGGCTTTTTGTCTTACAACATCATATACCGGGCAAACTCTGTAATTAGCAGTGTGATTGCCAGCGCAGTAACTCCATTTTTTGACGATCACGTCCTCTTTAGATTTGTTGCACTTTGTAGAGTTGTGCAGGTCACC
The DNA here is from genome assembly GCA_914767935.1 of Coremacera marginata. Lineage (NCBI taxonomy): Eukaryota > Metazoa > Arthropoda > Insecta > Diptera > Sciomyzidae > Coremacera > Coremacera marginata. The sequence goes on from OU612046.1 coordinate 80,618,888, forward strand.
GCAAATAACGCAGACGCTTGGCAAGGTGCAGTAGCCTTTAGTGTGTCCATATTCTTGGCAGTTAGTACATTGTACAGGCCCATTTCTTTTATGGGGTTCTTCAATTGTAATTCTACGGTGCAACAGGAATTGAAGTTTATAAATAGGGTGTACTTCACCTTTTTTCAAGGTTTTTGTATCAGGTTCTAATTCGATACGACAGAGTGGCTGGGGTATTTTATTTTTATTTAAAATATTAATAATGGATTTAACTTGAAATCCTTCTTTTTCCAGGGCATCTTTCATTTCTGAGGTCTTTACAAAGTGTTCTATACCTTTAAGCACAACAGTTAAACCTTTACTACTTTTCAGTTGGTATGAGTAGTAGTTTTTTTTTGAGCCGTCAAAGTCTGAAATTACTTTTCTATAGTCGGTTTCACCATATATTTGGATTTTAGTTTCATGGATTTGACCTTTTGTTATTGGCACTACATGAAAGTTTTTTACACCAATTAATTTTGTGATTTTGGATACTAACGAGTTCGAGTTCCGTTGACGGGGGGTTAAAATTATTATTTTTTTTCTGAGGATTGTGGGCTTCGCTTTCGCTTGGTGACAGTGACATACCTGTCAATTCCTGTTTGGGTGCATTTCATGGAAGACAGTGTTGGCGATACTACCTCGGGTCCAGCTTGCATCGGAGATATTACTTTATCGCTTCCTTGGGTAGCACCTAATCTACCTGTTCCTACAGGGAAGCTGTTTTCATTTCCTACTGGGTAACCTGTTGCGAGAGTAGAGGCTGTTTCTGGTTTCATTGGTGTGTGTGTGAGACTGGGTGAGAGACTCTGTTCGCTCCAAGATAGTGTTTGTAGTGGAAGGAAAGACACGATAGAGTTTAAACTTGTTTGTTGGCACTCTATTTGTTGCGCGGGAGAAAATGTAACATTTTTTAATATGACTGCACTATTTATGTTTTGTGCTGGCAAGGCACTTGGATTTTGTGTAGCGGGGATAGAGCGAGATGCAGACTCTATCATATGACTCATATTATTGTTTTGAGGTGGGGAGCGCATTAAGCTCATTTTTTTTTATTATGAAATTTTGTTCATTTTTTTTTTTTTTTCGTTCTGTGCGAAAGCACTGTTCCAAAGCATTTTTTTCAATAAAACTTATTATTATTATGAAAGCGTCACTATCGCAAATGATTTTAATATCAATTATTAATATTATATTTTACCTATATATAAAATTTCACTGAAAAGACCGGAACAACAAAAACACGTCCGCACTCTTTGCACTCTCGCGAATGTTTTTTTGAATTTTGGCAAAAATTACAAAGGCAAAATTACACTCACTAAGCACAATTTGAAGTATTTATCAAAAAATGTATTTTGTCCAGTTTTTGGCAAAGACTGCGAACGTGAATAGAATATTTTGGGATGGTTTTGAGCTCTATCGAGCTAAGTTCTAGAAATGCAATTAACGAACGATTTGGGCTTGATTTTAGCACATTTTTTATGTGGCTACTGAACTGCACAAGAAAGTTGTCACCCCCCGATGCTTGACACCCTATTGTTATAAAAATAGGTTATCAAACTCAAAGCGATAACAAGCTCTTTGCCAAAAAAATGACAAACTAAGTATTCTCTTTTTTTTAACCGGACTTTTTGATATTTGCATTTTATGAACACTATTGTTTTATGTGTTTTTACATAAGACTAATAACAAATTATACTAATTACAATGATAATTAGGCTTTTAATCACGATATACCTTGCAATAATCTAAATTACCGATTTAAGGGAATAAAAGGAAGTAGCAATGCTTCGTAAATTACGATTAGTAAGAATGCTAGTTTGTTTATTGAAAATATCAAAAGAAATAGTTCTATTTTTTTTGCTTAAAATTTTGTTTACTTAATAACATTTCAAAAATAATTATATGATATCTTTGGTAAAATTACAATTCCGGCCATATACAGCTAAGTTAATTTTCCAGGAGGAAGCTTAGACGTTTTGAAAATATTTGTTGCAATTTGATTTCAAATTATAATAAAATATACAAATTTCTTCACAGAAAATTATTTGTTTTTGATAAAATTTTCTGTCAGCTGAAATCGAACTCGAAACTCCCAGTTCATAGGCATCAATAGTCCAGACACCTTAGACATGTTAGTTAATATATTTTTATTGGTTTTTTATGAGTTCATACCTACCACCAAGTATCTCCTTAAAAGCCTGCTTTCAAAAATTATCCACATTTGAATATCTTTCCGATCCAAAATTTAGGCGCAAGCTTGATTTGAAACTCAAGGTTTTATTAAATGACGTGCAAACGTTTAAGTGAATTGTTATTACACTTGGATCCGGGATGTTTGCCTTGTTTATTTTTTAGCATTATAGCATTTCTTGTATATCACTTTTTTTGCACTTATTTTCATTGTTATTACTTATTCAGTGGTGGTTTTTACAAATGTCCCCAAATTTTATATTAATATTACAAAAGCTATATTCTTTAACAATCATTGCTCAATTAATTTCAGCTCTAACGGCTCCTCCGTTTTCAGTACATGTTACACATTTACGGATGCTTGAGTTTAACGATTGGACATTTTTAGGCATTTGCTGCCTTATGTTGCATGAAGAAATATCTGGATGTTTTCATTTGGGTCAAAATCAAATGGAAAATACTTCTCTATTAAGATATTTTCACAAATTTTTAGAATTTATTATGTGTCGTTAATGATGTTCTATTCACTTGTAAGAAAATGGCAAATGTGTATGATTTCCTCTTTTCTGCCAAATGGAACATTATCAAAATTGCCGTTTTTCAATTGTCATTTTTTCCAGACATTGAAGTAAGATAATTTTTAAATTCTATATTAAAAGATTTCAATAAAAAAATCCAATAAAATTATGTGGTTTTAACAGGAAAATATAAAATTTTCGGTATTTCCAGCTTCTGTACACATTTTTTTTCACAAACGAAGGAATTAAATACTAAGTCAGAGATAATCGTAATATTTTTCATAGGAACGGTTTCTGAGTTGTTTACTAGATATTAAATTAAAAAATAATTTTTTTAAATTAATCAAGGTCACAGCAGTGTTTGAAATTGGCCTTGGTATCACCTTGTTCACAGTTGGTGAAAAAAATATGTGTGGCCGCCACGCACGGTAAAAGTGAAACTTTTACCCAAAACTGAAATTTGTGGTAAGATCATTAATTTATTTTATTAACATTCCCTCCTTCAGTGCAACCAAATGGCTAAAAAGCTGTCTATCTTCGTACCAGTATTAGTTCAAGAACTGTCTTTTTTCATAAAGCCAACTAGTAAATTCATCACTAGTTTACTAGTCTAGTTTACTAGTTTACTAGTAATTAGTCTACTAATTACTAGAAATATCAATTGTTCCTTTTGTTTATGGAAAGTTACTGAAAAGTTCAATATTCACGTACAGGATTAGATCGCAGTTTTTTTAACTTTCGTGGTACAGTTGGTTATCAAGAGGATTTTTTATTTTAATTTGATGACTTAAGTAGTACCCAGGCTCGATCCTCTTAGCACAGACGACAGATCTTGTGAATGCGACAGGCGTTTTATTTTTTGTTAATTATATTTATACCCCAACGCGTACTGCGTAAGGGGTATATTAACTTTGTCATTCCGTTTGTAACGCCAAGAAGGAGGCGTGGCAGGTATAGAACAATATATATATTTTTGATCAGCATCATCTCCTGAGTCGATTTCCGTGTGTCCGTCTGTCTGTCCGTCAGTCGAAACGATTACAGCCGCAATTTTAAAGCTATCGCGCTGAAATTCAAAATATAAGTTTATTTTTAAAAAACGAAGATCAAGTTTGAGAATGGGCCAAATCGGATGAAAACCACGCCTACCTCCCATACAAAGTGACTTTATTTTTATTAACCGTAAAATGTCTTTAAAATCCACAAAAATTAAAAAAAACCCTCGAAATTTGGCATGTAAGCTTTGCTCTTCAGTCTTAATCCTGGCTACAAAATTTGGAAAAATCGGATGGAAACCACGCCTACCTCCCATACAAAGTGGCTTTATTTTAAAAGTAAAATTTCTTAAAAATCTGCTCAAATTAAAGAAATGTCTTGAAATTTTGCATATAGGCTTTGATGTATAATATAGACCATCACTATGATATTTGGCAAAGTCGAATGAAAACCACGCCTACCTCCCATACAAATTGGCTTTATTTTAAAAGTAAAATCTTTTCAAATTCTGCAAAAATTAAAGAAATGTATTAAATTTTGCACATAAGCTTTGATATTTAATATAAGCCATCTGTATGATATATGGCATAATCGGATGAAAACCACGCCTACTTCCCATACAAAGTGGCTTTATTTTAAACGTAAAATCTCTTAAAAATCCACAAAAATTAATGAAATGTCTTGAAATTTTGCACATTAGCTTTGATATATAATATGAATCATCCCTATGATATATGGCAAAATCGAATCAAAACCACGCCTACCTCCCATACAAAGTGACGTCATCAAAATAGGAAAACTTTCTTTAATATATAAAACTGAATAGCATCGTTTAAGTCGTGGCTAAAGACTTCGAATATACTTCGATATGGCCCCGGGGGGGCATTTTAGCTTCGGTACCCTGCCGAAGCTCCATCCTTACTAGTTTTAATTATAGTTAATTAAAAGAAAAATTTTGTTGAAAAACCTGTGCACTTTTCCCTTTGCGTACTCGCATCGAACCGCTCATAATTCAACTCCAAGTTGAACATGCTCCCTTGCATCAAAACGAACAAAATACGAACAAACCTGAAAGCAAGCATAGTATGCATCTTCCAGTTTACTAGTATCGCCTGTGGCCGAAATTCGGCCATACCAAAATTAATATTTAAGTCTACACTTAGTATCATAGGCACATAGTAAATATTTTTTCGAATCTTTTAGATCCTTCTTTTGAATAATTCATTAAATTTTCGAATAAAAAAACTGTCCTCTGAAATTACGCATAGAGGTCATCCTTCAACATTTTTTCTAAACACACGTAACCTAATTTGAGTGACAATTATATGATCTGCTCCTATTATTGTTTCCCCCTTCAACAGTTTTTCTGAACACACCCCCTATCTGCCAACCTCTTGGAGTCCCCATACAAGAAACACAAAAACTGTCGATTATAGTTTATATCTCCCGAATTAGCCCCAGAGCTGTCAAATATATAAGCTGGTCTTATTATTTTTTGCCTTTCAACATTTCTTATTAACACACATGCCCCTATCAGAAACACTTCTGGGGGTCACCGTACAAAAAAGACAAAAACATTCGATTGTAAGATATATCTCTTCTGAATTGACCCCTTAACAGGTCAAATATATGAGCTGGTCCTATAGTTTTTGGCCTTCAGCATTTCTTCTGAACACACCTACCGTCATCTGCCACCCATGTGGGAGTCCTAATACAAAAAACACAAAAGCGTTGCTATGTTTTCTTCTTGCCTGGTAGGTAAATCAGAAATGCTGGCATTAACAATGCAAGCCTTAACAATGCTAACGTTGACAGTGATCAACTAAATCCATCCAAACAATAGCAAACAAAAAGCAGCAAAAAAGAAACTAAGCCAACAGCAAAAAAAAATCTTTATTAAAAAAGGTTAATAACTAAGCCTAAAAAAAAGCTTCTCACCAACATTGTTGAGAGATATTCGAAGACTATGCTCTATCAACAATTTGCAGAACTGTTTCACCAAGCTCTAGCAACATGAGCTCGCAGTTTGCTGTGACAATCGCTGCTTTGTAGTTTGCTTTTTGTCGCACAACTTGTCGGGCCTAATCGTCATGTCACCGAGCTTCTGCAAATCTGCAAATGTTTGAGTGATGCAATGTCTGCCTATTGTTAGTCTGTGGGAGGATGCAATATCTGCAAAATTCTAGTCAGTGCCTGAACCAAGAAAAAATGGTCAGAAAATCCAAGTTCTGATTTTCGATCTCTCCGCTCTTTTCAAATATATTTAATTAAATTTGTTTTTGTCAGAATCGTCAATACAAGAAACGTCAATTTTATAAAAACAATAATTACAGTATCTTCAAGTTATCATTTGCATTTTTGGTGATTACTCCTTTAGAATCGATTTTATATGGGCATTTCCAGCGTAACTCACGCGATATGCTTACGACTTAAAGCTTCGTTTTCTCGGAAGTTTATGTTATTAATGTGGGATTGGAGTTGACGGGTTGACGGCATACGATGACTTGGGATATGCCAAAATGACAGACCAGACAGGAACAATATGAAAACATGACAATCAGAGGGAGACAGAACTACGTATACTGACGCCAACGGACGAACAAGAAATATAAAAGAAGAGATTAACGCGAACGGTGGTTGTGACCAGACATAAAGCGAATGTCCGCTGTAATTTGCTAAAACAATATAAAACCTGTTAAACGAAATAATCTCATTCCTTAGACTTGAAACTACTATTTACAATATTAAACTATAATTAAATAAACATTGAACTAAATTTAACCTGGTGCATTTTATTGTAAAGTAGATTCTACAGTTTTGGGGCTAAACCGGAATGAACCGGGCGCAGAATGTTTTAGTGAATAAAAGTTAAATAAAAGGCAAAAGTGCGAAAAAATATACAGAAATAGTAGCAAAACATTAACAAAGTGCAATTGGTAAGCCACATTAAAAGGAAGTTAAAACGTTCAATTTTGAAAGTTGACTACAAAGCAACGTTAAAAATTGAGTGTGCTACAAAGCGACAGCGTCAGCAGGTCACAAAGAAAGGCGTTGAATGTTCTGGAAACTGGGGAACAGGGGGCGAATCTTCACATGGCAACGTGTCTGACCGCCTCAACCTGGCGAGGCCAGCATTATCCATGTCGAAATCGTCTCAAGTCGACTCAAACCTCCAAGTGGTGTTCCCTGGGCAACGGCAAACTGGCATCCGTCAGTTTGACGGCTAATTTGAGCGGCGGGTCGATCCATAGACCTTAAACATGGAATGTGCGCAGGGTTTGGGTCCCGCACATTACATTACTACTGCCCAATGAAAACTAAACCAGCCTCGGATAAGAACCCCAATTACGTTGACGACCACCGCAAACGAAAAACGGACAATGATTTACGGATATGCACCTGGAATGTCCGGACCCTTTATAGGGAAGGTGCCATTATCCAACTGGCGGAAGCCCTCAAAACAATACAATCTGACATCACCGCCATCCAGGAAATGCGATGGAAAGGGCAAGGCTGCTCTAAACAAGCACACTGCGATATCTACTACAGCTGCCATGCGGAGAAGCGCGAATTCGGATGTGGATTCGTCGTTAGCCGGAAACTACGCCACCTTGTTTCCCGGTTCACACCTGTGAACGAAAGATTGGCCACGATCCGCATCAAGGCAAAATTTTTCTACATAAGCCTTATTTGCGCGCACGCCCCGACGGAGGAAAAGGACGAAGCCGTCAAGGACGCTTTCTACGCTAGTCTTGAGGACGTATATGACCACCTTCCGGTCCATGACGTGAAAATAGTCCTCGGCGATTTTAATGCGAAAGTCGGAAGGGAAGGCATCTTTGGCCCCACTGTCGGTCAGTTCAGTCTTCACGAGACCTCCACAAACAACGGTCTAAGACTGATCGACTTCGCCGCGGCACGAAACATGGTAGTTAGTAGCACCAGATTTAAGCACCTCGACATCCACAAGGCCACCTGGCTGTCCCCGGATCAAAAAACGCGAAACCAAATTGATCATGTTGTAATCGACGGAAGGCATGCCTCTAGTGTTCTAGATGTGCGTACATTTCGGGGGGTCAACATTGACTCCGACCATTATCTTGTTGCAGCCAAGATCCGCATGCGATTATGCAATGCCAAGAACATACGCACAGGAATGCAACGAAAGCTAGATGTCGCTAAGCTGCAATTACAACGGACTGCCGAAGCCTACTCCGCTCAACTCTCGGTTAAGCTCAACCGACCAACCTCTGGACTCGACGACGCCGGCGGACTTTGGGCGCATATATCCCACTCCATGCGCGCTGCCGCTGAAGAAGTCATTGGTTTCCGGCGCCCGCAACCTCGGAACCAATGGTATGATCAGGAGTGTCGCATTGCGACTGCAGTAAAAAACGCCGCTTATAGAAAAACGCTGCAGTCAGCTGCAACGAGAGCCGTGCGAGAAAACTACCGCGAAAAGAGGAAGGAAGAGAGGCGCCTTTTCAGACGCAAGAAAAGAGAGCAGGAAAAGCGTGAGCGTGAGGAACTAGAGGTATACCAGGGCAAGAAGGATGCACGAAAATTCTATCAACAGGTTAAGCGTCTAACCCAAGGTTTCAAGCCCGGAGCATCCACTTGTAGAGACGAAAATGGAGATCTGAATACGGATACGCAGTGTGTGCTTAGATTGTGGAGACAGCACTTCTCCAATTTACTTAATGGCGACGATTCCACCAATGCCGCCCATCGAGAGCACAGTGCAGTGCCACCAATCGACGATGACGGAGTGGAAGTATCACCACCTAGCCATGAAGAGGTTCGAGTTGCTATCCAACGACTCAAAAACAATAAAGCAGCGGGTGCTGACGGCCTGTCAGCTGAATTGTTTAAAACCGGCGGCGATGAATTGATAAGGCGCATGCATCAGCTCATCAGCAAAATATGGCTAGCAGAAAGCATGCCCGACGATTGGAACCTCAGTGTACTGTGCCCTATACTTAAGAAAGGAGACCCTACAATCTGCGCAAGTTATAGAGGTATCAGTCTTATTTCCATCGCATATAAGGTTCTCTCAAGCGTACTGTGTGAAAGATTAAAGCCAATTACAAAAACACTGATTGGACCTTATCAGTGTGGCTTTCGACCTGGTAAGTCTACCATAGACCAGATTTTCACGCTACGACAAATCCTGGAGAAAGCCCACGAAAATCAAATTGACACACACCATCTCTTTGTCGACTTTAAAGCTGCGTTCGATAGCCCGAGAAGGGATTGCCTATACGCAACAATGTCTGAGTTCGGTATACCTGCAAAGTTGATTAGACTTTGCAGAATGACGTTGAGCAACACACGCAGCTCCGTCAAGGTAGGAAATGACCTCTCCGAAACCTTCAATACCGAAAGAGGTTTCAGGCAAGGCGATCCACTGTCTTGCGATCTCTTCAACATCATCATGGAGGGGATCGTACGAAAGGCCGGTGTGCATCGTAATGGCACCATTTTCTATAAAGGTGTCCAGCTCCTTGCTTACGCTGATGATATTGATATTGTTGGCAGAACCAAGAGAGATGTTACCGCTGCTTTCGCCGCTATCGAAAAGGAATCAGCCAAAGTGGGTTTGACGATAAATGAGGGTAAAACAAAGTATATGCTGTCTACAAACAAGGGAGCTCGGCGTTTAGACTCCCACGTTTCATCCGGCAGCTATAACTTTGAAGTAGTCAAGGAGTTTGTATACCTTGGCACCGCCATTAATACTAACAACGAAATCAGCCTGGAGATAAAGCGAAGAACAATAATTGCTAATAGGTGCTACTACGGGCTCAGTAAGCAACTAAGTTCCAGAGCCCTCTCTCGATCGACAAAACTAACACTCTACAAGACGCTCGTTCTACCTGTGCTGCTTTATGGCGCTGAGGCATGGGTAGTTTCGCAAACTGACGCAGCCGCTCTGGGGGTGTTCGAGAGAAAAGTCCTTCGCAAAATCTTCGGTCCTGTTCGAGTCGGCGATGACTATCGCATCCGAATGAACCACGAGCTGTATGAGCTCTACGGAGACATTGACGTAGTTCAGCGTATAACTGTGCAGCGACTACGCTGGCTGGGTCATGTCCATCGTATGGACGACGAAGCTCCAGCGAAAAAGGTGCTCGAAGTGAGGGTCGCTGGTCAACGACGACGAGGGAGACCATGCCTCCGATGGATGGACCAGGCTGAGGAAGCCCTAACCGCACTTGGTGTATCCGATTGGAGAAGGCGCGCGCAAAGCAGAGGCGCCTGGCGAGAGCTGATGAGGTCGGTCGAAATCCGGACACGGGTTGTCACGGCCACCTAAGTAAGTAAGTAAGTTCTGGAAACTTCAACTTCTTCGTTAGCGTCAAGCAACAAAAGCGACATCAAATTTGATTAATATAGATTAAGTCACTTGAGAGAAGCTCGGTCGAACTGTCAGAATGGATGAAAGGAAATCAAGAAAAAAACTCTGAATCTGTACAATTTTCAGCTAACAGCTACTTTGACAGTTCGAGCAAAGGCAAAAATAGAGTGCTTTTCTCTCAAGTGACGTAACCTAACGATTTTAAAAATTTAAAAAGATTTTTAACGATCGATTTTTAAAATTTGAGAAAATGCGAACAAATTTTGTGCATGACAAATTCAACATATGTTCATGGCACATGTGTTAAAAATATTTAAAAAAAATAATAATTGTATTTACTTACTCATTTTTTATTTATTTTGTACCTTTGAAACATCTGTTTTAGGCATTTGTTTTTTTTTATTTCATGAAAGTTCTGGCAAGTAGAAAATCAGCCAGCAAAAACTTTTCAAAACTGGACTGAAGAGAAAAATCGTACTCTCTTATTTTCTTTCTCACTTGGAAGTTTTTTGGGTAAACGAACGGATTTCTTTTAACAATTTGGAGAATTTGTACAAATTGTTAAAATCTTTTGGGCACGCGAACAGACCTAATGTTTCTGCATGAAGTTTAAGCATAAAGTGAATATCTATCTATATATATATAAAATTGTAAAAAAAAAAAATCTGTACATGATATATTTTTTTGAAATTCCTTTTGCGATTTACGTTTTGAATGACGCTGAGCCCGAAAATCGCATTTTTAAAATTTTTGTCTGTCTGTCTGTCTGTCTGTTAAAACATCACGCGAAAACCACTGAATGGATTTAAATGAAACTTGGAATCTAGGTTCCTTATATACCCGGTCATAATATAGGCTACTTTTTATCCAGTAAAAAAGGTTGGACCCGGTAGGGGGCGCTGCGATCGAAATCCAGTCTTTCGTTTTTTCAGCTTATCTCCGAAACCGTTCATCCGATTTGCATGAAAATTTGTATCGAGAAGTTCTCGGACACGCTGAGTTTTTGGACTTATCTACTCTCTTCCATCTCGAACACCAGAGGGCGCTGTAGTACAAATATTTTGAAAAACCTAAAAAAACTCATAAGCCGTGCATCCGATTTGCATGAAAATTGGAATATAGGGGTTTTATGATACGGTGAGTGTTTTGAAATTACCTTTATTGTGCTATCTTGAACACCAGATATTTTAAAAATATCGAAAAACTCCTCAGCCATTTATCCGATTTACATGAAAATTGGTATATAGAGGTTTTCGGAAACGGTGAGTTTTTATAGCTTATATACTTTGTTCTATCTTGAACACCAGAGGGCGCTGCAGTACACATATTTTAAAAACCGTCGAAAAAGTCAAAAACCGTTCATCCGATTTGCATGAAAATTTGTATGTAGAGGTTTTCGGGTACGGTGAGTTTTTACGACTTATTTACTTGGTTCTATCTTGAACACAAGAGGGCGCTGTACTAGAAATATTTTGAAAAACCTCGAAAAACTCCCAAGCCGTGCATCCGAATTGCATGAAAATTGGAAAATATGGGTTTTCTGATACGGTGAGTGTTTTGGACTTATTTTTTTTTTGTGCTATCTTGAAAACCAGAGGGCGCATCAGTACAAATATTAGGAAATCGTGAAAATCGTGAAAAACTCCAAAACTGCTCATCCGATTTGGATAAAAATTTGTAAAAAGCGATTTTCGAGTACGGCATGGGTTCTGGTACTATCTTTTTTGCTCTTTTTCGAAACTAGAGGGCGCTGTTGTCTAATTTGTACGTGTGTATGTTATTAAACTGTCCCTTAACGGCAGCACTGATTTTGACGAAATTTTTTGTGTGTGTTTGAGTGAACTCCTGGATGGTTCAGATTCACAATTGGACCCGGTAGATGGCGCTGCGATCGTGTTTAAGGCATTTTGTTTTTATGGTTTATCTATGAAACCGTTCATCCGATTTGCATGAAAATTTGTGTATAGAGGTTTTCGGATATGGTGAGTTTTTATGCCTTATCTATTTTATTCTATCATGAACACCAGAGGGCGCTGTGTGAAAATATTTTAAAAAACTTCTAAGCTGTTTATCCGATTTTCATGAAAATTGTTAAATAGGGGTTTCTAATATGGTGACTGTTTTGGACTTATCTTTTTTGTACTATATCGAACTTTTTTTTGTACTATATAGAAATCCGCTCATCCGATTTGGATGAAAAATATAACTAAAGGATTTTCGTGCAGGGCAACTGTTTTGGCGTTCTCTCTTTTGCTCTGATTCGAAAACTTTAGGGCGCTGTTGTACAATTTGTACGTGTGCATGTTATTAAACTGTCCCTAAAAGGCTACACCGATTTTGATGAAATTTTTTGTGTGTGTTTAAATGGATCCCTGGATGGTTCAACCCGGTTGGTGGCACTGCGACCCGTTTCCACGAATTTTGTTTTTATAGTTTGTCTCCGAAACCATTCATCCGATTTACATGAAAATTTGTATTTAGGGATTTTCGGGTACGGTAGTTTTTACGACTTATCTATTTTGCTCTATATTAAACATCAAAGGGCTCTGCAGTACAAATGTTTTAAAAATCTCGAAAAACTCCTAGCTGTACATCCGATTTGCGTGAAAATTTTTACATAGGAGTTTTCGGATACGGTGGGTATCTTGGACTTTTTTTCTGCGCTATCTTAAACACCAGATGGTGCTGTAGTACAAATCACTTAAGAAATCCTGAAACACTCAAAAACCGCTCATAAGATTTAGATAAAAATTTGTATATCGGATATATAGGATCTTATTATCGAGTATGGAAAGGGCTTTGGCGTTATTCTTTTTTTCTATCTCTAAAACCATAGGGCGCTGTTGTACAAATACCGCAAAAAAACTCAAAACAACTCATCTGATAAGTATGATTTTTATAAGTAGTTTTCGGGTGCGGTGAGTCTTTTGGCGCTATGTATTTTGCTATATCTTGAACCCCAGAGGGCGCTGTACTACAAAATACAGTAAGGCGTAGCAAAGCGCGAAGGGTGATAAATATCTCCTTTATGTGTATTTATATACCACTTTCTTTTTTCGCAAATCAGGACAGCTGATGCCGAATTCTTTGGTATTTGAGTACGCATTAACACATGCGCAAGTCAGTTGCGGCGTTGTTTTGACATTTCAATTTCTATTTTCAATGCTTATTTAATTTTTGCCAAGAATTTGTTTCTGCTCTGATTTTTTTCAAAAATGTGCAATCTATCGAATTCAATATAAAACTTGATAATATATTTTTGCAAGCGATCGCACGCACACACAAATCACGATTTCCCCAACTTTTTCTCATAATTTTCAGATGATGAAGCTACATTTTGTTCATTTCGCTGAAGTTACCAGTTTGAAAGATGCACACAAAATTCCTTTTAAAGTTTGTGAAAAGTTTTTTCAAATTGACGAATGAAATCGAAAACTATTTATATCAACTCCCGAGTTAAGCCGGGTATTCAGCTAGTTTAGAACATGATACAATGATAAGGTAGGCCCGCTGCGCTGAGTGCTCTCACCCGTCAACGAAGAGTGGATAATGAGAAGCAACATTAATGTCAAAACGACGAATTTCGTAGAAATTGCAAATGAAGAAAATATTTTATGTTTCCAAGTTGCAAACAGTGCGGTCGCGGGTGTTAAATTTGTGCTAATTTGAGTGAAAATATTACATAAAAAGTGTAATAAAAACTATAAAATGTGAAAGAAGTCTTAAAATTGCAAAAAAAAAAACCTGTAACAGTTTTAACCTAAAAACAACTGCGAAACGTGAGCATAAAGAAATTCGCGATGAACAGCTGATTTTGACATCAATGTAGCTTTATTCTGCTTTCTACTCCATTCCTCTCCGTGATGACCTTACCTTATAATTCTGCCATGGCTTAGAATAAAATGAATGAAATTAAGTTGTGAAAGGAAAACAAGAGAGAGTCAATGTGTTGTTTTTTTTTATTGGTGGCAAATTTCAATTGCGTTTATTTTTAAGAGTAAATATTAAAGTTTTGCTGAGAGCAATCATAATGGAACTCCTATTGTTTTCTTTTGACAATTTTAAATTCGTTTCTTTAAGCAAAGCATAAAGTTTTGTAGAGAGCGATTTTTATTAAAATTCAGATTTGTTTATTTTTATGGCTGCTATTATATCAAAACAAAGATTCAATTGAAACTAGTAAATTTGTATTCTTAATTGAGGGCTTATTAATAAGTGATTTAAGAAACTTTTACCTTATAATTAAATAATATAAACTGACTAGCTTATACCCGGCGCGCTTCGCTGCGCTCAGCGCTTATCCCCTAAAAGAGGGTGTAGCTTTAGTGAAGCCATACTTTTATTGTAAGTTCGTACCGAGTTTTATTGATGTGTGACTTATTTCGAAAACTATACCGAATATTTGGGGTGCTGAAAAAGTGCCACTCCCCTTGTTTAAGCCCGCGTTTGGATTTATTTTAGTTTGGTTATAGACCCAAGCACATAAACTTGACTATGGTTTTAAGTTTGTTGTCACAAACAGCACTTGAACTGTTTGTGGAGCTGGAAAGTTTTGATTATAAGAAACACTCGGTTTGATTGTAAAACACGTACTCACCTTTTATTAAAGTCTTTTCGCCCTTTTATAGGCGAAAATCAATACAATATACAGTAAATATTAACAAATAAAATCGATGAAATATGTAAAAATACATAAACAAAATTGACTTAAAATATAAGTGCATATTTCTGTATGCACAAAAAACAACCTTGGCCATGAGTTGAGTCGTCAGCATATTTGACGAGCATACGAAAATAAGCAAAACAAAAGAGTCATATTTCTATGCTCTGGTTGAACTATTTTTTGTTCTTACTTTATTACGTTGAGTTTACTCGCGTTCAAGACCAAGGTTGTTTTTTCGATGGAAATGTACTGATTCAAAACCTTGAAATGCACGATTCTCTGACCATGAAAATTGACTCTTCATAGCCAGGAAAACGTGCGAGTTCAGTGGCCCTGAACCCGTACATTCTCCCCCTGGTGAGATCTAAAGTTATAAAGATCTCACTTAGTTGAATTATGTCACGGTGACCACAAAATCTGATGTTGTTGATCTCTGGCGTGGTAATGGTTGCGGACATCGTGTTTCTGTCAACTGGAGTTGGTGGTTTTTTGATTTCTCCTTCCAAATAATATAACTTGTGATTATAATGGACAAAACCAATGCTGTATATCCAATTGCTGAATAATGGTAGTTGAATTTCTGAAATTGTGCTGGTAGATCAAGATATTTTTGGTGCGCTAATAAGCTCTGGAGTTCGGTTAGGTTTTGCAGCTGCGTATAGTATTGCTCAGATTTCTTGCTAAGAGCATCAGGTTCCTTGGGTTTTATGACATCTATCAAATTACCTAGGCTGGTGTACGATACTTGCCGACTGCTGAAATATGTTTTTTGACCTTGTATTGTGATAGAGTTTTGCTTAATAACACACTGGGGCTTCAGAGATAGTATGCCAGATCCCTTCAAAGTGAGTTGTTCACTTTGGCCTTCACATACAGAAGTTATTCGTGTGGGAGCGCTTACCGCATACATCCATTGGTTGTTGTTTGTCATTTGAATCCATGTTGAATTTGTCTTTAAGAGTTCTACGTTGCACTCTGGTTGGGTGTCGTTGTTGAACAGCTGTATTTCACAGGAACATATTTCAGAACCCTTGTTGTATTTTGCCTGTATATTGGTACATACGTATGATTCTGATTTTACGAGAATACAGGTATTCAGTTGGGATTTACTAATGGGGAGATATTGATCTCTATGTGCGTTAACGGCAATAATGTCATCGCAGGGCTTGATTGCAGTTAAGCTGTTGTTGACCATAGTGGGCACTGGAAACATTTTGTAGAGTTCGAATGTTTCTTGATCGCACAGAGGTATTGAAATTTTAAAAATGACGTGGCTTTCTGTTAATTGTCCTTCCACAGTCATGAGTTTATAGAGTTGTATGCGCTCCTCATGATCGACAGGTAGTCGCAGTGTTGGTGTCAAATAGTTCCGAATTGTTACCAATTCCTCTTGTAATTGGTTTGGTGTAAGTAACATTGGACTGATTTTTCCGTGGTGGGTATCTGTTAGAACGTCTATGATGGATGTCTGGATCCGTTGCAGATTTGCTGCTGTGACTGTAAGTTGTGTGGCTAAAGAAATGAAGATATGGAACATTTTGAATTGATAGCCCATGTCTTCAAGATCGTGCACTTGTGACCAAATCTCGTTAACCCTTGTGTCGATGTTGTCGAATTTCTTTTTAATCTCCGATTGATCTTGTTTGATGATGTTAATGGTTGCATCAAGAATCGAGGTTTGATTTTTGAGTAAGATTTGAAGATGTCCTTCATTTTCTTTGACCTTTCCGATAGTATTGACCATTTCCTCAGCATATTCGGAATCTAAAACTCCAAATAATGAATTAGCGATATTTCCTACGATGTTTAAAGCACCTCATTTATTTCTGTTGACTTTGAATCCATTGGTGTCTGCAGTGTTAAGTGCACTTCTTATAGATCGGTTTATGGTAAGAAGATTATTGTCCTGTTTGAGTACGTTTTCAAGATTGTCAAAAGTTTGTACAATGGATGTGCATACACTTTTTTGAGAGTGTACGAGTTTCGGTTCTTGACAAAGGTGCCGCAAGGCTGCTGTTCCATTCGTGAAAAACTCAGTTTCTTTCCAATAAGGGTTTAAATCATAATACACAATAAGTTGCCATTGTGTTCTAGAGGTTTTCATTGATGCAATTCCCTCGAAGTGGATGCCTAGGTTGGAGTCAAATTCATAGTTCTTGACTTCGGTTGCCAATATAAGAGGTAGCATGATTACCGCAATTAATAATACCGATGCTAAGGTGGGTGATGATGATCTTCGTCTCCTACGTGCTACTTCAGTGTCGTTGTCGTTGTGATGACTAGGTGCCTTGTGATAGGTAGACCCAGTAGTAACAGGAACCTCTGCTTGGTTGTCTTCTATTGGTAGGAGAGCTAATCGATGGATTGGCCGTCTAAATATTCCTGAAGCTGTTTTGATATCCACTACACGTACAATGTCATCTTCTCCCTTATAAGTTTTCGTGATCCGTCCAAGTGGCCATTGAAGAACCGGGGAGTTGTCTTCTTTGATGATTACCACGGTACCTTCCCTAATGTTATTAGCCAGTTCCCTCCATTTGTGTCTATATTGAAGTTCGTTAAGATAGTCACGAGACCATCTTTGCCAAAAGTCGTGTTTGATTTGTGACACGGCTTTCCATCTGGTTCCTAAGGATGACTTCGTCTCCACTGCTCTTGCATCGACTTTCGCCGATCAAAAAATGTCCAGGAGTAAGTGCACTTAAATCATTAGGATCGTTTGACATGGGGCTTTGCTCTGTTCGCCGATCAAAAAATGTCCAGGAGTAAGTGCACTTAAATCATTAGGATCGTTTGACATGGGGCTGATTGGTCTCGAGTTTCGAGTTCTTCGTATGTGAGAGATGCCGATGCGACACTTCTTTGGAGCAGATTTTTTGCTGATTTTACGGCTGCTTCCCACAGTCCTCCAAAGTGAGGAGCCCTGGGAGGAATGAAGTGAAAATGTATTCCTTTTCTATTGCACGTGTTCATTATCTTTTCTTGCGCGTTGGCTGAATGAATTGCTGGTGATAATTCAGCAAGTTGGTTTTTTGCTCCAACAAAGTTGGTTGCGTTGCCACTGTAGAGGTTTTGACAGTGCCCCCTTCGAGCGATGAACCTTTTAAGGGCTCCGATAAATGCGTCAGTTGACAAGTCGCTTACAATTTCCAAATGAACTGCTTTTGTGGCGAAGCAGCAGAATATAGCCAAATATGCTTTTGTTGGTCTCTTCCCGCGTAGTTTGTAGTGCACCCAAAGTGGTCCACAATAATCTACACCAGCGTTGATAAATGGCCGTGCTGGCGTAACTCTCTGGTAAGTTTAACTCTCTCTTGCTGGTAAGTTTCCCATGATTTGCTGTACCAGTTGTGGCCGCGTCCTGTAACATCGGACACAGTGGTGAACTATTGATCTTGCCATACTTGCTGCTTTCACAGGCCAAAACCGTTGTTTAGTATGCGCCACTAATGCGGTTGGACCACAATGCATGTGATCTTCGTGTATAGATTGCATTATTAACTTTGTTATCGTCGTCTAAAAATGGCTTAAGGCTGTGTATTGCACTGTTTTTGTTCACGACACCATATTTCTTTAAAGCTAGCATTTCTGTACTAAAATCGGCCGTTTGCACAGTTCGTATAATCGCCTTCAGTGACTTATCCAATTCTAAAGGTGTTAGTACCCATGAGGCTTGGTGGGATGGCATTGTGCCTCGTGCACGCTCTCCAAAGCGAATCAAGTAGCCTACAACTTGGAAGCGTCAAAAACTACCCGTAACTTGGTACTGCTACTATCAGGTTTGCTAATACAATGGTGTGGAATAACGTAATGTGGTCTGCGCCAAATGCCTGTGCTTGATACTTCAGTCATGTGTCCCAAACTCTTATATTCTTCCATAAAGTTAGTGTAAGAAATCTTCAGCTCAGGGTTTTTTCCTAGCCGCCTTTCTATTGCCAAGAAACGATTAAGAGCCATTTGTTTTGAATCTCCTAATGCTGCTGGATTATCCGTGAAGGGAATTTTTACCACAAATCGTCCATCGGAGTTTCTTCGAGTGTTATGAGAAAAATGCAATTCACATCGTTTTTCTGTAGCTGTGAATTGGGATTTGTGGTTTTCAACTTCTTCCAATTTCCAGAACCTTTCGATTAGTGCACTTGTATCTTCATCAGCTTCACTAAAAATGCCACATGTAGCAGAAGTAACTTTGGTTTCTTCTACCTTGCCAGACACTACCCATCCAAATATAGTATTTTGTAAACTTGGGAGATTGTTGCTTAATTTGATTTGACCAGTTGATAGTACTTGTAAGAAAAATTCTGCACCGAGCAGCACATCTATGTTGCCAGGCTGAAAGAATGTTGGATCAGCGAGTGGTATATTGGGTGGAATATTCCATGACGACACATCTATAAATTTTGACGGCTGAGCGCTTACAATTTTTGGCAACACAAGCGCTTCCAGCCGTGCTTCGAATCCATTTATTGTGGACCGCATTGTTACGCTTATTCGTGATTTACAATCCTTCTTGTTGGCTCCAATCCCTTCTATACTGAATGAAGCGTGTTTTTGTTGGAGTCCCAGCTTCTTAACAAGTCTCTCTGTAACAAGATTTACTTGAGAGCCAAAATCCAACACTGCTCTGCATTTAAGCTCTCGACCACTGTTTGTTATTAGTTGTATACAAACAGTGCTGAGCATAACGTATTTGTTGCAGCTAGCCTCATCTGCTGCGGATAAGCTGACTGGAATGGATCCCGTCTTGTTAGATGACGTACATAAGTAACGGAGGGGATATATACCCCATCATTTGAAAACATTGTCATCCGTACATCTTCATGTTTGACCGTCTTAATTGACGGTTAACTAATGACAAGTGTAAGCGTTGTTCTTACTAATTAGATATTTTAATAAAATCTAGGGAAATTTCCTTATTGCAAAGAAAATATGGAAACAAAATTGCACTTAAGTCATTATATCTTATATTAAAAGATGGCACTTTCCTTAGTTTAAGTAACTTTGTATCCTAAAACTAAGGATATTTCCTTAATCAAAGGAAGACAAGTTCCTTAGATATACAATAAACTTACTTAAATGTAGGGGATTAAACTTAATTCAAAGAGGAGTTCCATACTTTATTTAACGAAATAAGTCTAATTTAAGGATAGTTATGTACTTGATTGTAGCAAATATTTAATTTTTTCACTTTTCGATGTGACGCACTAACAGTATTTTTGACAAAAATACCACTAATTTTGACAAATTTCCACTTTTATGAGACAATAACCAATTGCCGCTCTGGAAATTTGTTTTAAGTTATTTTTGATTCACAATGTCATCATTTACAAATTGTATTTTCTCATATAAAATTTTTGAAATTTTTTAATACTCGTATAGTGCTACCATGCACATGTTTTGCAAAGCTGTCGAGAGTAAGCGTATGAACTTAACCACCAAATTTTAGTGTTTAACGATGAAAATCGTCTGATTTATAGAAGTTCTATTAATTTGTGGGTAAAAAAAAAACCAAGTGGCGGCCGTAGCGTAGTGGGTACAGTGTGTGGCCAATACGCGAGAGAACCCTGGTTCG